>CM077158.1:155345567-155807291 GCA_039583875.1 Platanthera guangdongensis
TTAGACAAAAGTTATACGCTACAAAGATTTTAGGAGACATAAAGAAAAAACAAAATAAAAACAAACATTAAAAATCACTTCGAGTAGGGCGCATGAATGGATTCCAAGCTATGCAAAGAGAGAGAAAACTAACACATTTTATTAATGAAAAAGTGATTACAAGAAAGCTAAAAACAAACACTAAGAGAGGGGGAAGAGAATCCCTTACATAGCATAAGAAAGCATTTCGGCAGCACCTACCCTAAGCAAAGTGGTTCAAAAAGTGGAACAGAAATCCAGAGCAGAACCTCTGAATTTATAGAAAAAATTTACATGGGTCACGCCCTTGGTCACGGGCGTGACAGGGGGCGTGACAGTACTATTTGAGAAGGCGGCCGGCGATTTGACGGGAAAGTTGACTTTGGGCTGGACACGTGTCAGTCTCGCAGTGGTCACGCCCTTGGTCACGGGCGTGACAGGGGGCGTGACAGGCAGGTGGATCTGGGCGCGGTGCGTCAAAAAGTCGCCGCGCGGGTCTTGTCAGGCTAGCTGGAAAGGTCACGCCCCAGGTCACGGCGTGACTCTGGGCGTGTCGGCAGGTGTCGACACTCGACGAATGTCGAGCTGAAAGTGTCGAGTTGAAAATCGTCGAGCGGAAATTGATGTCACGCCCTAGGTCACGGGCGTGACTCTAGGCATGTCGGCTGGTTTCGACGATCGTTGAGCTGAAAACGTCGAGCGGGAGGACACGGGCTTGGGTCACGCCCCGTGTCGGGTGACACGGGCGTGACCCTGGGCGTGTCACGCTTTGCACTTCAAAATTTGATGATTGACTGGAATTTGACGTGTCACGCCCTGGTCACGGGCGTGACCAATATGTCACGGGCGTGACATGTCAATTTTGGCAGATTTTTCATATTTTCCTGAAAAATAAAATAAAATAAGTTTAGTATAATATTTACAAAAATAGGAGCATTTTATAAATAAAAATGACAAAAATAAATGAAAATAACTAAGTTAATGTACACAAAAATAGTGAAAGTCCACCTAGTGTCGGCTATGTGCACCTATGGGGGGGGAATAGGTGACGTATGGTTCTTTTGCGGAATTCACAGATGTACCTGCACAATAAAAGCAACAAACACAGAACACAGAATACACAGCAAATTTATAGTGGTTCCCCGACTTGGGTACATCCACTTTCCCCCTTCGACCTATCTCCCCAACAAGGGACGACTCGTCAATTCTCCAACGGGATTGAAATCCAATCCCTTCACTAACGGAAGGAGCCCTTCCACACGTGAGAGTCAACACTCCCACAAATCGGGTTGCACCCAACCCTTACACCACGGAACAAAAGTTCCTTTACAACACAAGTAAATATGGAATGTATATGAAATACAAACTTCTTTTGGAGACTTCGGTGTTCCTCTTTGTTCGACGACGTGTTCTTGAAGTCGATGAAGAGTCTACGACCTTGGTCTCTCTTGGAGAAGATCTCCCCGGAACCGGCGGCGGCACACGAGCGGCGGCTAGCTTCGGATTGGCGGCTACGATGAAGAGTGGCTGCAGAACTTGGAGATCTAAACTTCGTAGCGAAGCAAGCTAGGTCTACCAACGGTCACTCTAGGATCAGTCGTCTCGATCGATTCGGACGGGGGAGTTTTTCCCGGTCAACGAATCGAGAGACAAGAGATCTCCGGATAGACGCGTGAGACACAAGCCTTGCTAAGCTTCTGTCACCGAGATCGGGAAGAGGAGCGATCAGCAGCGGCGACCACTTGACGTTCGCGGATTTAGGGTTACGTCGCCGCTCGTTTTTCTTTTTCTCTTGTCCGTGCTTTGCTGTTCAAAAATACTCATGTATTTATACTGTAGTATTCTCAAATATGACCGTTTGTGGGACCCACAAAAGAAATCCCCAAAATCCGGTTCAAATAAGTCCAGAAGCAGAATCCGGTCCAGCAGCATTCTGAGAAAACGCCAAGTAAAAATCGGCGAGAATCGCAGACGATTCTCGACGAATCGGCGAGAATCACCAAGTGATTCTCGTCGATTCGTCGAGAATCGTTTGTGATTCTCGTCGAATCACTTGCCGATTCTCAATGACTTGGACTTGGTATTCATGGCTGCATGACCACTGGTTCGGCGGGAATTACAAGTGATTCTCACCGAATCTTGCTTGGCACCATATTGAGATGGCCAGAAGGAGTCGGCGAGAATCACTGATGACTCTCGTCGATTCGGCGAGAATCACCAAGTGATTCTCGCCGATTCGGCGAGAATCACTTGGTGATTCTCGTCGAATTTGCCTTGGACGATTTTTTCGTCTTCCACCTAGGAGCTGCTCCTTGATCCTCCATGCTCCTTGTCTTCTCTTGCATATGAGCGGTCCTGTACTTGAAAGTAAGTGCACTCCAATAGAGAGAGTACACATAGGCCAACACACTGATCTGCTCAACGAGGGATTACGTCGTGCAGACCCGTGTATATTGACCTACTGCACCCTGACATTGGTGTGCACTTAGCGTGGAGAAACTGCAAGTACAACTTGAAATGTTTCATCAAATACATTGTGAATTCATCTTAGCTTGACAGGGGGCTTCCTCAAATCTAGGTAATCGTGGATACAATACCCAACAATCTCCCCCTATTTGACGAAGCCAAAACCCTACTAGCTAAGATGAATAACACCTATCAAATAATAATTATAGCATTTAAAAATTAATTATGCAACACCAGGTAATAAATGCAATCAGAACAGGACTTGAGTCATTCACACATTCAAGAATATATATATATATATACCAAGAGAAATATATTCACATATAAGTCAGAATTGTTCACACGATAGTAATAATTGTTAAATGTTCTTAATACACCGTGACCAGCTATAAGATAGTGACTATTTGTCCTTAGCTCCGTCACCCTTAAGAGTTTGCGCCAAGTACTTTTTGCTCTGCCTTTCCATGTATTCCTTGGGCTTCGGATAGTACCTAGGAGGAGCAACTTTGTCTGGATCCTTGTTGTTTCTGAAGAAAATGTTGCGTTTCGCTTCAAATGCTTTGTGCGTCTCCCATTCATACTGACTATATGCTTCATTTCGATTTATCTCTCCTCTTTCTTGCAGCAGGAAGGTGTCTAGGATGATGCTCCTTGAGACTGGGCTCCACCTTTCGTTTCTTACCTCCTCCTCACTTAGTCTGATCCTCTTTTGAGTTGGTGTCTCCTTTGATGTCCCTTCCTGAATTTTCCTCTTTCCCCTTGCTTTAGCTAAGGCCTCCTGGTCAAACATGCTTCTCAGCTTAGATTTGGAGATGGCCCTAGCGTCAGCTTCATCAGTGAAAATATCAGCAGCACTTGTACTTACATTCTCAGTAATATGTACTTCCTCGGCAGCCGTAGAAGTCTCAGGAGCCTGAGCACCGGCAGGTTGGTCAGGTAGGACGACTCCTAACGTGCCCAGTGCCTGTTGTAGCATCCACCAGCAACTCTCATAGACGTAGTTGCTTGATTTCACAAAGTTTGCATCCATGCTTTTCTGGAGCTCAGCCATCTTAGCGATATACTCCTTCTCCCCCTTTTTGGCTTCTTCAGCTATGCAATTGGCATATGAGTGCAAGGAGTCATCAATGTGCTTAGTTGTCTTGCTGAATTCAGTGACTAGGGCCTGCTGATTTGCATTTAAAGTGACCATGTTGCCATCAAATTTCTGAATATTGTTGGCCACAACGTGTGTGTTCTGATTGACAACAGCCAGAGTGTCAGTAGTCTTTTTCAAGCCGGCCATTAACAGTGTGACAGCTTCGCCGGCCGCAGTATACTTTTCTTCAAACTTCTTCTCCATCATATCCAGTTTGTGGTTGATTGCCACCATATTCTTCAGCATGAGATCTTCAGAAATCTTAATCTCTTGCAGTATTGTTTTCTGAGTTTTATCAAAAGAGGTTTTGAGCTCATTCACGATGCCCTGAATTATATGTACAGTGTGAATGGCTAGGTCATCTCGTAGTGGAATACCCGGAGGCACTTCTTGGCCTTGTTCTGGCTCGGCCACAGAAGCATCAGTAGAGCTGGATACAATCACAGCCTCTATGGGAGGAATGTTGGTGGCCTCATTTACCTCCCCCTCCACTGGTGCAGACTTAGCAGTAGGAGGTTCATCAGTATCTGGAGATTCAACCACTTCATGGCCCTCACTGACCTCGTCCTTTCCGTCCGCATCCAAAAACTCATCCATTTCAGCATCTTCTTCCACTTCTTGATCAGCAGAGTCCAGTGTTTCAGCTTCAGTTCCGAGGGTGTTTCTGTTCAGGACCTCCTCATCCTCCAACCCAGGTTCACTTTCTTCATGAACTTCTGCCACCGCATCCCTTGCCACCTGGGCGATTTCAGATATTATATCCAGATGTGTGGGTAGAGTCTCCCCCTCGATTCCTGCAGTCACAGTATCAGGAATTTCACGGGGAGAGGATGCTGGAGATACTTCCTCTTGCTCTTCCACAGCCGGCTGCCCGATGCGCCGTTCCCATCGATCAAATACAGTAGCATCCATTTTTTTCAAGTAATGTAGAGGAACTCCTTTGCTCATGTCGAATTTATCTCCGTTGAGCTGGTTGAGATATAGACTGATGATGCGGCCGAAGCTCGGAGTGCCCAGAGTGTCCTTGATCTTTTGAAACATCACTCTCCCCAGTTGAACCTCTTTCTGCAGACCACGGCTATGAGAATTTTGAACATATCTCCGGAGATATGATCATGGGAGCCTGGCTTACAAATGAGTACTTTTCCTATGATGTCGATAGGAGCTTCCCTTCTTCATTCATCTCTTTGCGTTTTAACTGATCGTGTGCCTCTGGGTAGACCGCAGAACAGGAGGTTCTGACTTTGTCCTCGTCCTCCAAATAGTCTTCCTGCTCCGCACTTGAGAGCTGCAGGTAGCGAGTTAGCTTACCGGCAGACATCTTGACCTTAGTCCCCGCCACCTTGCTCTTGATGATGGAGTCTCGGTTTCGAAGCCTTGCTGTAGAAAAGAACTCCAGCACTTCTTTATCTAAGACTTTGCAAGGATGCTCCAATATGAAGGTTAGCCCGGCTTCTTCCAGCATGAGAACGATGTTCCGGAACTCGTCCGAGGCATGAGAAAAACCAGTGCGAACCAGTTCGCAACCAGAAATCAAACTTGCGGTCGTCCTTGGGGCCATTGAGGATCTAGAAAGAAGCCCGACTCCAAGCATTAGTGTACATTCAAAAAAGAAGACATCACATGGGGTTCGGCCTTGGAGCCAGTGAGGAGGCGGTTACCTAAGAGCTTCGGTGGGAGAGAGTTGGTGAGCTTCGGGAAGAGCTTCGGTGGAGGGAAGAGTATCCCATGGGATGCGACCTAGTTAGAATCTCACGGGAGCTTCGGGAGTTGGTGAGCTTCGGGAGAAGAAGATCACGCACAGAGGCAATTCGAAGGCGTCGACGAGAGCGTCGGAGGGCTGCGGGTGTCGGCGAGTTCGCGGAAGTGCACTTGCGCGAGGAAGGCGAGGGTCGTCCAGAGGTCTCCTGCGCGAGTCGTGAGGAAGGTGAACAGGCGGAGATTCTTCGGCGGGATTTATAGGAGTCGTCGGGATTCGGGGGAAGTCGAGCGGTCGGGAGCTTCTTCGGCGGATTTATCTAATTCGGCGAGATGTAAAATGGGTCGGCGGGATTCGGAGTAAATATTGATGTTTTTCTTGATTACTTTGGGAAGCATTGCACCATTTAGATTTTCCGATGTCAAGTTACTAAAAGGAATGATAAATGCAAGTATATTCTAAAGTCAATCTATTTGAATTTTACTGAGGTTTTTGCAAAGTCTTCTCAATGTCAATTTGTTTTTGTTGTCGAAATTTACAATGACATGTCCTCAAATGTCAAGTTAATACAGGATTAATACGTACATGTTTGTTATAACGACACTTTATTAGGATTAGAACGAGACCTCTTCAGACCCTTCTTGATGTCAACTGTGATGTGTCAAAATTCGCAATGACATATCTTTGTTATCCTTTTATCGATGTGTAATGGTTGGCATGCCTCGATGTAATCTCTCCTTAAAGGTGCACACATATATGATAAGCATAAGTACACTTATACACAAGGATAAAAATATATATATATATATTTAATTTGAATGAGGATGCATCATGACACAAGTCCTTGAACTGATCAAAGTTACCTGGGATAAGGAGAGTCATCGACTTAGTCCCACAGGTAGAACATATCGGTAGCTTAAAGTGATTATGCTCATCAGGTAGCACGTCTGTTATTGTAGACGCTTGTTCCAAGTTAGCCTTGAGCCACGTACTGTCTAGTTCCCAAGTATTCATGGGGATCTAGACTACCCTGCAAAACAGAATTACTTTACCTTAGGAACCCAAATCATATTGGGTCCTAGGTTTCTATTAGCATGAACACGCAACTGCCTTCCGTGAGAAAACCTGTCTGGAAGACTGCCTCTGTCCCTATAATGTGGAGAAGCCCTTGCTGTGGGCACAGAGAGGTTGTGCCAACAGTCAATGGCAAAGTGTCCCACTTTGCCGCAGCACCAACAAGAGTGAATGTTGTATCGCCGTTTTTGACCTGATCTAGTGACTGATGTAGTCACGGTCCTAGGTCTCAAGGGGATAGGGCATGTTCTTGTTGCACAAATTCCTCTTCCATCGAGGCATGATGAAGGGTGGAATGAATGCATGATGTGAGCGTTATGAGGCCGAGAAGGTGGTGCCATTCTTTCAGGCATCTTCCTTGCTGAGGCTCCATGACGCCTGACATCATGACTTCTATTCTCCCTATCCCGTGTCCTTGAATGGAGAGAATTCTTCTGTGAACCAGGACCTGCAGATCCACACTTTGTTGTGGCAGTGGCCGTGAATACAAAGGGCTCAGACTGAGCCTTAGGTATTTCTTCAAGGGTGCCATGATGCCTCTTGCACTATGGACATTTCCACATGGGGACAACTCACCCTTACAGTGACCACGATTATTCCTGTGGTCATACCTGAAGGCATGATGAGTTGCCTTCCCGCTTGGAGTGGGAGGTCGGAAACACCGTTTCCCCATTTCTCCATCCCTGGATAATCCGGGAGATCCACCCGGTTTCTTGTGTTCTCTTTATAGCATCAACTTTGGAGAAGTTGGATACTATACGTTTCTCATATTCTAGACTATTCTCTAGAGCTGAGATCTTAGAGTCCTTGACCTTGTTGGACGCCAATTGGAGAACCAACAAGATCTTCAGTTGAGCAATCTCTCGAGCTTGCTCCTCAGCAAGTAGATTGCTTTCCTGAAGGGCTCTCTTCAGGGAATCAGTATTTTCTGGAGGAGAGCAGTTTCTGTCTTCAGAGAAGTCAAAAGATGAGGGACAGGATGAAGATGGTACCTGCACATCTGGGTTATTGTCATTAGAATCAGTGACCAATGGTTCTTCCTCGTCGGAGCTGCTTTCCTCACTATCTTCTTCAGTCTCTGACAAGGATACTGGAGCTCTGATGCAGTCCGAAGGATCCTTGCATTCATCTTCAGAAGTGATTACCCCCACATATGCTTCATCCTCAGATTGGCAGCAAATTTCAGCTTCCTCTGACCCCCCCATCAGCTCTGAGATCATCATCCATAGAGATTTAGCCGTTTTACATTTTTCCAACCTGGAGCGAGAGGCTCCAGACCAGACATCCATAATAATTTGTCGAATCCTCTGGTCCAGTTGGAAAAATGAGAGTTCCATCTCTGTCATCTCAGGGATGCACATGGGCACTTGGGTCCCCGAGTCGGTGGTCTTCATAGGGATAAATGGACCCTCTTCCAGGATGAGGGATGCTCGAGGATCGATGGCATCCAGGTGAAATAACACTCTCATCCTCCAGATAGGATAATAATCCTTGGTGCATGCTGGGAGTTTGAGTGGCAATACGTCATAGTCCAGATCCATGCTTCTGACACTGGTGGCAGGATTCACCTCAAGGTGTTAGCCTTCTTGTTGAGGAACCTGGCTTTGATACCACTTGAAAGTCCACCTAGTGTCGACTATGTGCACCTATGGGGGGGGAATAGGTGACGTATGGTTCTTTTGCGGAATTCACAGATGTACCTGCACAATAAAAGCAACAAACACAGAACACAGAATACACAGCAAATTTATAGTGGTTCCCCGACTTGGGTACATCCACTTTCCCCCTTCGACCTATCTCCCCAACAAGGGACGACTCGGTCAATTCTCCAACGGGATTGAAATCCAATCCCTTCACTAACGGAAGGAGCCCTTCCACACGTGAGAGTCAACACTCCCACAAATCGGGTTGCACCCAACCCTTACACCACGGAACAAAAGTTCCTTTACAACACAAGTAAATATGGAATGTATATGAAATACAAACTTCTTTTGGAGACTTCGGTGTTCCTCTTTGTTCGACGACGTGTTCTTGAAGTCGATGAAGAGTCTACGACCTTGGTCTCTCTTGGAGAAGATCTCCCCGGAACCGGCGGCGGCACACGAGCGGCGGCTAGCTTCGGATTGGCGGCTACGATGAAGAGTGGCTGCAGAACTTGGAGATCTAAACTTCGTAGCGAAGCAAGCTAGGTCTACCAAACGGTCACTCTAGGATCAGTCGTCTCGATCGATTCGGATGGGGGAGTTTTTCCCGGTCAACGAATCGAGAGACAAGAGATCTCCGGATAGACGCGTGAGACACAAGCCTTGCTAAGCTTCTGTCACCGGAGATCGGGAAGAGGAGCGATCAGCAGCGGCGACCACTTGACGCGAGCGGCGGCGGCGGAGCGGAGCGAGTTCGCGGATTTAGGGTTACGTCGCCGCTCGTTTTTCTTTTTCTCTTGTCCGTGCTTTGCTGTTCAAAAATACTCATGTATTTATACTGTAGTATTCTCAAATATGACCGTTTGTGGGACCCACAAAAGAAATCCCCAAAATCCGATTCAAATAAGTCCAGAAGCAGAATCCGGTCCAGCAGCATTCTGAGAAAACGCCAAGTAAAAATCGGCGAGAATCGCAGACGATTCTCGACGAATCGGCGAGAATCACCAAGTGATTCTCGTCGATTCGTCGAGAATCGTTTGTGATTCCCGTCGAATCACTTGCCGATTCTCAACGACTTGGACTTGGTATTCATGGGCTGCATGACCACTGGTTCGGCGGGAATTACAAGTGATTCTCGCCGAATCTTGCTTGGCACCATATTGAGATGGCCAGAAGGAGTCGGCGAGAATCACTGATGATTCTCGTCGATTCGGCGAGAATCACCAAGTGATTCTCGCCGATTCGGCGAGAATCACTTGGTGATTCTCGTCGAATTTGCCTTGGACGATTTTTCGTCTTCCACCTAGGAGCTGCTCCTTGATCCTCCATGCTCCTTGTCTTCTCTTGCATATGAACGGTCCTGTACTTGAAAGTAAGTGCACTCCAATAGAGAGAGTACACATAGGCCAACACACTGATCTGCTCAACGAGGGATTACGTCGTGCAGACCCGTGTATATTGACCTACTGCACCCTGACATTAGTGTGCACTTAGCGTGGAGAAACTGCAAGTACAACTTGAAATGTTTCATCAAATATATTGTGAATTCATCTTAGCTTGACAGGGGGCTTCCTCAAATCTAGGTAATCGTGGATACAATACCCAACAAATAGGTATATTTACAACTCATCAGCTGGCATACCGAAAGACTGCTGGGATACCAAACAGCAACAGCCCGACAAATAAGCCGCTGGCATAAATCGCCAGACCACCCGGATTCCGAACAGCAATAGACCGCCCGGGCTCCATACTGCAACAATCTCTATGGATTTTGTGCATGGTTTACATTGGTCGCAACAGGGAAATGATGTGATTTGTGTGATTGTGGATCGCTTTACCAAAGTGGCTCACTTCATCCCAAATCGAAAAGAGGACAGCGTGGAAAAGCTGGTGGAACTTTATGTTCGAAACATTGTGCGACTGCATGAGATTCTTAAGAGTATCATTAGTGATCATGATGGACGGTTCATGTCCAAAGACTGGAGGTTGGTACAGAAGAGCCTGGGCACAAAGCTCAAGTTCAATATGATATTCCATCCTCAAACCGATGGATAAACCGAAAGAACGAATTGTACAATGGAGGATATGCTGAGGATGTGTACCCTCGATTTTGGAAAGAAGTGGAAATATCATCATTCATGGTATAGTTTGCCTATAATAACAGTTATCAGGCAAGTATAAAGATGGCGCCATACGAATTTTTGTATGGAAGGCGGTGTCGAACGCCAATGTCTTGGACAGAGGTGGGAGACACCAAACTTTTGGGAAAAGAGGTGGTGGCTGATGCTTGTGAGTTGGTGCAGACCATTCAAGAGCGTATGAAGGTTGCTCAGGATCAGTAAGCGAAGTATTTCAATGCTCTCCACAGGAATGTGGATTTCGCGGTAGGCGACTGGGTATACCTAAGACTAAGCCGTTCAAAGGCGTTTCGCGGATTTGCCGACTCAAGAAGTTGAGTCCGAGGTTTTTGGGACCGTTTGAGAATACAGAATGCATCGGAGAAGCTGCTTACCGGTTAGCATTATCTATAGAGCTGAGCGGATTACATGATGTCTTCCATGTCTCCGTCTTAAGGAAAGCCTTGGTGGAGGCAAGTGTTGTGGTCGAGTAGGCGGCAGTCCCGATAGAAGAAGACTTGGGGATGAAAGTCCGCACAGCTAGTATAGAGGATTCAGAAGTTCGGCAGTTGCAGAACAAAGAAGTTAAGCTTGTAAAGGTGCACTGGGACAACTGCGGCCGAGATGAGTTCTCTTAGGAGCGTGAGCAAGCAATACTGGAGGACTTTCCAAAACTCTTTACTTCAGGTATGCTTATTTTTATGTCCGTGCATACTAAATTTCGAGGATGAAATTATTCTAAGGGGGGAGGAGTTGTAACACCCCAGTTTTTCAAAAACTATTTTTAGTAGCTACCGCCCGACCATAGTAGCTACTACCCGGCAATAGCCTTGCTTCATCGGGTAAAGAATGATGGATAGAAGCCCCGTTCATCGAGTGTTGAATTTTCGAGAAAGAGGTTACCGCGCAGCGTTAGCCTTACCGCTCGTTGGTAACTCCAGGTTTGCGTCGAGAGCATTGAGTTATCAAGAAAGGGGTTAGTTCTCGAGAAAATGTTGAGTTCTCTAGAAAGATGCTACCGCGCGATGTTAGCCTTAACGCCAGCGTTAACGCGACATTATTTTTCTGACTTGCGGCTCGGGAAGCTATCACCCGACGTTAACGTTAGCGCCCGGCGCTAGCGGACGGAAGAAGTTTCGTCGTTTGGCTTTTTGGCCATCCAATTTCTTTTAGAATTGGATTCTAAGGCCTAAGAATCTCCTCCATAGTGCTTATATAGGGCTGAATGGGATTTCACCTTCATTTTCTTCTCTTTTAGAGTGAAGATTAGGGTTTGGAAGAGAAAGGTGGGAGGAGGAAGAAGAAAGCTTTCTTCCAACATTGACGGAGCTTCAGACCTCCAATTGTCGTTCTGAGTGCAGATTCATGAAGAGATCGTGGAGGCGCTCGTTTTCATCCGTACAAGACAAGGGTTTCATGGCTAGGAAGAGGATTCGTAAGGTAACGACACTTCTCCTCTCAGTTTTAGGGTTCGTAGATGGCATCTACTCTTTTCTTATTTTCTTTCAAGCATTCTAGGCACCAGTTCTCTCAAATTAGAGGGATTCGGGTTGCCATGGTTCAAGAGGAGTCACAGGGCCGATTGTGTCCGTCCTCGACTTAATATTGTATTAGAAATTCGCTCTGTTAGTGGATTAGGCATTATGGGTGAAACCATAGTCACGAACGTTAATCCGAGTCGGTGATGTTGCATAGCAAGCCTTAAGGATTTTATAGAAATTTGTTAGCAGCAAGACGCCATTTGTGATGATGATTTTCCCCCTCTTTCGTGCGAGTACGTGTGACCAGAACCAGACCAGTTGGAAATTAGAGTACATGCGGGGGAATGGGGATGGTACGATATGAATGGTGGATTAGGGTGGGAAAGGCTTAGGTTTGTGATGTGCTAAGACATGGTTTGTCTCTGTAGTCGGTTGGCTTGCCAGTGACGTTGCAAAGTAATGTGTAGAGAGCGTCTCGTCTGTGGAACTAACTAGAATGCTAAGCTTTGGACAAGCCCCCATCTGTAGAATTGACGACAATGCTAAGCTTTGGACAAGCCTAGACAATCCCAGCTGGGTCCCGCTGGGTCTCTGTCGGTGGACTTGGTCCCGATATTGGATCCAGGCCTGGGTCATCGCGAACGGGTGGGGTCTAGCAAGGGTTCTTAGTATCGGTTGGTTTGTGTGACGGAATCCTGATGTCAGAAGACAGAGCTTGCAAGCAAGCCCGGTGTTTGAGACCCACGAGCGGGTGGGGCCAAAGCAAGAGTTCTGTGAGGCGGCTTGTGTGCGGTTTGGGGAAATTGGAAGAACCCTTTGTATTTGCAGCTTGTATGTCGTTTGGGGAAATTGAAAGTACCCTTGTGTTTACGGTTTGAATGCCGATGGGAAATTGGATGTACCCGATTGATGATGTGTTAGAAGCATACTCTTTAGGGTGCCTTGGGTGAAGCCCATGTTTGTATACATGCTGCATTGTAGGCCACCTTTTATTATATGCTCAACATAGAAACGTGTTTGCTGTATGAGACATCCAAACCTATTTTACTACTTAAAATGTACTTGTTTTTTTGCATACGAAGTGCTAACATAGAGGTTGATGGAGTGCCCTAGTGTTCGCTAGGGACGGCCAGTAGGAGATGTGTTGGTTACACAGTAGAGGTCAGCCTTTGTTGACCCATGTTATAACCAAATTGTTTCAGGGCAAGGATCATAAATGGGAGTAAGCTCGCCGACCAAAAAGTCCTAAGCCTCATGAAGTGCTACAAGATGTATTATAGCTCTGTTTTGTGGAATGTAATGCTATATGTTCAATTTTTCAGCTTGCACGCCGAGGTAGCCTAGGAGTGCTTATGCACATTGACTCTTGATGTTATGGTTGAGTTTTGGACTCTCAAATGTTTTAAGGTCATAAGACCGTGTTGATACTTATATATTAGTGGATAACTTCTGGTCTTGCTCTTTTTTCGCTGTGTTTAGTCTGAGTTTTGAGTTGGGTAGTTTATATCATCTTTTAATGCTTAAGCTGTGCCCCAAGAAGATCAAGTGAATCTAGGAATGAAGGTGAGATCACTATGTTCTGCAAATAACACATTCCAACTATCTAACCTAGGGTTTGACTTTAGGGCCTCACCATCACTCTTTGAACCCACCATAACATCCCTAGCCCTTTAGAAGATTCATTGGGTCACCAAGGACCCATTACGGTCAACTAAAAAGGTCAAGTTGACCAAAGTCAAACCTAAACCTAAAATGGTCAAAGTAGCCTATCTAGGGCCAATGGACCTCCAACTTGCCAAAATGACCCCACCTAAACCTCCCTAACCATTTAAGAGGTCCATTGGGTCACTAAGGACCCATTTGGCTCAACCCAAGTGGTCAAGTTGACAAAAGTCAACCTAAACCCTAAAGTGGACAAAGTGCCCTAAATAAGGGTCAAGTGGCCTACAAGGTGTCAAACCAACCCTATCCAAGTCTCTCTAGACCTTAGGAGAGGCCAATGGGTCACTAAGGACCCATTGGGGTCAACACAAAAGGTCAAATTGACCGAAGATAACTCACCCCTAAAATAGGTCAAACTAGGCCTAAATGACCTAACCAAACTCAAGCTACTTGGGCTAAGCCCAACTTGAGTGGCCCATTAGCTTTAGGGCGCTGATATTTATATGGAATGTCATTCATTTTCTGGAAATGGTGACCATGTGAGAGAAAGATCATTTTCCCTCTAATGGAGGAGAGAGAAAGAGAGAGAAAGAGGGCCATTCATGGCCAAGGAACCTCTTCTGTTCATCTCCAAAGGCTTGATTCATCTCCCCCATCAATTCTGAGGAGAATAAGGGGTTTTCCTTGCCCTTTCATTTGTTGGGTGCAGTGAACCCACCATGGCCGAAAATCTCCTTCCAAGGCCATTAATGGCATTGATGCCATGACCATTCCCCTCTCCCATTTGGCTATTTTAAAAGCTTCAACAGCCTGAGAGGAGAAGTTTCCACCATTCCCTTGAAGAAATCGAGACCTTTGGCTGCACAGTTGCAAAGCATTGAAAGCTACACCGACGGTCATGGCGCACCACTACCAAACTCATTGGCAAGCCCGGTTGATGGTCCGCTTCTCCTCCTCTCCCCTTGTGCTAGAATCGCAGATCAATTAGGAGAGAAATCTGGTTCAATTAAGCCCGATTGGGTGAGAGAAATTCTGAATTTTCATGGCTTTTTATGCCATGCGGGTTCGCCGGAAACCTCCCCTCCGGCGGTCGTGCCGCCCTTCAGCGATAGCCACCACCTCAACGGAGGTGGTGGTGGTGCTGGCCGTCCTGGCTGGGAACTGGATCGCCGGAAAATAGCTTTGAAAGTTTCTACAAGTTGGGCTAATCGTGGCCTTTGGCTGGTGGTTGAAGATGACTCCATCACTGTTAGATTGCTTATAATAATATTATTAATAAGTATTATTTATTCCATTATTCTGCACCGTTTTAAATTAAATAAATAAGGCCTTTAGGTACTGAACCTTGAAAAGTGGCCAGCATAAAAACTGTAGCCCTTGAAGTCTAATTTATTTTAAAATTGATTTCAATCCAGTTGGGTCAGTGGTCTGACCACAACACTCAAAATTGTGCAGTCTATACATAGGGCTAGTCACATACTAAGTTGAATGCCCCCATCAATCCAGCCATACAAATGACTTGAAATTAGGACTGGAGGTCACTCTTACCTATACCATTGACATATCAAAAAATGGGATTTTTTGGAAACATTTTCTATAGTTTGTAAAAATTTAATAATCCACATATGATTTAATTTTATGGTCTAATGACCTCAAAATTCCCCAAACTTTTGGTGTATGAATATTAGGGTCATGATATGAACCTAGTAAAAATATCAACCCATTTTGGTTTGGTTTGAGTAGGTATTGGTGTCATCAAAGTTTGGTCCCTTAAGGGTAAATTAGGGAAAAAAGGGTCCTTGGGGCATGGGGGGGGGGCAATTCTCACCCAAAGGGGATGGGACTTTGGCCAGAGCTTCAAGGTCAGTTAAAACACCCTCACTTGGAGATTGGGCTGGATTAGAGTGGATTTGCCCTAGGACCCTAGTTTAAACCCAAAGGTTGAACTTTGGGGGTTTGTGAAGGACATAGGGTGATATGTCCTTTATGGACTTGGAGTTTAGTCCATGTGATCTTAGGGTTGGGAATAGTCCTAGAAAGAAATATGGTGACATTTAGACACATGAGCACAACTTTAATCAATTGGAAATTACTTAGGACCAATTAGTGTACTTTTGATCATGATTTTATTACCTAATCATATGACCATGAATGATCTTGAAAGTTAGGATATGATCATATAATGTTGCCATCAAGCTTTAGAAATTTTAGTGTAAATTTTGGGTTAGTATTTATGGTTCTTCCTTCACAAACCTAATAGTTGCCATAATCACTTAAGAAAATATTATGAGCTATTTATTGATTTTAAATTCATGAAAACTTCGCCAGAGAATCTTTTAGGGTATATTAAAGAATGGAAAATTATTTTATGTTGTTTGGAAGAGATTACAAGTATGTTTATTCACAAAGTGCCCTATTAGGAATATATATGAAGTATTTTTTGTAAATTGCTTACTGGCCTTGGAATTATATGAAACTTAGTCAGTAATGTTTTATTATCATTTTAAAGCTCTGGTAATTTTTGTATATTGTTTGGATAATATTTGGTGGTACTTTCCTTTTTATCTTTTATTATTGCAATTATCTTGAATTAACTAATCAGGGGCAAATAAATTTATGAAAAATTTGTGAAACTTGGTATTCTCTGATATTTTGTCATTATATGGTGTTCATAATGTTTGGGTGGCCGTAACGTAAGGAAATCTAGTACTTCATGTTCAAAACCACCCATGGCCTAATTTTGGGAAAAATTTGATAAATCATAAATTAATTAGGAAAATTACAATTTTCTGGATTTAGTATAAATATGTCATTATAGATCCCCAGTAATAATTCTAGTGCATTTGGATTAATATTGGAAGGGGTCACCACTCATGCTCAAAATATAGCTTAAGTTGGTATGCATATAGTAAAACTGCGGAATTGTGATAGCATGTAGGATGGAAATAGGGGGTTGGGGTAAATAGTGTACTGATTTGGTAACGTAAAAATGTGTTCATCATTAGTAGTCATGATAGGTAGGGTGTTGGGTTGAATAGTGTTAAGTGGTGCTCGGGATCGACGAAAGATCGCCTTTCCTGTTGAGAGAGAGAGAGAGAGAGTCAAAATACAGTAGGGTTAGATTTAGTACAACATTAAATGGAATTGGCTATGGGTAGATACCAATAATAGTAAGTACCTTGCGAAAGAGAGCTTTGGGCTTCAGCCCATTGTAGTTCCTAGTGCCCACGAGAGCCCTTCATAGGGAATGCCCTAGGCTGCCCAAGGCTAACCTAAATCGTAAGAATAAATAGTAAAGAGCAATTATTAAATACTAAGGTTTCACTTTCACTCACCCTAGTGACTCGGGAGGTAAGTTTGGTTTAGGCATCCGAGCGGTTGGCTCGGTGGTTGTGAAATGGGCAAGTTAGCTCGGTGAACCGAAGGCTCGGAACGTAGTTGTAACAGGCAGGTTAGTCCGGGAAGCGGATGGCTCAGAAACTCATAATTGTATGTGCATAAAGGTGGTGGGTCTTCAGAATTAGACGGTCATTCGCACCGACGTCGATACATTGACTCGGTGGGTGTGGTTTAAATTTAGCCAAGAAAAAGACTGGTGGTGGGTCAGCATAGTATGCGAAGACCCTGGTGTGTCCTTTAGGGGCGTACGTAAGGTCTAGGCATGGTAGTGCAGATGTAACATCCCATTTCGTGACAGACCCCTTGCACGCATTTTGAGTCAAGAAAATTGACTCATGTTCGGGGATGGTCGAGTGAGTCGACCGGACTCAACGACTAGATCAAGAATTTACTTTAAAAGCATTCTGAATGTTAGGCGTTGTGTGGACTCGACACCACTCAATGACATTTAAATTAGATAATTTTGGCGGGTTAGGCGTTGAGTGCGTTGAGTGGACTCAATGCACTCAACGCCATTTAACTTAGAAAAATTTCGCCGGCGGGTTAGGCGTTCAGTGCGTTGAGTGAAGTCAACACACTCAATGCCATTTAACTTAGAAAAAGTTTGCTGGCAGGTTAGGCGTTGAGTGAGTTGAGTGGTTGAATGCAGTCAACGCACTCAATGCCATTTAACTTAGAAAAATTTCGCTGGCAGGTTAGGCGTTGAGTGTATTGAGTGCGTTGAATGCAGTCAACACACTCAACGCCATTTAACTTAGAAAACATTCGCTAGCAGGTTAGGCATTGAGTGCGTTGAGTGCAGTCAACACACTCAACACCATTTAAATGAGAAATATTTTGCAGGCGGGTTAGGCGTTGAGTGCGTTGAGTGCCGTCAACGCACTCAACACCATTTAACTTAGAAAAATTTCCCTAGAGGGTTAGACGTTGAGTGTGTTGAGTGCAGTCAAAGAACTCAACGCCATTTAACTTAAAAAAATTTCACTGGCGGGTTAGGCATTGAGTGCATTGAGTGCAGTCAACGCACTTAACGCCATTTAACTTAGAAAAATTTTACTAGTGCATTGAGTGCACTCAACACGGCGTTGAGTGCAGTAAACACACTCAACACCATTTAGCTTAGAAAATGTTCTAGCGGGTTAGGCATTGAGTGCATTGAGTGCACTCAACGCGGCGTTGAGTGCACTCAATGCATATGACGACATTTTACTTAAATTATTCCGCCGTCTGTAGGCATTGAGAGAGTTGACTGTACTCAACACTTTTTGCCTTAGGCGAATATTCGGCCCTATTAGCCGCCGAACCAGATTTTTGGGAATTGAGCCAAACCGACTTAAAAGGTCCGCGTCCTTTCAACATGGAGCATTTAAAGTAATATTAGGCGGTCCAATGTCAGGCCGACACGTTGCAAAGTATTTAACCCTAATTTCTCATTATAAAAAGGACATGTGGAAAAACCTAGCCGTCTCTTTACCAGTTTGCCGAGCAGTTGTCTTTGCCGACTCGACAAAACAAGGTAGTCGTCGGAGTCGATTTCTGGTAGAAAAACTTCTCCTTCTCTCTTCCTGTAAAGAACAATATTAGCGAGGAGAAAGATGTCGCCAAGGAGAGTGACGAGATCCATGGCCGGAAATGCCAAAACCGAGGTAAGCTTCCAACCCTCTCCCTTGGTGCTAGATCTATAGTTATTCCAAGGAGAGATATCGACTCAAAGGAGTCTTTATTCTTGAGAAGAAGTTTTCTTAGGAGAACGAGATGCTAGGGCTTTTGGCCTAGAGATAAGTTGTCTTCGACCACTCCTTCCTTCCATGTGAAGATAGGTGTTAACCATGAAATCAGAGATCCTTCCCTAGGCAGCCAGCTCGCCAGTCGCGGCCTGCTCCAGTTTCCTCCTGGAGGTCGCGACGTCTTTGTTTGGGCGGATAGGACTTTCTATCCGCTTAGGCCACACGGCTCTGGCAGTCTCAGCAGTCTGAACGCCCAGGCCACGCCTTGTTACCTTGGTCGGCAGGGGCCGCAGACTGCTTCTTCAGTCCGCCGCTGCAGGCCGCCTGCCTTGTCAGCTTAATCGCAACTTGTCTCAAATGGAGCCCCTTTGCCAGATTCAGATGCCTATACACCCAGGCCACTCAAACTGTCAAACAAAGGTGGCGAACTGCCACCAGGCCGCCAGCCAGCTACCTCAGCTTCCACCTCACCAACACGTGCGGCCTACCTCGTCAGTCCGGCAAATCGCTCAGCCCTTATCACCCAGTAGCATGGGCAGCCAGCTTCATCAGTCTGCCTAAGGAGCGCGGACATTCAAGCTCTCCGGCTACTCGCAAAGGTCAGCACACACCCAGTTCACCGCGATCTGGGCAAACTCAAAGTGTAGTCAAGCTTTTTAGTCTGCCTTTGTTGATGAACCCCAGCTCCAGCTCCACAACAGGCCTCATCTTCGGCAGAGGCGAAATCAGCTTGACAGTAGAGGCGGACTCCGCGAACTCAGCAGATTCACTATGCAGCCCGCCTTTCCTCCAGCCTCCATCTGCTTCTCTCCAACAGCAAGGTCAACCTCCCTCAGCCCGCAGTTTTGGCGCGGTATCGATCCGTAGGAGCGGACTCAGTCCTCTAGGCAGCAAAACCTCCTCAAGGCAGTCCCAGACTGCCTAGCATCGTGAGAACTCTGCGGCCTCGGCGGATATCTTTCAGCTTGCACCCTTAGAGCATGCCCAGTTCAGTAGCGGCGAACTCCGTGGATTCCCCTCACAGTCCGCCACTTAGCCTCCAGCATCCGCCTCCCCAGTAGTAGGCGGACAATCTCAGCTCAGCAGCGGCAGACTCTGCGGACTCTCCTCGCAGTCTGCCACTCAGTCTCCCAGTTTGCCATCAGTAATACCAGCTCTGGAAGCAATTTCAGCCCACGCGTCTTGTTGCGGACTCGGCGGACTCCTTCCTCTTCTCGCACCAGTTACCGTCTCACCGGTGGTAACGTCACCGGAAGCCGTTACCTCCTTGGGCCTATAAATAGACCCCCATGCCTCTCATTTAGTGGAGGTCTCAACATCGCCAAGGTGCTCACGCTCGAAGATAGCCCGCAGCAAGCTCAATTCCTGCGGACTCATTTCCTCAGTCCGCCTTCTCTCTGCCATTAGTCGTGCGGCCTGCCGACCTGGTTCTCCAATCCGCTCGGTCTTTCCTCTTCCCTTAGACGTGCGGTCTACCGGTCTCCAACCTCAGTCTGTGCGACCTCCTCTTATAGCATTCCGTTCCTTAGCCGCCAGCTTCCCCTTTGTACCACTTTATTTGCTTTCTTGTAAAGGTGTACTAGCAAGTTGTAATAACTCACTATTAATCAAAGGAAAGCCTGTCGCAAGAGTGACATTTAAGCCGCAACGGGAGAAGTCTGATGTTGCCGCTGCTAGCAGCCCCCTCTCTTCTCTTTTCTCAGCTCAGCTCAACTCTCTCGGCATCAACATGCAAGCACAACCGTCCAAGTAACAGTCTGCTCGACAGCTCCTGATCAACCTCATCTGCTCATCAGCAACCCTCTTCGCTGCTCTCAGCAGTCCTCTCCTCTATCCCTGCAAACCTTTGACAACTAATTGCTCCACTCTCGAGCACTCAGAAGATTCCTCTTCTCCTCCTCAACCCCTCAACCTTCATCCTCTTCCTCTCCTTGCATGTGAGATCGAACATTCCTCCATGTTAACTAGGCGGTGTCGTTTTTGCGCATCAAGAGTTAACACGCGACCTTCAGATCTGAACAGACAGTGAACAACGACTGTTAGCCATGTCAGATCTTTATTCAGCCGAGAACCTTGCTCAATCAAGTACCAAAGATCATCCTCTTTGGGTGATCTTTGAGCAATTGCACCGTGAGAATGCTCAGCAATTCCAAGCGATCAACCAAATTCTTGCTACAATCACCCACCAGTTGCAGATACAACCTACAGCAGCTCCAGCTGCTCCAGCTGCTCCGATCAATCCAGCATCAACATTGGAGCATCAACAAGCTTATCCTCCAGCTTATCCGCCGGTCTATCCTCCTTACACAACAACCTTCCCGCAAGGGCCTGAAGCCCCTTTGCGACCTCAAGATGAAGAGTTTGATGCTCGCCAAAACTTCTTCTGGGAAGCAGCCCGGGGAAGTCCTGCAAGACTTCTCAACTTTCAGGGACATCATCCCTACCCTTCAGCTTCAACCTTTGCTCCTCCTGTAGCAACTTTTCCTTTCTATCCTCCTTCTTTTACAGCTGCAGCTTATGCTCCCTTTTATCCTTATGTTGTAGGAGAGCAGGAAGAGCCTTCGCCGTTTACAGAGAACGTTCGTCATGAACCTACTCGAGCTAACTTCAGAGAGCCACGATTACCGATCTACACTGGAGAGACTAATCCAGTGAAGCATCTTCAAGCCTTCGAATCAGCCGTTGCTCTCAAAACTCTTTCAGATGCAACTAAGTGCAAGCTCCTTCTCACAAACTTTGATGGGCAAGTGAGGTACTGGTTCTATGGTCTTCGTCCTCACTCCTTTACTTCCTTTCCTGATCTGCGAAATGATTTATTACTCAAATTCTCAACCTCAACTAAGAGAAAGGGCGGTCCAGAAGACCTCTGTGAGATCAAGCAGCATGGGAATGAAACTTGGTCTCAGTTCGTTGATCGATTCCAGGGAGAAATCTTGGACATCGAGATTGCTGACCAAGAAATGTACCGAGTGGATCTTATCCACGGTCTTCGTGAATGGCCGATCAAATTTGAAGCCAATGTCCATGCACCGAGAACGTACCAAGAGTTGATTGATCTAGTTAACTCATACATCCGAGGCGAAAAGAGCAACTCAGGTTTCGTCTCCAGGCTTCTATCAGAGAAAGACTCTCCTTCTCACAAGCAGCCTTCGAGATCACCCCGCAAAGATTTCCCAGCTCACTCAAGAAGGGAATGAAGATTTCAACGCCATTGATATCTGATTGATAATTTCGCATCGGGTCCGAAAACTTGATGTAGTTAAAACTCCAAAAATTGGTGAGGATTCCCGCGGCGCCCCGGGCGGTTTTTTTAATGGAAAAGGTGGATGTGGTTTTTATTTAGAAAACAAGGCGCACGGATTTATTATTTCTAAATAAAACGGTTTAAGATCGAGTTTTAATGAAATTGTTGGAACACCCTATTACTAATTTGGGTCAGGATCACTATGTCTCTAGGATTTTGTGTTTTGACCTCCTGTATAGATTTTAGGTCAAAATAGAATTGAGTCTAAGGGTCAGTACGCTAGGATTGGAAGCAGCTCTGAAGACCCAAGTTTTTGTAGTGACTAAGTCCAAATCGTCGAGCTCAGCACGACGTTTCGTCGAACTCCGGTCGACGATCGTCTAGCTCAACTTTGGCAGATCGTCGAGCTCCATTCGACGATCGCTGAGCTCAAGCCTCAAAATATCGTCGAGCTCTGGTCGACGATCGCTGAGCTCAACTTCTCAATATCGTCGAGCTCCATTCGACGATCGCTGAGCTCAGGTCGACGATTTTGACTCTGAACTGGATCCTTATCTCTGAGCTCAGTTCGACGATCTTTGAGCTCAGATCGACGACTTCTTTGCTGCTTGCATTTTCATTTTCGCTGAGCTCAGCTCGACGATAGCAGAGCTCAGTTCGACGATTTCAGTTGACCTTCAGAATTCTAATTCAAAATCAGATAGAAGTTATTCTGCATTTAAGACAGAAGATCTGCCAGCCGTTTTCATTTACTTCTGGAGCAAGTTTCAAGGGATTTTCTAAGGAACAAATCAGTGGACTTTCCTTCAGAACATATTATACAATTAAGGCTGTAATTAATTCAGACCAACGGCTATCTTTGACAGAGCAATTTTCTATTCAGACTCAGAGAATAAAAGATAGAATGTTTTTGAATCAGATAGAAGACAGACAAGAACAAGAGAATAGAGAAAGACAAGTAGAGGACACCTCTCTATACAAAAAGACTCTCTCAATCTTCTGTCAACAAGAATTCAGAAGAACACTCATCAAAAAGAGATCAAGCTTTCAAACATTCTTCAGATCTCTTCAGCTCTCAAGTGTTCAAGGCCAACATCATCTCAAGACTCCAGACACTCAACATTTCAGCTTGCTGAAATCATCATCTGCTGGAGATCTATTTTTGAAGGCCTATCACCCTCAGCAAAGCTCATCTTCCTGAAGACTTCAAGGACTCAGGGGGAGCTTTGAAATCAATCCACATAGTCTTCTCAGTTGCTTGAGAAAGAGAAGACTGCCATAACTCTCTCACCCCCAATCTGTAAAGGGTTTTTCAAACTCCCTTCAAAAGTTTGAATCTGGTTTTTGAGCACCTTGTCAAAAGCTCATTGGTGGCAAGACACCTGATCAAAAAATCTGATCTGGTTTTTGAGCACCTTATCAAAAGCTCATTGGTGCCCAGGACACCTGATCAACTCATCCTGCAGTGGATTCCTACCTAGGGTGGTAGAAGAGTGGATGTACCCAAGTCGGGGAACCACTATATTTCCTTGTGTCATCTGGTTGTGCATGTTTTCTTTTTGTTTCTGGCCTAGATTTTCTTGTGCTTAATATCTGCATAGCTTAATTTTATTTCTGCTTCCCTGCTTACACTCATTACAACAATTGTTGTAAAGGTTTGCAAAAAGTTTTCTTTGTGTTCTCAAAAAGCACCATATACTCTATTCACCCCCCCCTTTAGAGTATATCAGATCTAGTTTCCCCTTTCAATTGGTATCAAAGCGAGGTTGGTTAAACATACCATATCTGTTTGGTTGTACAGGCTAACACCTGAACCCCAAAGATCCCAAACTAGATCCTTCTTTTATATTTCTCTACTAGATTTAGCTTGCACAAATCATGGCCCAAAACAAAGACTATGCTAGCACCAGACCTCCAGTGTGAAATCTGTCAAAGTTTGCACTTTGGAAGGCAAGGATTAAACTCTACATGAATTCAATTGACGAAGATATTTTTAATTCTGTTTTGACAGTGTGCCCAAGACCTCCAGAGAGCACAAGCACAAATGCTGTTCCACCTCCATCAGGAACAGATGCTGACATTAAAAGATGGAAAGTAGCTGATGCCAAGGCAATGAACATTCTAGCTCAGACAATGTCAGATGACATTTTTCAGAAGGTAGCTGAATGTAATTCAGCCAAGGAGATCTGGGACAAGCTTTCAAAATTGTCTCTGGCTCAGCTGATGAGAGAAAGGACAGAAGATCTCATCTCATCTCCCAATATGAGAACTTCAAGAAGGGAGAAACTGAGTCAGTGGGAGACATGTACAATAGATTGAGTCTAATTGTCAGTGAACTGAGGACATTAGATAAAGAAATCTCACTGACAGAACTCAATGACAAGATCCTAATGTGCTTCCCCAGCACTTGGGATTCAAGAATCTGGCCAATTAAAGATGCCAGAAGCCTAAATGAGATTACCACTGAAGCCTTGTTGGGTAAGCTCAAATCTTATGAGCTACTCATCAAGAACAGAGAAGAAGAACAGAAGGCTGCTTCTCCAGCCACAAGAAAGGAGAAGACTATTGCATTCAAGGCAGCTGAGGATCTGCCTGAAGAAAAGGCCACAAGCAATGATGAACTTCTCAGCCTATTGGCCAAAAGATTCTATAAGATGGCCAGGAAGGACTTCAGAAGAAGATCATACAAGGAGCAAGACAAGCCAAGGTATGACAAGTCCACTGGCAATAGCAAAGACATTATTTGCTTTGGTTGCAGGAAACCAGGGCATATGGTTCCTGACTGTCCAGAAAACAAGAACAAGGACAGGAGGGACAGAAAAGAAAGAAGAAAGGAGAAGGACTCCAAAAGGCATGGAAATAACAAACCTTCCACCAGCAAAAGTAAGCACACAAGGAAAGGATTTGTTGCTGAATCCTGGAGTGAGACTGAAGAGGAGTCACAGGCCTCTTCCAGCTCAAGTGATGATGAGGATGATGCAGAGGAAAAAGAATTCTGCATGATGGCAATCAATGCCTCTCAACACAACTCAGAGGAAGAGGAGTCAGAGTCAGACTCAGAAACTCAACCTGAAGAAGATCAGGTAATCAACTCTTTTGATTTCACTTCAGAAGATTTTAAGCTTGAATTTAAAGCACTATGTTTAGACCTGCTAAAGTCTGAGAAAGAGATCATCTCTCTCAGAAATCAATTGTTTGAACACAATGCTTTAAAATCAGAAAACCTCAAGCTCTTTCAGGAGTTGGAGAACCATAGGGAACAGATAGCTTCACTGAAGAGTGAACTCTCTGAGGCCAAGAGGCTTGAAGAATCTCTCAATGGGAGAAGCATCAAGCTGATGGACATCACAAGCACAGTGAACTCAAGATTCAACAGTACACTGGGCTTGGGTGCCTCATCCAGCCAACCTATTGTTCTAACAACCCCTATCAAGTTCATTTCTGACAAGGGAAAGGGAGTTGTAGAGGTTGCCAGGAAAAATTCTGATCTGCCTCAGAAAACTAAAGTCCAGTACAAATCGTCGAACGGAGATCGACGATCGCCGAATGAAGATCGACGATCGCCGAACGCAGCTCGACGATCTCAGGACAAATCGTCGAACGCTGGTCGACGATCCCATATACCTGACCTCAGCCATAGTCGACCGTCGAACGGAGCTCGACGATCTGACCCAAGATCGTCGAACTCAGCTCCAAGATCGTCGAACAGAGGTCAGAGCTCTGGAAACTTTTTCAATGGCAAGTCAAAATTGAATCCTGAGGGTTCTTCATCCCAAACATTTAACCCTTATACTGAATGGATTTTACCTCCAAGGAGATATCATCCTGAAGGATATAAGACTCAGCCAGGGATGTCTTTCATTTCTGAATTTAAAGGTTATCAACCTAGGCCCAAGGTAAACTGGGTCAAAAACAAGTGAATTGCTTAATGTGCAGGTGAAGACCTATCCAACATCTAACCAACAATGGTATTTGGATAGTGGATGCTCAAAGCACATGACAGGGAACAAGGACAACCTCAATTCCTTTAAAGCCAAGCTTGGACCCAAAGTTATCTTTGGTGACTCCAACTTTGGACAAACTAAAGGATATGGAGCAGTCCAGATTGGTTCTGTAACCTTCAAGAAGGTAGCATATGTGGAAGGACTGAAGCACAACCTAATCAGCATCAGTCAGCTATGTGATGAAGGCTACCAGGTGAACTTCAGCAAAACTCTATGCAAGATCAAGTCAGAGGACAACACCACTGTGTTGACAGGTAAAAGGAAAGGTAACATCTACCTTGTAGATTTTCTTTCAACTTCTATAGATATCTGCTTTTTCAATTCAGTTTATAGACCAAATGTTTTATGGCATAAGAGAGTAGGACACCTAAACCTTAGAACTATTGCTAGGCTCTCCAAGGACAATCTTGTTAGAGGACTACCTTCTGGCCCCTACAAGAAGGAAGGACTCTGCAAGGCCTGTCAATTAGGCAAGCAAACTAAAAACAGTTTTAAGTCACTTAATAAGAGTGATTCACCTAGGATATTGTATCTGCTACACATGGATCTATTTGGACCCATCACAGTACAAAGCCTAGGAGGGAAATCCTACACTTTGGTGATTGTAGATGACTTCTCTAGATTCACTTGGGTGTTCTTTCTAAGGAAGAAGTCTGATAACTTTAAGTGTCTGACAGAGTTTCTCAAATGTGTAAAGATTGAGTTCAATACTCACATTGCCCTGATCAGAAGTGATCATGGGACAGAGTTTGATTCTCTTCTTATGCAAGAGTTCTGTCAGAGTGAAGGGATCAGGCATACTTTCTCAGCTCCTAGAACTCCTCAACAAAATGGGGTAGCTGAAAGGAAAAATAGAACCCTTATTGAATCTGCCACCACATTGTTGTCAGATGCTCATCTACCTCTATCCTTCTGGGCAGAGGCAGTGAACACCTCCAACTATGTGCTGAACAGAAGCCTGATACATAAACTGAAGGGAAAGACTCCCTATGAATTACTCAAAGGGAAGAAACCTAAAGTTGACTATTTCAAAATTTTTGGTTGCATTTGTTATATTCACAATAATGATAAGAAACATCTAGCAAAATTTCAAGCCAAAGCTGATGAAGGAGTGTTTCTGGGATACTCCATGATCAGCAAGGCCTATAGGGTATATAATAAATCATCATTAAAAATTGAGGAATCTGTTCATGTTTCTTTTGATGAAACTAACATGTCTTTCAAGGAGAAGATTTCTTCTACCATAGAACCATTGCAGGAACACACTCTAGTTGAAGATATGAACAAGCTACAGGTTGCTCAAGAGGATGAAAGTAGTGAAGATGAGAGCAATGCTCAACATATTGAAACTCAACCTGAAGAGCCAGTTGTTGTACCACAAGAGGAAACAACAACACAGGTTGGTGAACAATCAACACCCCCTGTTGATTTAGTAACATCAAGAGACCATCCAATTTCCCAGATAATTGGAGAACTCTCAGCTGATGTGCAAACCAGAAATCAGGTCAACCAAAACCTGTTGCACACCTGCTTCCTTTCTCAAATTGAACCTCAGTCCATTCAAGATGCAGAGCAAGATCCACACTGGATCATTGCCATGCAAGAGGAGTTGCATCAATTTGAGAGGAACAAAGTATGGGAACTAGTGCCAAAGCCTAAGGATCATTCCATTGTTGGAACAAAATGGGTATTTAGAAACAAACTGGATGATCAAGGAGTAATAATAAGGAACAAGGCAAGGCTAGTTGCCCAAGGATATTCTCAAGAAGAAGGAATTGACTACGACCAGACCTTTGCACCTGTTGCAAGATTAGAAGCCATCAGGATATTCTTAGCTTATGCAGCTCACAAAGGCTTCAAAGTTTATCAAATGGATGTCAAGAGTGCCTTCTTAAATGGAGACATCAAAGAGGAAGTCTATGTCAGACAACCTCCAGGTTTTATCTCTCCAACTCATCCTGATTTTGTTTTTAGATTAAATAAAGCATTATATGGTCTCAAGCAAGCTCCTAGAGCATGGTATGAGACCCTAGCATGCTTTCTTTTGGAAAATGGTTTTATAAGGGGTAGAGTAGACCAAACTCTTTTCATTAGAACCCATAAGTCCCATACCCTACTAGTACAAATTTATGTAGACGATATCATTTTTGGTTCTACTGACTCAAAACTATGCAGAAGGTTTTCCAACCTAATGCATTCTAAATTTGAGATGAGTAGCATGGGTGAGCTATCCTTCTTCCTAGGATTGCAAGTCACACAACATGCTGAGGGCATCTTTATTTCTCAAACCAAATATGCTAATGAGCTGGTTAAGAAATTTGGGATGTCTGAGGCATCTTGTATGAAAACACCCATGCCTACCAATGCTGTACTGGATGCTGATGAACATGGGAAACCTGTTGCTCAGACAACATATAGGGCAATGATTGGCTCTTTACTGTATCTTACAGCTAGTAGACCAGATATAATGTTTGCTACATGTATATGTGCCAGATTCCAAGTTAGCCCTAGAGAGTCACACCTCACATTAGTAAAGAGGATTCTCAGGTATGTTAAAAGTTGTCCAAATCTAGGTCTCTGGTATCCAAAAGATTCAGCATTTGAGTTAACTGGATTCTCTGATGCTGATTATGCTGGATGCAGAATTGACAGGAAAAGCACCAGTGGAACTTGTCAGTTCCTTGGTGATAGACTTGTCTCCTGGTTTTGCAAGAAACAAACATCTGTGTCAACCTCAACTGCTGAAGCTGAGTATATGGCTGCAGGCAGTTGTTGTTCACAAATACTGTGGATTCAAAATCAACTCCTAGACTATGGTTACAACTTAGAAAAGTCAAAAATCTTTTGTGACAATACAAGTGCTATCTCCATAGCTCAAAATCCAGTCCTCCATAGTAGGACAAAACATATAGAGATTAGGCATCATTTCTTAAGG
Organism: Platanthera guangdongensis; assembly: GCA_039583875.1. Lineage (NCBI taxonomy): Eukaryota > Viridiplantae > Streptophyta > Magnoliopsida > Asparagales > Orchidaceae > Platanthera > Platanthera guangdongensis. The sequence goes on from CM077158.1 coordinate 155,374,175, forward strand.
GATAATGTTGAGAAAAATAAAATTGAATTGCAGTATATCCCAACTGATTTACAAAGGGGAGATATTTTCACCAAGCCTTTGGATGAAAAGAAACATACCTTCTTCCTAAATCAGTTAGGAATGTTAGATGGAGGAAGTCTTAAATAAAACCCAAGATTTTGAAAGCTAAAAATGGACCAAGACTAGGCAAAATTCTGATTTTCCTTAGTGTCTAGGATTTCTCTGATCTCTGAACTGCGCTCGACGATTTCCCCACAGATCGTCGAACGGAGTTCGACGATTTCCAGAATCGTCGAACTGAGTTCAGCGCTCCTCAGACAGCATGAACTGTCTCCTTCGGTCAACGATCATCGAACGGCGCTCGACGATTTTGTTCACTGAACGATCGTCGAACGGAGGTCGACGCCTTTCCAGATCGTCGAACGGAGATCGACGATTTTGGAGTCTCTTCAGATTCCTTTAGAAGCCTCGATCGTCGAACTGAGTTCAACGATCTTTCCTTTTCTGCGTCGAACCCTAATATAAAACTCTTTTTTCGTCGTCGTTCTCTCTTGCGCTTTCAATTTCTCTGCAAACTTTTCTTCCCTCCAAGCAGCTCTACACTTGGTCGTTTTGTCTGTTGATTTTTTTGCAGGTACCATGGCCGTTTCAGTTGCTGTGCTCGCCGCCATGAAATTTGATGCCGGCTTTGACATCGATTTCGATTCCTTCAACACAACCGATAAAATCTTCCAGGATATTCTCAGATTGTTCAAAGATCAGCATCTGTCTGCCCTTATGTCAACAAGAATCAAATTGGCCTCAGATGAAATTAAAGAATGGGTTTATACTGCCCACAACCTGGACAACAACACCATAGTTGGTTCCATTGGTGGCACCCAGGTACCTCTGACTCCAGTAGTATTGACAGAAGTTTTTGGCTTCAGGAATGGTGAAGACTCTGCTGACCTTTCTGGAGAAGAGTTTGCTGATGTTCTTGCCAGGATGGGTCATCCTGAGGGGAACCCTAGCAAGCTGTTTAAGAGAAACCTGTCTGTGGAATACAGGTTTTTGGCTGATGTAGTAGGCAAGGTCCTTTTGGCCAAGCATTCTGCTCATGATACAATCTCCAGATACCAGCTCTGCCTTATGGGAGCTCTTGTGGACAGGAAAAGCTTGAACTGGGGAGAAGTACTCTTTGACTTGTTGAAGAAAAAGATAAATAAGACTTTTGTGAATTTTGGAAGAATTCTGGGAATCTTCCTCCAGGCTAAATGCCCTGCCCTGCTAGTCTCCTCTGGAGTGCACATCAATGCCTCTAAGAGACTCACCTGTGCCCTTTTTGGGAAATGGGACAGGCAAATCTCCAAGCCCAGCAGGCCCTCTTCTTCTGGCCCTTCAGGCACCAGGACTCTAAGAGTCACTCCACCCCAGGCCTCTGCCCCTGCAGAGGACCTGCCTGCTAGTGCTGCTGCTTCTCCTCCTCCAAGCTCAACCCTACCTCCACTTCCATCCACCTCTCCAGCCACCTCCACAATTACCATCTCCAGCCCATCTCCAACATCTACTCCATCTCCAGCAACAATTTCCTCTCCACCAGCAGCCCACTTCCACCCTCATTTCTCCTATCCACCTCCAGATGTCACCTCATCCCCATCCCTTCCAACTTTCACTCTCCTGGATGACTCCTACATGGATGATTCCCCCTCTTCTCCTCCAGATTTGCCATCCTCCTCCACATCTTTCCAAGACCTTCTCCACCAGATTCTTGATCAACCCACCTTCACTCCCTCCATTTCCATCCCTGTACCCTCTATCTCTACCATACCCTCTCCTGAGCCATCCCTTCCACCCTTCAGCCCTCCACCTCCAGCTTACTCAGCCATCCCAATGCCCTCTACCTCTGCTCCTCTCATTGAGCATGTAGATCTCCCAGCCCTTGCTGATCAGTTGTATGAGCTCCTTGCACCTAGGCTCTCCCTTCTCATGGAGGCCTCCTTAGCTCCTCTGCAACAATCAGTCGCAGCTCTCTCTGCCAGGCTGTCCTCTTTCCTTACCCCTATAGCAGCACCCCCAGCAGTGTGCCTTGATGCACAGGTTTCTGCATCCAGGCAGGGGGAGATGCCCTATGAAGCCAGCTTCCAGGCTGCTGTTGCTGCTGCTGCTCCTCCTGCTGGTGTTTCTGATGCTGCTGCTGCTTCTGCTACTGCTGCTGTGTCTGTTTCTGCTGCTGCTGCTATTCCTGTCATAGCACTAGACCTAAGGTCTCTGCTATCTACTTTTGATACTGCTTACTTCAGCTGCCTCCCAGAGCCATATGCTGCCCAGCCCTCAGAAGATATGTCCAAGGCCCTAGTGCCCTTCTCTTGCTGTGACCCCAGAACCATTTCTGATTTTATTCTGTCAGTGACTGCTACTTCTGATGTTCCTGCTACTGCTGCTGCTGCTACTGAAGACACTGCTGTGTCTACCTCTGAAGTTGTATCTGCTGCTGAAGAAATTGTTTCTGATGAGCCTATTTCACAGGATCTTTTGATGACAGAGGCTGTTGATTGTGAGCCTGCTGTAGAAGTTGTTGGTTCTAAAGCTGCTGCTGCTGCCCTCATTTCTGAAGTAATTTCTGTTGTAACATCTGCTGCTCCAGTACCTATAGTTACATCTGTTGCTCCTCCTGCTTCTGTATCTTCTGCCCCATCAGCTGCTGTTAAACTAAAAGAGGATTTGATGAAAAGGATTGATGCCTTTTATGATGCACAAAGCTCTGAATCTGAGGATTATAATACTGCTTCTGATGACTCATCAGCCACAATTGCAAAGAAAAGAAAGGCAAGAAGTAAGGCCTTGATGAGAGTTCCTCCTGCCAAAGTCAGAGATGACAATGATGTTCCATATTATATTCTGCACAATTGCCCAATCTCTGAGCATTGGATGCAATTCTCTAAGAACCAGTTGAAGGCTATGAAAAAGAAGAGGAAATATGAAAAAGATTCCACTCAGTTCAAGCACCCTCATCCTCCTCCACCACCTCCACCTGATGCAGGTGCAGGTGGCAGCTCTGCAAGCTCAGGCCCTGCTAGAAGCCAGGCTCCCTACCAGCCTCATGCCAGAACATATCAAAGGGAAGGCCATTCTAGGGGCTCTTACTCTAGAAGGGGAGGATATAGGGGAAATCAAAGAGAAACTCAGGTTTACTCTAAAGGACACTCCAGGCAGCATCTTTATCCTAGGGGAGGACATGTTCCATCTGACACATCTTCTGGTCCTTTTCCCTACAAGCTCAAAGATACAGTGACTGCCAGGACACCTCAAGTTACTACTTCCAACAGGTATGAGCCACCTGTTCCATTTGAGGATCCTGAGAAAAATCCCATGGCTTGGACTGGAAGAATGAAAGAACTGGCTGCTTTGGATCAGATAAAGAAAGCAAAAGAACAAGGGCTAGACACTTCCAATATATCTACTATGTCAGAGCAAAGGCAAAAAGAGTTAGAAAGATATGCCTCCAGTAAGTTTTTTGATGCAGACAGATACATGGAGTTGCATCCAGCTGCAGTGGTTCCCAGGGCTTCAAAGCAAATCTATTTGGGTGCAGCTGATGATACCAGATCCAAACAACAAGCTTTAGATCCTAACAGAGAAATTAAAATGGTAAAAGGCAAAGAAAAGGAATAACTCTGTAAGGTGATAATTCTTGACTTCTGTGACTGCCTTCTGGATATTATGTTTATATATCTCTGAGATGGTTCTGTGATGTTTAGCTGTGTTGTTTTTATGTTTCTGTGACTGTATTCTGTTGTTTGTTTTTCAAAATCTGTAAATAGTTTTCCTAACCCAAATAGGGGGAGATTGTTGGAACACCCTATTACTAATTTGGGTCAGGATCACTATGTCTCTAGGATTTTGTGTTTTGACCTCCTGTATAGATTTTAGGTCAAAATAGAATTGAGTCTAAGGGTCAGTAGGCTAGGATTGGAAGCAGCTCTGAAGACCCAAGTTTTTGTAGTGACTAAGTCCAAATCGTCGAGCTCAGCACGACGTTTCGTCGAACTCCGGTCGACGATCGTCTAGCTCAACTTTGGCAGATCGTCGAGCTCCATTCGACGATCGCTGAGCTCAAGCCTCAAAATATCGTCGAGCTCTGGTCGACGATCGCTGAGCTCAACTTCTCAATATCGTCGAGCTCCATTCGACGATCGCTGAGCTCAGGTCGACGATTTTGACTCTGAACTGGATCCTTATCTCTGAGCTCAGTTCGACGATCTTTGAGCTCAGATCGACGACTTCTTTGCTGCTTGCATTTTCATTTTCGCTGAGCTCAGCTCGACGATAGCAGAGCTCAGTTCGACGATTTCAGTTGACCTTCAGAATTCTAATTCAAAATCAGATAGAAGTTATTCTGCATTTAAGACAGAAGATCTGCCAGCCGTTTTCATTTACTTCTGGAGCAAGTTTCAAGGGATTTTCTAAGGAACAAATCAGTGGACTTTCCTTCAGAACATATTATACAATTAAGGCTGTAATTAATTCAGACCAACGGCTATCTTTGACAGAGCAATTTTCTATTCAGACTCAGAGAATAAAAGATAGAATGTTTTTGAATCAGATAGAAGACAGACAAGAACAAGAGAATAGAGAAAGACAAGTAGAGGACACCTCTCTATACAAAAAGACTCTCTCAATCTTCTGTCAACAAGAATTCAGAAGAACACTCATCAAAAAGAGATCAAGCTTTCAAACATTCTTCAGATCTCTTCAGCTCTCAAGTGTTCAAGGCCAACATCATCTCAAGACTCCAGACACTCAACATTTCAGCTTGCTGAAATCATCATCTGCTGGAGATCTATATTTGAAGGCCTATCACCCTCAGCAAAGCTCATCTTCCTGAAGACTTCAAGGACTCAGGGGGAGCTTTGAAATCAATCCACATAGTCTTCTCAGTTGCTTGAGAAAGAGAAGACTGCCATAACTCTCTCACCCCCAATCTGTAAAGGGTTTTTCAAACTCCCTTCAAAAGTTTGAATCTGGTTTTTGAGCACCTTGTCAAAAGCTCATTGGTGGCAAGACACCTGATCAAAAAATTTGATCTGGTTTTTGAGCACCTTATCAAAAGCTCATTGGTGCCCAGGACACCTGATCAACTCATCCTGCAGTGGATTCCTACCTAGGGTGGTAGAAGAGTGGATGTACCCAAGTCGGGGAACCACTATATTTCCTTGTGTCATCTGGTTGTGCATGTTTTCTTTTTGTTTCTGGCCTAGATTTTCTTGTGCTTAATATCTGCATAGCTTAATTTTATTTCTGCTTCCCTGCTTACACTCATTACAACAATTGTTGTAAAGCTTTGCAAAAAGTTTTCTTTGTGTTCTCAAAAAGCACCATATACTCTATTCACCCCCCCCCCCCCCCTTTAGAGTATATCAGATCTAGTTTCCCCTTTCAAGGAGGCAAGTGCACCTATCGCGTGTAGTACAGGATATTCCGGTGTGGAATATCGAGGTCGTATTGTTCTCGGGGTCGGGTCGATTATTTGTACTCTTCCCTGGAGGGGACTATTATTTTAGTGATAATTAACTTGTCTTGTTAATAATTATTATATACAAACAAAAAGAAAGACAGAAAATGAAAACATTAAATGTGGAGCCGATGAAAAGCTTAGCACAACGGCATCGAATCGAAATTGAACTAAAATAAACTTTTAATAAAAATAGATCCTAATTTTCAAATCAATTAAGGAGGAGACTTGGCCGTGGAGGTTCCACTAAAATGAGCTCACCTAGCTATAGGGATATCGCTCAACTGAACGCTAAGACTATTCGACCGGGCTCTCGTCCGACGAAGAATTCCTCTTAATGCCTGCATTACGCTAAGAACCCCGCTATTGAGTGGGGAACCCAATCCGGTAGAGTTGGCTCGCCTCCTCTCTCGAGGGTTAGTGCGGAACTCTCTTTACCAAGGGGTGATCGGTGCATACGCACGGCCTCTCGGCTAGCTAGCGTATGCACTATAGAAATAGAGCCCATACATCGATATGTGGTTCTACGTGTCGTAAACCCTAGGCAAACCTTAAGTAATTTTAATTAATAAGAAAAATAGGACCTTTAATTATTTAAAGCTATTTTATCTGTCCCAATGCTCTTCGATATTGAGGGCTAAGAACGGTTAGCCACTCATCAGAATGGGGACGGCAAGCGGTGAAAGTGATAAATAAAGCAGTAAAATGAAAGCAGGAAATAAAGAGTAAAGGAAAGCTGTAAAGAAAGCAGAAAATTGCAAGTCCTACTCAATGGAGTAGGACTGAAATGAAAGCAAAAAATGTGAGTCCCGGCTCAAATCAGTGGGCGGGAGAAATGATAGTGAGTCCTACTCAAACGAGTAGGAGGAAATAAATGCAACACATGCACACACTCGACAGAAATTAAAACTCACGCACACACTCGATATGAAATGAAACACACGCACACAACAGAATGCAAAACCTCGCACACTCTACTGGAAAGGAAAACTCACACACTCTACTGGAAAGGAAATAAAACACTGCGCCATTTAACTCTTAACGAGTTGGCGAAAAGAAATGCGCACACATAAAAAAACTAAGTTATCGAAAAATTAAAATAACTACATTTCTACCGCTAGAATGTTGTAGAAATGTATAAAAAGCTAAAAAAAATTAAACGAGAAAAAAGTTTGACAAATAAACGCAAAAATGGAAGTGCTTGGAAAATTAAAACAATTACATTTCTACCGCTAGAATGCGGTGGAAATGAATAAAATTAAGACGAAAAAATTAAACGGACAAAAGTTTAAAATAAAAATATAAGTTCATGAAAAATTAAAACGACTATATAATCATTCTTATACCTCCGTAAAAGTGATTAAAAAGTGAAAATAAAGCAAAAAGAACGAAAAAGTTTTACAACCTAAAAAAAAAATCTAAGTTAAAGAAAATGAAAATCACTTTGAAATCGTTTTTAGGGATTTATAAGAATGCAAATAAAGCTATAAAATTCCTAAGTTAACAAAACTAAGTAAAATTCCCTAAGTATTAAAGCATGAAAACAAACCTCATACACACACACCCATGTAAAAGATAGCGAAAATGAAGTTAAAACAAAAATAAGAATAAGATTGCATAAAAGAGGAGTTGCGTAGATCCATTCCAAAGCCATAATAAGAGATGAAAAACACATTTTATTAAATAAGAGGACGAGTTACAAAGACACCAAAAATAAAAGCTAAAGGAGGGGGAGAAATATCCCTTACATAGAATTTGGAAGCATCCAAACAACACTTCCCCTATACAAAATGGATCCAAAAAAGGAACATGATTACAAGTATAAGGCTGGAATTTATAGACAAAATTTTTCATGGGACACACCCTCTGACACAGGCGTGTCAGGGGGCGTGTCAGCATTGTGCATGATTCGATCCGGTGAATTGACGGCAAAGTTGACTTCGGGCTACACATGTGTCGGTCACGTGGCGGTCATGCCCCAGGTTACGGGCGTGACTGTGGGCGTGTCAGGGAGGTGGATCTGGGCGCGGGTCGCGTCGAAAAGTCACCGGTGCGGTCTTGTCGGCCAGGTGGAGGACTACACGCCCGTGTCACATCTTGACACGGGCGTGTAGGGGAGGTGTCGACATTCGTCCAACGAAAAATGTCGAGCACGTTTTCGTCGAGTCAGGTGGAGAAGTCACGCCCCAGGTGACGGGCGTGACTTTGGGCGTGTCGGGTTGGTCGACGATCGTCGAGCTGAAAACATCGAGCTCGCATGACATGAGTTGGGGTCACGGGCCTTGTCAAATGACACGGGCGTGACATTAGGCATGTCCATCAATTTCTTCAGAATTTTGTTGATTTCACGGGTTTTGAACTGTCACGCCCTGGTCACGGGCGTGACTAATATTACACGGGCGTGACCTTGCCAATTTTTGCACTTTTTCCTGAAAATTTCAGGAAACAAAAATAACTTAAGTTAGAATATTTTTTACAAAAAAGAAACAATTTATTAAAGAAAATTAAACAAAAATTACAAAAAGAAATGAAAATGACTTAATTAATGTACATAAAAATAGGTATATTTACAACTCATCAAATACCCCCATACTTAAGCTTTTGCTATTCCAGAGGAAAAATTGGAGATGAACTTACAAGAAATTAAAGAAATCCTAAGTTTAGCTACCGCTTGAATTAATTAAAAGAAAGATCAAAAAAAACATCCGGGGTACTAGAGTTAAATCATAAATTATGAAAATGTTATAAAATAGAGGAAGAGTTTCAAAAAGACTTCTACATAAAATAAAATAGAAAGCAAAAAATTATTTTTGTTAGTTTAATAAAGATGGATTGAAATTATATAAAAAACTTTAGCTTAAAAGAAGTTAAAGGAAATAATGCAATTTAAAAATTATGCTCTAAAAAAAATTTAAATTAATTCTAGAATCATTGAAATAGCATAAGTGGTTTGGTGGTTTATGAAGAGGGCTTGCATTTAGAGGCGAGGTAATTTTTTCTCGAATCTCTATATATATTTTTCTTTTGAATGATTAGGAAAATGAAATCATATTTTCCTAACATATAAATTTTTTCTTTCTTCATAAATAATAAATAACCCAATATATATGTATAGGAGTAATGAATTTTATCCTCTTACACCGTAACATGTAATCTTTTTAAATATTGGGTGTCTATGTTTGCAGAATGAAATTTTATTCTCATTGACATAAGATCTTTTAAGGGGTGAAATAGGGGTGATCGTGCCTAAGTAAGACATGAAAAAAAGAGGTGGGGTTTATTTCTTCAAAAAGAAAACTAGATTTTAATAAAAAAGTTTTGAGAGCAACCTTTTTAAAATGAACGTTCCTATGTTTCTAAAAGCATGGAGTAGAAATAATTGAAATCTATGGTTGTTATTTTCTAACATAAAAGACGAGCTTCTATTCATAAAAATTAGAAGTGGTGGTGAAAAACAGGTTCTCTATTATAAGGAAAAGACATAAAAAATTCTTTAAAACTTAACCCCAGACACTTAAATCTATCGAACTTTAATTAATAAACGAATAGTAAACAAAGAATAAGTAAAATTAGCATATAAATTAACTCGAAACTAGATTTTTGGAAAAAAAAAAGGTTATGATGTAGTATATTCGATTTATTTTGTTACATAATTTAACAAAATATTTTTTTTGAATTTTAGGGTTTTTATCATTTTTTTGGAATTTTGATTATTATCTTTTTAGGATTTTTAGAGTTATTTTCTTTTTTTAGGATTTTTGGTTTTTCTAATTTTTTTTTGATTTTTTAGTGTATTTTGATAAACTATTTACAAGAAAGATGAGAGAAAGAAGTGTTAATTACAAAAAAGATAGTGGGAAAAGAGAGAGTTTTACAAAAAAGAGTACAAAGTAAAAACTCAAATGCCCGCGAACAGACTCTTATTTAATGTGTTGGTTTGATGAGTCGAACCCCGCGGGATTGCTAAAAAAAGGCGAGCTTTTACAAATAAGAAGGGGGGGGGGGCAGAGAGAATTTTCTTTTTACAAAAACTATTTACAAAGGAAAAGAAAAATTAAAATTTTTTTGAATTTTTGTTTTATAATTTTTTTATTTTTTTTTTAATTTTTTGGTTTTATGAATTTTTTTTTGAAGTTTTTTTTGTTTTGTTATTATAAAAAACAATGAATTTTTTTTGAGATTTTTTTTTTTTGCATTTTTTGTATTTTTTTGCTAAGTACAGAATATAAAATATGTACAATAGGAAAATAACCCTATACTTAAACCCAACATTGTCTCCAATATTACAATGTAAGTATGCGGAACGAATAATAGACAGAATAAAATATGTACAAAATGAAAAAGGGAGGGTAGAAGCTTCCCTAAGACGAGGTCGGGGAGGCTCGGGTTGAAACCCTGTATTATTTTAGAAGAAGTAGCAAAAATATAACAGAAAAAATAAAACGAAAATATAAACTCGGCCCAAAGATTGTGGGAGGTAGGGAGTCAAGTGCGTGTGTGACTCGATTAACTAACGTCTTAGCATATGAGCTCTACAAATATGCATTCCCCTAGCGCGCACAAGATTGTGACGTACGCCGAAGTAACAAAATAAATATATAATGTTTAATAATAATAAAAAAAAGACGAATTTTATTTATTTGGTTTTTTTAAGGAGGTTTTTTGTTTTTATTGTTGGTTTTTAGGTTTTTGTTAAATTTTTTTGTTGTTTTTGGGTTTTTTTTAGTTTTTTTTAATAATTTTTTTTTAGTTTTTTCATTTTCAAGATTTTTGTTGTTTTTTGATTTTATAGTTTTTTTTCAACTTTTTAGTTTTATAGGGTTTTTTTTAATTTTTTGGGAAACTGCACTATTTCATTTTTTGTTTTTTTAAAAATAAATATATATGAAATTATAAGTATATATATAAACACTTTTTTTTCGTAAATTTTTTAAGTTTTTGGTTTTTTTAAGATAGTTATTATTATTATTAGTATTTGTATTTTTGGTGGCCATTTTTAATTTTTGTTATATATATAAAAATAGGTAAAATTAATAGACCTCCAGGGTTTAAAATAATGACTCGAAAAATCCCCGGCAACGGCGCCAAAAACTTGATTGATAATTTCGCATCGGGTCCGAAAACTTGATGTGGTTAAAACTCCAAAAATTGTTGAGGATTCCCGTGGCGCCCCGAGCGATTTTTTTAATGGAAAAAGGCGGATGTGGTTTTTATTTAGAAAACGAGGCGCGCGGATTTATTATTTGGATATAAAACGGTTTAAGATCGAGTTTTAATGAAAGGATGCAAGTGCACCTATCACGTGTAGTACAGGATATTCCGGTGTGGAATATCAAGGTCGTATTATTCTCGGGGTCGGGTCGATTATTTCTACTCTTCCCTGGATGGGACTATTATTTTACCGATAATTAACTTGTCTTGTTAATAATTATTATATATAAACAAAAAGAAAGACAGAAAATGAAAACATTAAAAGTGGAGCCGATGAAAAGCTTAGCGCAACGACATCGAATCGAAATTGAACTAAAATAAACTTTTAATAAAAAGAGATCCTAATTTTCAAATCAATTAGCGCAGAGACTTGGCCGCGGAGGTTCCACTAAAATGAGCTCAGCTAGCTATAGGGATATCGCTCACCTGAACGCTAAAACTATTCGACCGGGCTCTCGTCCGATGAAGTATTCCTCTTAACGCCCGCATTACGCTAAGAACCCCGTTATTGGGTGGTGAACCCAATCCGGTAGAGTTGGCGCGCCTCCTTTCTCGAGGGTTAGTGCAGAACTCTCTTTAGCAAGGGGTGATCGGTGCATACGCACGACCTCTCGGCTAGCTAGCATATGCACTACGGAAATAGAGCCCACACATCGATATGTGGTTCTACGCGTCGTAAACCCTAGGAAAACCTTAAGTAATTTTAATTAATAAGAAAAACAGGACCTTTAATTATTTAAAGCTATTTTATCTGTCCCAATGCTCTTCGATATCGAGGGCTAAGAACGGTTAGCCACTCATCGGAATGGGGACGGCAAGCGGTGAAAGAAATAAATAAAGCAGTAAAATGAAAGCAGGAAATAAAGCAGTAAAGGAAAACTGTAAAGAAAGAAGAAAATTGCAAGTCCTACTCAAACGAGAAGAACTGAAATGAAAGCAGAATATGCGAGTCCCGGCTCAAATGAGTGGGCCGGAGAAATGAAAGCGAGTCCTACTCAAACGAGTAGGAGGAAATAAATGCAACGCACGCACACACTCGACAGAAATTAAAACTCACGCACACACTCGACATGAAATGAAAAACAAGCACACAACAGAATGCAAAAACTCACACACTCTACTGGAAAGGAAAACTCACACACTACTGGAAAGGAAATAAAACACTGTGTCATTTAACTCTTAACAAATAGGCGGAAATAAATGCACACACATAAAAAAACTAAGTTACCGAAAAATTAAAATAACTACATTTCTACTGTTAGAATGTGGTAGAAATGCATAAAAAGCTAAAATAAAAATTAAACGAGCAAAAAGTTTTGCAAGTAAATGCAAAAATGGAAGTGCTCGGAAAATTAAAACAATTACATTTCTACCGCTAGAATGCGGTAGAAATGAATAAAATGAAGACGAAAAAATTAAATGGACAAAAGTTTAAAATGAAAAATATAAGTTCATGAAAATTAAAACGACTATATAATCATTTCTATAACTCCGTAAAAGTGATTAAAAAGTGAAAATAAAGCGAAAAGAATGAAAAAGTTTTACAACCTAAAAAGAAAAATCTAAGTTAAAGAAAATGAAAATCACTTTGAAATCGTTTTTTAAGGTTTTATAGGAATGCAAATAAAGCTATAAAAATCCTATGTTAACAAAACTAAGTAAAATTCCATAAGTATTAAAGCATGAAAACAAACCTCATACACACACACACACATGTAAAAGAGAGCGAAAACGAAGTTAAAACAAAAATAAGAATAAGATTGCATAAGAGAGGAGTTGCGTAGATCCATTCCAAAGCCATAATAAGAGATGAAAAACACATTTTATTAAATAAGAGGACGAGTTACAAAGACACCAAAAATAAAAGCTAAAGAGAGGGGGAGAAATATCCCTTACATAGACTTTGGAAGCATCCAAACAGCACTTCCCCTATACGAAATGGATTCAAAAGGGGAACAGGATTACAAGCAGAAGGCTGGAATTTATAGACAAAATTTTTCATGGGACATGCCCTCTAACACGGGCGTATCAGGGGGCGTGTCAGCACTGTGCATGATTCGATCCGGCGAATCGATGGCAAAGTTGACTTCGGGCTGGACACGTGTCAGTCACGTGGCGGTCATGCCCCAGGTCAAGGGCGTTACTGTGGGCGTGTCGGGGAGGTTGATCTGGGCGCGAGTTGCGTCAAAAAGTCACCGGCGCGGTCTTGTCGGCCAGGTGGAGGAGTACACGCTCGTGTCACATCTTGACAAAAGCGTGTCGGGGAGGTGTCGACATTCGTCAAGCAGAAAACGTCGAGCCTGTTTTTGTCGAGTCAGGTGGAGAAGTCACGCCCCAGGTCACGGGCGTGACTCTAGGCGTGTCGGGTTGGTAGACGATCGTCGAGCTGAAAACGTCGAGCGCGCGTGATACAGGTTGGGGTCACGGGCCGTGTCAAATAACACAGGCGTGTCCATCAATTTCTTCATAATTTTGTTGATTTCACGGGTTTTGAACTGTCACGCCCTGATCACGGGCGTGACCAATATTACACGGGCGTGACCTTGCCAATTTTTGCACTTTTTCCTAAAAATTTCAGGTAACAAAAATAACTTAAGTTAGAATAATTTTTACAAAAAAGAAACAATTTATTAAAGAAAATTAAACAAAAATAACGAAAAGAAATGAAAATGACTTAATTAATGTACATAAAAATAGGCATATTTACAACTCATCAATATCCTTTCGCGAGCCGTGATCGTGCTCAAGATCAACTGCTACTACCACCAGCTCCATCTTCGCAAACAGCTGCAGTTTATCAACAACAAGGCAATGACTTGCATGAGTCTGAACTAGATGAAGTCATGCTGCAAGTAAGCCAAGTCATGAAGGATAGGGCTAACTGCAAAAAGCCTTATCGACCAGCTGATCAAAGATCTAAAGACTCTGATCCATATTGCGAATTCCACAAAGAGCAAGGCCGCTTGACTGAGAACTGCCGGGCACACCGCCAGCTAGTGTAAAAGATGCTGCCGAAGGGTAAGATGTGTGACCTGCTTCCCAAAGATGATCGCCCTGATCTAGCAACTTCAAAGGGCAAATAAGTTGCAGACATTCCTTACAGATCAAGAGAGTGAGCCTAGTCGAAGAGCCCCATCTCCTCGTCGTTAACAAAGCCATTGAAACCTTCGATGCTGATGATTAGGGCGCGCTTGGAAGACTATTCTAAGCCGGCAAAGGACTTCATAGTTCTCCACTTTACGGTTATCTCGCAACCATGATGGGTTATCTCTACCCTTACTCTGAACATTTTCATCTCAAAACACTTCTAAGTGTTCATTCTTGCTTTTTAATAAAACTTTTATCAGGGATCCCGTACTGACACAGTTCCCTTCTTGTAATGCTTCTTCCTTCCTCAATTTTTCTCTTTGCTAAAGAGATCGCTGAACCACTGAGATATCGTCGAGTCTTGCTATAGGCCCCCTCGAGTTTGGATTCCGGCGTAACGCCACAATGATCGCATATCGCGAGGAGTTTTCGCATATACGTAGTGGGGGCTATCCAAATCTCATGCGAAGGAATAAGGGACTTCAAATTCTAGTCGGCATCTAACACAGAGTGTGTGCTAGGGAGGCCCCATGTGTTAGCTCTGTTGTGCTTCGTTAAGGATACATTATAATTATGGTGATCTTTGCTTGACAAGCAATGCTGACCAAGTGTAGCCTTGTCTCTTCTATCATCTCACAAGTATGATGGCCAAACACTCTTTGGTACTCTCGATTCGTGCCTTCCCTGGGTCCACAACTCCAGTAATCTTTCCACAGACATGCAATAGGCAACTTGGGCAATTAGTCTCATTAATCAGTGATATTGTAACCCGAGGCATGAGAGCTGTGTATCTAGTGATCCTTCTCAGGATTTCCTGTGCTTTTCTCTTTTGTGCCCTTCTAAAGGGTGCGCGGCTAGCCCGCTCTTAGTAGGACTATACTCGAGACGAATTTTCTCAGACAAGCAATGCATAAGGCCCACGGGTGATCTCCTGTGGCAGCATCTAGTCTTTCTTAGTCATCTCTGAGTGTAGACCTCTTTGTGATCAACTGCCTTTTTCATAGGTTAACAGGTTAAATCCGACCTACCAAAAGGATTAACAAACATTCATTTTACTTATGCTCATCTTATATGCATTGCTTTCTCAAAGATCTATCAGATGATCACTTATAAGCTCTTCACTACTCTTATCAAATGATAATGACATCAATCATTGATCAAAGAATCTAACTATCCTTGATCATCAAGCCTTTCTATTAGAATCTATTTAAGATTGGCAGAATTTGTCAAGCTTCTTCTCTGCTAATCTGATCATCTCCATCCTATAATGTCAACAGTCAACGCTCGACTTATTGATCTGGACTTCATGTTGAAGACATCTCTAATATAGCAAGAAGATCACTATTTTTTTAGTTTGATCTTCATTCAATTATTAGCAGAGTTCATCAGGAATTTCCTCTGCTATTTGGTCATATCGACCTTATCTCATCAACAGTTAACATTCGCAAGTTCCGCTCAGGTACTTGTACTTTAGTTCACTATATTATGTCTGCTGCTCACTCTTCTCTTTGCAGTGATTAGCAAGCACCTGCAAGTCTTATCCAGGTACTTGCAACTTGATCTTTTCATCATATTTGCTTCTAACTATCATTTTGTAGAGATCAACAGACACTTGCAAGTTTCTTCACAGGTACTTGCAAGCTACTTTCATATATATGTGTCTGTTTCTAAACTCTTATTTTGCAAAAACCAGCAGATACCTGCAAGTTGCCTTCAGGTATTTGCAGCTTTTTCATTACTCCCATATTTGCTTCTAACTTCTCTTTTGTAGAAACTAGCAAAGACTTGCAAGTTCCTTTCAGGTACTTGCAACTCATTTTTCTCTTTCTTGCATACTCCTCACTCTTCTTTTTGCAGAGGATAATAGGTGCTTGCAAGCATCCACCAGGTACTTGAAAGTTATTATGCTCCTATGTTTTCCTCTCACCTTCATCTTGCAGAACTCAGTAGAAGACACATCATCTTCGTTTTGCAAAGGCAAACCCAGGTACGCGTAAGGTGTACCTTCCATACATGCATACATTGACTTTTCTCTTGCAGGAAAAAGATATGCATCAACAAAACTCCTAAGGAGAGACATCAGGTTCTATCTCTTCTTGCCCCTTTCCTTTCCTTTGGGGTGGATCATGATTTTCGTGGGTCTCCAACTTTTTCGAAGTTCTCTTTTGAACTTAAAAAAGTGTGGGGATTATGTTAACCCCGAAATCGGCGATCCTTCCCAAGGAAGCCAGCTCACCAGTCGCAGCCTGCTCTAGTTTCCTTCTAGAGGTCGCGACGCCTTCATTTGGGCAGACAGGCCTTTCTGTCCGCTCAGGCCGCAAGGCTTGGGTGGTCTCAGCGGTCTGACCGCCAAGGCCACAGCGCATTGTTCCCTTGGTCGGTAGGGGCATCAGACTGCTTCTTCAGTCCGCCCCTGCAGGCCGCCTGCCTTGTCAGCTTAATCGCAGCTTGTCTTAACAGGAGCCCCCTTTATCGAATGCAGATTCATATCCGCCCAGGCCGCTCAAACCACCAAACAAAGGTGGCGACCTGCCCCCAGGCCGCCAGCCAGCTACCTCAGCTTCCACCTCACCAATACGCGCGACCTGCCTCATCAATCTGATAGGTCACTCAGCCCTTGTCACCTAGCAGCGTGGGCAGCCAGCTTCATCAGTCCGCCTAAGGAGTGCAGACATTCAAGCCCTCGGCTACTCGCAAAGGTCAGTACACACCCAGTTCACCGCGATCTGGGCGGACTCGAAGTGCAGTCAAGCATTCCAGTCCGCCTATGTTCATGAACCCCAGCTCCAGCTCCATAACAGGCCTCATCTTCGCCATAGGTGGACTCAGCTAGACATCAGAGGCGGATTTCGCGGACTCAGCGGATTCGCTATGCAGCCCGTCTTTCCTCCATCCTCCATTTGCTTCTCTCCAGTAGCAAGGTCAACCTCCCTCAACCCGCAGTTTTGGCACGGGCTCGATCCGTAGTAGCGGACTTAGTCTACCAGGTAGCAGAACCTACTCAAGGCAGTCCTAGACCGCCTAACATCGTGCGAACTCTATGACCTCGACGGATATATTTCAGCTCGCACTCTTAGAGCGTGCCCAGTTCAGCAGTGGTGGACTCCGTGGATTACCCTCGCAGTCCGCCACTTAGCCTCCAGCATCTGCCTCCCCATCAGCAAGCGGACAATCTTAGCTCAGCAGCGGCAGACTCCGCGAACTCTCCTCACAGTCCAACACTCAGTCTCCCAGTTCGCCATCAACAACACGAGCACCAGAAGCAAGTTCCAGTCCGTGCGGCTTGTTATGGACTCGACGGACCCCTTCCTCTTATCGCACCAGTTACCGTCACACCGGGGGTAACGTCACTGGAAGCCGTTACCTCCTCGGGCCTATAAATAGACCCCCATGCCTCTCATTTAGTGGAGGTCTCAACATCGCCAAGGTGCTCACACTCAAAGACAGCCCACAGCAAGCTCAAATACTGCGGCTCCTTTCCTCAGTCCGCCTTCTCTCTGCCCTTAGTCGCGCGTCCTGCCTACCTGGTTCTCCAGTCCACGCAGTCCCTCCTCTTCCCTTAGACGCGCGGTCTGCCGGTCTCCAAGCTCAGTCCACGTGGCCTCCTCTTCTGGCATTCCCTTCCTTCTCCTCCGGCTTCCCCTTTGTACCCATTTATTTGCTTTCTTGTAAAGGTGTACTAGCAAGTTGTAATAACTCACTATTAATCAAAGGAAATCCCGTCGCAAGAGTGACATTTAAGCTACGACGGGTGAAGTTTGTTGTTGCTGCTGCTAGCGGCCCCCTCTCTTCTTTTTTTCTCAGCTCAGCTCAACTCTCTCGGCGTCAACCTGCAAGCACAACCGTCCAAGTAACCATTTGCTCGACATCTCCTGATCAATCTCCTCCTCTCATCAGCAACCCTCTACGCTACTCTCAGCATACTTCTCATCTATCCCCGCAACCCTTTGACATGCATTTGCTCCACTCTCGAGCACTGAGAAGCTTCCTCTTCTCCTCCTCAACCCCGCATCCTTCATCCTCTTCCTCTCCTTGGCCGTGAGATCGAACACTGCTCCGTGTTAAATAGGCGGTGCCGTTTTCGCGCATCAATAATATGGACTTGGTTTCATGAAGAAAGTTGGCCTTTTGAGGGTGAATAAGGGAGGAGAAATTCTGGATGTGATTTGGGAATTTTGGTTGGAGGAAGAAGACGAACCGATGCCGTTCATCTCGCTTTAAGATGCTCGTAGAAATCTGTTTTTTGCGCGCAGTAACCTTCAATGCCATTTTCGGGTATGATGCGGCCAGATCTGGACTTTTGACTAAACATAAAGTCATATCCCTTGGAAATACCTTTCCAATGAGTGGATACACGTCTTCCTGCGAGGTATGTAGCCATGGGAAAGTCTGATCAAACTTGCTGTCTGTAAATGTACAAAAAACTATTTTCTGAACGCAGCAGAATTCAAGACTGATTTTAGGTATGTTAAGTTCTGAACTGGGTTATGGGCCAAATACAAATGTTATAGTCCTTGGAAATACCTTTCCAACGGATGGTTACACGCCTTCATACGATTTTTGTAGACTCAGGGATGGCTGTTCGAAGTGGCTGTACAACCAAGTCATTTTGTTTAATATTCACGGGTCAGTATATGTTTGGGCTTGGTTGAGTGAGGAAATTGTAAGAACAATTGTTTAGGTGTTGAGTGAATTTGGCCTCTATGAGAATGTGATAGTCAAATGGTTGGCTAAACTTTATTGGGAATGATTGTAACTTGTGTAATGGAACGGGTTCGGAAGAAGAACTGATGCTTGTAAAAGAACTATCTTTATGTGGATGTAATTATCGTGGAGAAAGCATAATGGTTGTCGATGCTTGATTCTTTGAAAGAAATCAGAAGAGGTTGATGCATGTCATGAGGCTTGACAAATAAGGAATTCTAAGGTGGTCCACTATTATGAGGTGTGTTTCCTCACAGGGAGCAGTGAGGGTTGTTTGTTGTATGGGGTGTTTCGCCACTAGTGTTGATGATGAATCCTTAAGTGCCTTGGGACAAGAGATTATGAAAGGGTGTATGTGCGGGTGTTTGACTGCACTTTATCGGTAATGAAGAAAAGAGACATAAGTGGACGGTTGGCCATGGTCCTCTGGTGGTTGTCCACAGAGGCACCTTCCGTTCCACAATGATGTGAAACTGCATGCTGTGTGAGTCGACACGCGGTGTCGTAATCCTTGGATGGATAAGGATAGTGTGGCAGGACTACGGTCTCGCCAGTCGTCATACCGACAGGAGTTGACAGATAAACTTGCACAGTTGGGCCTTGGTCCTTGGTGCTTACTTCCCGAGGCACCCTCTGTGATAGTGGATGGTTGGCCTTGGTCCTTTGGTGATTTGTTCATAGAGGAACCTTCCGTGCCACAAAGATAGGCCAGTTAGAATGGGCTCTTGGTGCACATCTACCCGAGACCCCTTCTGAGGCGTAGTATGCATGTGGGCTTGGTTGTTGTGTTCTTACTGTTGAGGCATACAGAGGCATAGGCTTGGTGTAATGACTCCATCCATTCATATAGCATATAATAGAAGGTCCGGCCGGGGCCCCACATCATATGCCACAAAATAGGTGGTGAGGTTACGGTTAATACCAATTCATAATCGCGTCCTAACACAGAGCATGCTAGCGGAAGCTGTTAATAATAATACTGAACTCAAACTAGGAATGACCACTAATATAAACAACCACATTTATATAGGAATGTACAACAAATACAATAATGTTTGGGCATAAGGCCTTATAGTTCCTCTTTACAAGTGTGGATTCCATACATCGGCGCGCAGGCCAACCACACATGAACATAACACAAAAGACTTTGCTTAGACTTCAAGGGCTAGCGGCAGTAGCAGCAGCAGCAGGGACTTCAGCCCTTATATTTCCCGCTCGGTTCTCCAGCACCTACACAAGGACAACCCACCATGTGGTGACAAACAAATCAATGGTCAGCATTCAGCTGACCAATTTAAAACAACCCTACCCCTTTCCCGGGGCAGTTGTGTTCCTTTCCTGCAGGCATAGCAATTCATAGGCAGATATATCACATATTGTGCTCTCACACACAAACAAGACATCACAACCGTCAGCCACGCGGCCCGACGATCCGCGCACTCTGGGCACATTCTTGGTGCGCCGGAAAACCAGGGTCAACACCACCGTTCATGGTCCGAAACCCAACGGTATTGAGCATTTAGTCTTAATGGCGCACGTGCCTAAGACTCTCATTATGCGCTCCAACTGACCACACTTTCAGGTCTCCAAGTCAGACGGAGATAACACAAGTACGGATCAGCCATCCCCCGTTGCTCAAGTCACCTTGCCATCACGAATACCAACGTACTCGAGGCCAAATCTAAGGAGCTGGTCGGTTTCACCTTTCCTGTTCGGCACGAAGCCTTTTTAAGAGCTTACAGCTCACAATAGCCATGCTGTCCACCAAGGACTGGCTTCACAATAGCCACAATGTCCACCTAGGATTGGCTTCATAATAGCCATAATGTCCACCAAGGACTGACTTCACAATAGCCACAATGTCCACCAATGTCTGGCTTCACAATAACCACAATGTCCACCAAGGACTGGCTTCACAATAGCCACAACGTCCACCAAGGACTGGCTTCACAATCAAAAAGGGGAGTTCATGCTAGCGTCCTTCACGATCGCTTAGCGGGTTCAGCAGAAACTCTCTTTCTGCACCAAACTCCACACAAACACTGCAGCATCTTGCAGTGCCAAAAAACTGGTCTTTCCATAACATACAACACAAGCATCACAAGGGTATTTTCCTGGACTACCACTCCAGTACTTCCCTTTACTGCCCTTCACAGGTCCAACCCATCGACTCCACAAACTACACGTTTAACCACAGAGTCTTCTCCAGTGTGCAAATGAAACATCACCAATCCAGACCAACCTGTCCAGATGGGCTTCACACAGCATGTCTATTCCGTACTACATATTTTTGGATCTATATGGAAGACTATTGGGGATTCCAAGAATCAACCCAAGGGAAATGCCTCTGCAATCCACCCTCTCTTGGGTCAAATCCATGCACATGCCAAAAGGAAGGACTTCACATGTCGAAGAAGTAATATCGTTACCCTTGACGACCTCTTTGGAGCCATGGAAATCTAGTCGGTTGGAAAGCACCGCAGCGGCCTTGCCTCCACAAATCTGACCTCAGATCTTGATTCGGAACTCTGAAGCTCCACCGGCGGCCAGATCCTCTCTCCTCCTCCTCCTTGCTCCCCCTTCTCTCTATCTCTTTTAGAAAGATAAATAGCCAAGATGAATGAGAGTTGATCTCTCCTCTCCTTGCCTTAAAGTAGCAGGGGGAAACCTGGATCGTTAGATCCTGCTTGGAGGGAATGAACGACCACGAATCGCCCAGAAAATGTATATTTTGGGCTGACAAGGCCTGTGACACGCACGTGCCATAGGCCGTGTGCCCTGACACGGCTTCAGACACGCCCGTGTCTATACCATGTTCACCAGGCCTCATATCCATGGCTAAAGCCATAGAAGGACACGACTATGTGACACGCCCGTGTCACAGGCCATGTGCCTCACTCGAGACCCACTCGAGACCCACTCGAGACCCACTCGAGTGTACTGAGCAGGACACAGCCTCTAACACGCCCGTGTCCTGGGTCGTGTTCCTCACTCGAGACACACTCGAGTCCCACTCGAGAACAACTCGAGTGCACAGAGCAGGACATGGCTTGGGACATGCCCGTGTCCCAGGCCGTTTTGCCCAGCATTAGCTTAATTTTGGAATTTGGGGTGTTACAACCCTCCCCTCCTTACAAGAAATTTCATCCCGAAATTTACACACAGTAAGGAAACCAGCAATCAAAATGTTATAACATCAAAGTGTATGTTACAACAAGATATGTACTGTATAATAGTTAAACAAACAGCTCGGGAAATTCAGCTCGCATGGTCTGCTATCGCTCTCATATTAGCTCCTCACGGCCACAGTTGTCCCATCGGACCTTGACCATCCCGATTATCTTGTTCCGCAACTGTTTATCGGCTCTATCCTGATTCCGAATGGGCCTAACCTTCGTCGTTAGCCCATACTCAACCGGACACACGATCGTTCTCAATCACTTGAGCTAAATCTTTGACGGCTTTCCGAAGCACAGATATGTGAAATACATCATGTAATCCACTCAAATCTGTCGAAAGAGCTAGCCGATAGGCAGCTTCCCCAACTCACGCCACCAATTCAAACAGACCAAGATATCTCGGACTTAACTTTTTCAAACGCCAAATCCTGGACACGCCTTTGAAGGGTTTAATCTTCAAATATACCCAATCGCCCACCGCGAACTTCACGTTCCGATGCTTGGCGTTGTAGTACTTTGCTTGTCGATCCCGGGCTATCAGTGGCCTCTCCCGAATAGAGCGTATTGTCGAGTTAGCTTCTTCGACTTCTTTACGCTTATATAGTTTGGATTCGCCTGCTTCTGCCCAAGCTAATGGTGTACGGCACTTTCGACCATACAAATCTTCAAACGGTGCCATATCGATGCTCGCATGGTAGCTATTGTTGTAGGAAAACTCCGTCATAGAGAGATGATCTTCCCATCTCTTCTCAAAATCCAGGGCGTACATTCGGAGCATATCCTCCATTGTTTTGTTAGTCCACTCAGTCTGGCCATCCGTTTGGGGATGAAAGGCTGTACTGAGCGTTAACCTTGTTCCCAATAATTGATGGATTAGCCTCCAATCGTTCGCTGTGAATCGCCCATCACGGTCACTCACGATGCTATGGGGAACACCGTGTAATCATACAATCTGCTCTACATAGAGTTTTGCCAAACTTTCCACTGAATCGTCCCTCTTGTTCGGAAGGAAGTGCGCCACTTTAGTCAACCGGTCTACAATCACCTATATTGAATCATTCCCGCGTTGAGACCTCGACAACCCATGCACGAAATCCATTGAAATATCATCAAACTTCCATTCCGGAATAGGTAACGGCTTCAAGAAACCTCCGGGCTTCTGGCATTCCACTTTCACCAAAGCACAAGTTTGACATTTTGCCACATACTGCGCTATGTCTTTCTTTAATCCTGGCCACCATAACAACTTTTTCATATCCATGAACATATTTGTGCTCCCAGGGTGAATTGAGTATTTTGTAAAGTGAGCTTCATACATCAATTATTCTCTCAATTTACCAATACTCGGGACGCACAAATGACCCTCTTTCCGCAAAAGGCCGTCATCCCAGGAGAATTGGCCATCTAGCCCATTCTTTGCATAGCGTTGGAGACTTTTATCCAGCTCCGTTGCTCGTCGAACCCTATCCGCAAGGTCATATTGTACCTCCGTCCAGTTTAAGCATGCATCGGCTGTGGAATTCTTGTCAACACAAGAAATCTCTAACGCTTCCAACTCCTGGATCAGATGCTCATCATGCATCTACAACCAATTTGCCCTTGATGGAGCCCTACGACTCAAGGCATCAGCGACCACATTTCCCTTCCCGGGAGTATAATGAACATCAAAGGTGTAGTCCCCAAGGAAATCCCTCCACCTTCGTTGTCGCATATTAAGATCCTTCTGATCCAACAAGTACTTTAGGATCTTATGGTTCGTAAAGATATCCACTTTTACGCCATATAGATAATGCCGCCACAATTTAAGCGGAAAGATCACCGCCGCCAACTCCAACTCGTGGACGGGATAACTTTGCTCATGCACTTTCAACTGGCGTGAGCCATAAGCAATCACCTTTCCAAACCGCAGAAGAATGCATCCTAAGCCGCTCCCTAACGCATCACTATAGATCTCAAAGCCGTCTGTACCACATGGCGATGTTAAAACAGGCGCTGTGGTCAAACGACTCTTTAGCTCTTCAAAAGCTCCCAAGCACTCTAGCGTCCAAGCGAACTACAAATATTTACGCGTTAATGTGGTAAGAGGCAAAGCAATCCGTGAGAAGTTTTCAACAAAACGTCTGTAGTAGCCTGCCAGTCAAAGGAAACTCCTGACCTCGGCCATCAAAGACAACATCGACCACTCTTGTATGGCTTTTATCTTTGACGGATCCACTATTATGCCCTCTCCACTTACCACGTGGCCAAGAAAAGCCACCGACGACAACCAAAACTCACACTTTGAGAACTTGGCATAGAGCTTATTCCTCCGCAAGCTATGCAACACAAATCGCAAATGGATTGCATGATCAGCTTCAGATTAAGAGTACACCAAGATATCATCAATGAATACAATCACGAACAGGTCCAAGTACTCTCGGAATGTTCGTTGCATTAGGTCCATGAACAGTGATGGCTCATTACATAGCCCAAACGGCATTATAGTGAACTCATAATGACCATATCATGTTCCAAATGCTGTTTTGGGAATGTCACCTTCCCGAATCCTCAATTGGTAATATCAAAATTTCAAATCCAATTTGGAATAGACGGTTGATCCCACTAGCTGATTGAACCATTCATCTATCTGTGGAATCTGATACTTGTTCTTCTCTATCAGCTTATTCAATTCACGATAGTCAATACATAACCGCAAACTACCGTCCTTCTTTTTCACAAAAAGAACAGGTGCGCTCCACGATGACATACTTGGGCTTATGTATCCTTATTCCAACAATTCTTGCAATTAGACTTTCAACTCAGCCATTTCCTTTGGCGCTACGCGATATGGCAAGCGGGCCACAGGCTTCGCACCTGGCACCAACTTAATAGTGAAGTCGATCTCCCGCTGGGGTGGTAGCCCAGGAAGATCCTTAGGAAACACATAAGCAAACTCCGATACAATCGGAACATCACTCACATTGGCCTTTGGCTCAACAGCCTGAATCAGCGTGAAGAATAACTTCGCTCCCTTTCGAACGGCATTGACGACTTGGAGTGCAGAGATCAAGGTCCTGCTCACCCCTTGTATACCAGCGAACTTAGTCTCAAGACCGGTATTCTGGCCCAGTTTGATCTCTTTTTACTTGCAATCAATAAAGGCACACTGCTCCGAGAGCCAGTCCATACCAAAGATCACATCAAATTCTGATATCGGTAGCACAGATGCATTCAAATAGAAATACCAATTTCCTATTTGAACCTCCACATCGCAAGCCCTATCCGCAAGTATCAAACATCCATTCGATAATAACACCTTTACATGATCTGTCATCACATGACTCAGTACTCCAATTCGAGCTACAAAGTCCTTAGACATAAATGAATGCGAAGCACCCGTATCAAATAGTGCTCTTGCCGGATTATTACGAATCAAAACAAAGCATGTGGCAAACACATCACACACAAGCTACACACAATGTATATAATAAGAAAAGCAATCAATAACTTAAATCGTACCTGTGACGACGTCACTTTGCTTTATGGCCTCCTGCTGACCAAGATTATAGACGCGGGGCTGCAGCTAGGATGCAGAGGACTCCACTACTGCCTTTCCCTTCTCAGAATAAGATGCTCCCGTCTTCTTTTCACCATTTGGTGGACCACCCCGACAGTCATGGTCTATATGCCCCACGCTACCACAAGTATAGCAGGTGCGACTCTCTGGCCTCAGAGTTGCACCTGATGCAACTGTAGAAGGAGCTTGTCCAGACGACTTGGACCTCTTGCCCTATCTCTTTGGGTAGTATGACTTCCCAGGTCGGGGCGCTTTGAACTCTGGCTTTGTCATAACCAAGCCCCTTTTTCCCTGCACCCACTTCATATCTTTCTCCAGCACACAAGCAGTATCGACCAACGCCTAAAACCCTTGGATTAACGAACTCGAGAGTAGGAGTCACAACTCATCTCGCAATCCTTTGTAGAACCTATTGGTTTTCCGTTGCTCATCGATGAAAATAGAACATGCATAATGTCCCAACCTTGTGAACTCAAGAAGGTAAGTATCAACACTACTTTCTTCGTGCGTTAGCCATTGGAACTCATTTTCCATGGCAATGCGTTGTACCGCTGGTAGGTGCTTTGCCAAGAATATTCGTTAGAATTCCTCAATCGAGACTTGTGTTAACTGCCCGCCCGCTAAGTGGTGTAACTCTATCTTGTCCCACAATAGCCGAGCCTCTCCTTCCAATAAGAAGGTGTCCAAGGTGACCTTCTGATCTTCCTCTGTCCGGATCACCGTCAATATATGCTTGACGCACGACAACCAATCCTCCGGCTGCATTGGGGATCCCACACCCATAAACATTGGAGGATTGAAGCTCATGAACTGCTTTAACTGCCATTCAGCTGCTCGAATATCAACAGCCGCAACAGGTTCTGGCCTTGCCCCAACGTATTCAAACACCACTGTCGGCTGCGCTTGCCCACCAGGCTGTGCATGAAACATTGCAAACAACGCCTCAGCAACTAAGCAGATGGTTTTCGCAGAAGTGGGAGGTGTAGGCACCTCAGCTGGTGTCATACTCTCATCAGAATGCTGGGGCTCTGACTTCCCAGCACCACTACGAGTCACCTATAGGTGAACAAGAAACACATTAGAGACCTCGCACAAGCAATAATAACAATTTAGGAACGTGCAGGTTCCACGGACAAGTGTATTTGCATTCCTAAGTGGATATTCAAGAGTTCATTAGTGTTAATGCGGTTCGCACTAACACATGCGCGTCACCCGACAAAATAATTTGACCACGAATTCGAAAGAGGAAGACCGAGACAAGTTGATAGCAAAATGTAACGACTCCATCCGTTCATATAGCATATAACAGAAGGTCCGGTCGGGGCCCCACACCATATGCCACAAAACAGGAGGCGAGGTTACAGGTTAATACCAATTCATAATCGCATCCTAACACAGAGAATTCTAGCGGAAGCTTTTAACAATATTACTGAACTCAAACCAAGAATGTCGACTAATATAAACAACCATATTTATATAGGAATGTACAACAAATACAATAATGTTTGGCCTTCAGGCCTTACAGTTCCTCTTTACAAGTGTGGATTCCATACATCGGCGCACAGGCCGGCCACACATGAACATAACACAAAAGACTTTGCTTAGCCTTCAAGGGCTAGCGGCAGCAGCAACAGCAGCAACAGCAGGGACTTCAGCCCTTATATTTCCAGCTCGGCTCTCCATCACCTGCACAGGGACAACCCACCATGCGGTGGTAAACAAGGCAACAGTCAGCATTCAGCTGACCAATTTATAACGACCCTACCCCTTTCCTGGGGCAGTGGTATTCCTTCCCTACAGACATAGCAATTCATAGGCAGATATATCACACATTGTGCTCTCACGCACAAACAAGACATCACAACTGTCAGCCACGTGGCCCGGCAATCCGTGGACTCAGGGCACATTCTTGGAGCGCCAGAAAACTAGGGCCAACACCACCGTTCACGGTCCGACACCCAACTGTATTGAGCATTTAGTATTAACGTCGCGCTAGCCTAAGACTCTCATTATGCGCTCCAACTGACCACACTTTCAGGTCTACAAGTCGGATGGACATAATGCAAGTGTGTATCAGCCACCCCTCGTTTCTCAAGTTGCCTTGCCATCACGAATACCAACGTACTCGAGGCCAAATCTAAGGTGCGGGTCGGTTTCACCTTTCCTGTTCGGCACGAAACCTTTTTAAGAGCTTACAGTTCACAATAGCCATACTGTCCACCAAGGACTGGCTTCACAGTAGCCGCAATTTCCAGCAAGGGCTGGCTTCACAATAACCACAATGTCCACCAAGGACTGGCTTCACAATAGCCATAATGTCCACAAAGGACTACTTCACAATAGCCACAATATCCACCAAGGACTGGCTTCACAATAGCCACAATGTCCACCAAGGACTGGCTTCACAATCAAAAAGGGGAGTTCATGCTAGTGTCCTTCACGATCGCTTAGCGGGATCAGCAGAAACTCTCTTTCTGCACCCAACTCCGCCCAAACCCTGTAGCATCCTGCAGTGCCAGAAAACTGGTCTTGCCATATCACACAGCACATGCATCATAAGGGTATTTTCCTAGACTACCACTCCAGTACTACCTGCTACTACTGTTCACTGGTCCAACCCATTGACTCCACAAACTACATGTTTAACTACAGAGTCTTCTCCGGTGTGAAAATGAAACATCACCAATCTAGACCAACCTGTCTAGATGTGCTTCACACAACATGCTTATTTCATCACACACATTTTCGGATCTATATGCAAGACTATTAGGGATTCCAAGAATCAAACCAAGGGAAATCCCTCCAAAATCCACCATCTGGTGGGGGAAATCCATGCACATGCCAAAGTAAGGACTTCACGTATCCAAGAAGTAAGATCGTTACCCTTGACGACCTCTTTGGAGCCATGGAAATCTAGCCAGCTAGAAAGCACCGCAGCGGCCTTGCCTCTACAAATCTGGCCTCGGATCTCGATTCGGATCTCTGAAGCTCCACCGACGGCAGGATCCTCTCTCCTCCTCCTCCTTGCTCTCCTTTCTCTCTATCTCTTTTAGAAAGAGAAATAGCCAAGATGAATGAGAGTTGATCTCTCCTCTCCCAGCCTTAAAGTAGCAGGGGGAAACCTGGATCATTAGATCTTGCTTGGAGGGAATGAACGACCGCGAATCGCCCGGAAAATGTCTATTTTTAGGCTGACACGGCCTGTGACATGCCCATGTCACAGGCCGTGTAACTTAAGTGGCACACAACCGACTTAACCCGAACAAGACACGAGCATATGACACGCCCTTGTCACAGTTCGTGGGCCCTAACACGGCTTCAAACACACCCATGTCTATCCCGTGTTCACCAGGCCTCACATCCCTGGCCAAATCCATAGAAGGACATGGCCATGTGACATGCCCGTGTCACAAGCCGTGTGCCTCACTCGAGACACACTGGAGACCCACTCGAGACCCACTCGAGACCCACTCGAGTACACAGAGCAGGAAGCGGCCTCTAACACGCCCGTATCATAGGCTGTGTGCCTCATTCGAGACACACTCGAGACCCACTCGAGACCCACTCGAGTGCACAGAGTAGGACACGGCTTGGGACACGCCCGTGTCCCAGGCCGTGTTGCCCAACATTAGCTCAATTTTGGGATTTGGGGTGTTACAATTGGTAGTATGGATGCCTGCATAGTAGTGGAGAAGCCCGCTCCACTATCATGCCTGGACATGATGGTTGATTCCTAAGAGGTTAGCCACCTGCTCGAAAAGTGGGAACTACAAGTCTGTGTCGACAAAGCAGTTGCATGTTTGTAATCATGGGTGAGTCATTGCATTGCATTCATGTCATTACATTATATTTCATACACAAGATCCTTATCGTATTAGTTTGTATGGACACTCTTATACGATGAGTTACTTTACTGTTAAGCCGATCCTCAACTTATATGTCTATATGGGCATTCATATAAGTTAAGTTACTTTCTGTAGTAGTTCTATATTTTTATACTGCTGTAGATGGTAGAACTGCAAGAGTAGATTGTTTACTCATTTATTATACTGCTGATATACATTGATATTGTTCACTCTTTTACCACCTGTTTGTAATACTGCTCTTTTATTTATATATTGTACTTGTCCTTTTCCCCGGCCGGTACCGAGGAGTCGCCGGGGGGAGCGGATGTGAAGCCACTTAGTCTTTATGACTAACGGTTGCTACGTCTTCCTTTTTAAGAGGGAAACCCGCAGATAGAGTAACAGTAGGTTATGTAGCAGGGCATACAGGCCAAGATGACCGGGCCTGAAGGGACGTTGCGATCTCTATAGTCAGTGACAGATGTGAGTTAGAGAGACACATTTTGTTCATGTGCTCTGATTTTATAGAAGCTTGTTGATGCTTCTTTTATGTGATGTACTTTTGAACTATTTTACTTATGTGTGGATTTGACTTCTGTTTTATATTCTTGGTTGGGTTGGCAATGAATGATATTTATTATAGCCGACAGGATAGGCACCTTGTAGTACAGGTTAGCCGGTGTGCTAACGCTACCACAAGGCCGCTGTTCTCACCATAAGACTCCCCTCGTGCCGTGTTTTGTGTTCCAGGAGGGGGGTCTTACAAATGGTATCAGCTTGCTACGATCTTGAACTAAGGAAGTCATTTAGCAAAGGGACTCTCCCATTCGATTAGTCAGTTTGGGGACAAATTGACTTAGCTGAAGCAGTGGTGTGCCCATATGTAATTCACACTAAGTATGTCCAACTTTGAACTTAAGATTACCCAACCTGACCTTAAGCGTGTACCTTACGTGTAGATCCCAGTGCACGTTGAGCCAATGGGGGGCACTCCCGCCCCGTCTGTACCCACACAGTTTCAATAATCAGAGTTAGGGCACACGCTCACAACTATCTTGGATGCCTTTAGGTCCCAACAAGCCCATGTACAACAATAAGCGCCGGGCTCTAATTGGTTGAGCACTTTCCGAGCTCTCTCCCCTCCTGCCTACCTTAGGACAGAGTCAGCAGTGCGTACGGAGGAATGGCTCGACACCGTGCAAGAGCTGATGGCGGGAATTAGATGTCCGAACAATATGGCTGTGATTCTGACAATGTCACTTCTGGAACTACTTGCGAAAAGGTGGTGGAAGTCTTTCATGCCCTCCATCTTCCAAGAAAGAGGTACACAGATATTAGTTGGAGTGAGTTTTCTAGAGCTTTCTTAGAGCACTTTATCCCTTCGACAGCTCGAGATGAACTTGAAGAAAGATTCATGTAGCTGAAATAGGGATCCAAGTCAGTGACAAAGTACCGGCGATAGTTTCAACATCTAGCTAGATTTGTTGACTCCTATGAGTTGGACGACAGAGGATATGCTAAACGGTTCTACAAATGTTTGTGGGATCACCTGAGGCAAGCCATTTTGTTTATTGCAGACTCCAGCTTAGCAGAGATAATTGACATGGCAAAGAGGATAGAGGCAGACCACTTGGGAAGTGGTAAGAGACCCGCTGAGGGTGTGATGGAAGCTAGCCATAGTAATAGAAGAAGGCATGACAACAAAGGTGGAAGAGGATACTAGATATGTGGCAGGAGTTTCCACCAGAATTTTAGAATGGAGCGCCAGGTCCCACAGCCGCCAGCATTGCATCCACATCCACAGCTTCAATAGTTCCAACAACTGAAGGGCAATATGAGCGAGTACGCTTCCAAAGCAACCAACCGGGCCACATCCGACATCACTTCACGCAACTAGTTGGGAATTCTCCTCCTGCTCTCCCTCCGACAGCTCCACGAGGACGGGGACATATGCATGGTCGAGGACGAGGACCATGAGGATGAAACGCCGGACCTGCTCGGGATCAGGTGTTCGCACTGGACATGGCGCAGGAGTGGAACCCTCAGGAGGTGATCAAAGGCATGTTACAGTTAATTAACACATTTTCAGTATTCACCTTACCTTGCCTAAGATGTACTAAAAATCTAGCTTTGAGTATTTTCTATTAGTACTTAGGCACCGTGATGGTTGGTGGGAAACCAGGCTATACGTTATTCGATACCGGTGCCTCGCACTCATTTGTTTCGGCGGACTTCGTTAAAGACCTAGAAGGAGTGCAATACTTCACTGGTATTGCTAGGAGAGTACGCCTCCCATATGGCTCTGAGATGACCGCAACCGCAAAGTGCGAATTGGAGATACTCCTTGGAGGAAGGACCTTTGATACCCCTGCCGTAGTTTTGAGGAGGCCAGAATTCGATCTCATTCTGGGCATGACATAGTTGGATTGGCATTATGCAAGAATTAACTGCGCGGATAAACGAATTTACTTGAGACATGGAGACACTGAAGTCATTTTTCAAGGTATAAGATTCACACCACATTTCTTATTATCTTCAATTCAGGCCTTGAAATCCAACATGAGAGGGGATGAAGTTTACATGATATGTTTCGAATTGAAAGAGATGACAATAGATATGAAGGATGTGCATGTGGTGCGGGACTTTCCTGAGATATTTCCTGAGAAATTGCCAGGATTACCCCCTCATAGAGAGGTGAATATTCAAATTAAGCTAGTACCGGGTGCGAAGCCCATCTCTCGGACACCATATAGAATGGCCCCAAAGGAACTCGTTGAGTTTAAAGTTCAATTGCAAGAGTTGGTAGAGTCAGGGTTTGTTCGCCATAGCTCATCACCTTTGGGAGTGATGGAACTTTCGGCAAGTGTACCGATCGTAGTCATGTAATAAATTTAAGGAGTTGAATCCACGAATATTGATCTCTCGAGGAGTGCATGTAGGGAGTGTGACTTTGCTATTAAAAGAGGAATTGCAAGAGCCACATAACAAGGGATTTTGATTTTTTGGTTTCCTAATTTTAACAACAATAAAACTAATGCGGGTCTCCTTCACCGTGTCGCTTGGGTGGATAACTCAAGAGAGTAATAAGGAGAATGAACTAACCATTGAGGGTCGCAGTCACCTCTTCGCCACGCAAGCACCTAATAATTGTTAGGACGACGTTATCCCGTCAAGAACACAAAAGATGGAAGCGCACCAACAAAATCAAGAACGAACATATGTCAACATATAGACATGTCGAAATCATTAAGTAAATCAAGTTCTTTATCATCAATCCAACAACCAATCAATGAAGAGCAAAGCTACTACAAGAGAAGGGGGAGAGATACAGCCAAATGCACGAAGACTTTTCGAGATTCGTGGCTGGAGTCAAGGGTTGTCGGGCCTTGTCCATACATGGTCTACAGATGACGTCCGGGGTTGAGAGGGCTATCACTTCCTTCTAATAACCCATATTCTTCGTGAATAGTCGTCGGGCTAAACCTGACTAGAGAACTCCACGTATGCAACACCTAGGAGCTTGAAACAGAGCTTTGATGTTGGAGAAGATGATGGCAGCCGAAGATGAAGCTTTTGATATCTTTTGGAGGTAGAACGGTGGCCGGACGAGCTCTCCAAGGAAGAGAGAGAAGAAAATGGCAGGAGGAAGGTTTTCCCGCTCAATGGAGCGGAAATGGCGGACTGGATCCCTTGGGCGAATGAGAACTTTGACTTAAATAGAGAAGTCAAAAATAATGGTCAAGCACGGTTTGGCACACGACCGTGCGTTAACCGTGCGATATTAACTTCCACGCCAAGATTGTGGAAGAATATGCGTTGACCCGTGCGTTTCTTCGCACACGGATGCTTCCGCCCATGTGTGAGGGAAAACACACGAGGAACAACAAAAAGCAGAAATTTCCAGCAAGCAGGTGGAACCGTGCATTTTACTCGCACACGGGCACTTCTGCCCTTACATGAGAAAATCACACGATTAACCACAGAGCACAATAAATCAAGGTAGCCACAGGAAAACCGTGCGTTTCCTTCGTGCATGGTTCTGAAGAAACCGTGTGTTAACCGTGTGTGAAGATTGTCGAGTTCAACTCGATGATATTCATCGAGCTCTACTCAACTCTTCTCCAGCTAAACAAAACGCACAATCGGGCAAAAAGCGTGCGCTAAGGAAATGCACGACCATGCATTTTCAACAAATCAGAATTCCTGCCTTGGGGAAAACGCACTACCTGCACAACAAAGAAAATCAAAACTGTAGCACAAGATCCCAGTGCCAAATATACAACAAAGAATATCCAAAGCCACACAGGGAGTACCCCAGTACATACCCCCGACATCCCGGTGCAATTCGCAAACCAAAATGGGCTGAAACAGTGCACAATGTCTAAGTGAGGACCTAATCAAATATGTTCATACTGAAATAGTAGTGCACAAGCATGAAAATAAGCCCAGATGAGTCCGAAAAACCCTATATAAATCTGACTCATCACACCACCAGACTTAAACATTTGCTCATTCCGAGCAAATCATCCCTAACGCGGACGAGTAAAATAGCATAGTGGGCCTATAACTACGTAGTAGAGTACCATGCGAAATCGCATGCTCACGCTCTTAGGAATACTGTAGAAGGAATTTCTAATTATGCACCAATAGCATATATATTTCTAAAGGTGTATCAAAATATTATTACTACTCTATTATAGAATCAAGGGGAATCATTCAGTCACGTGCAAGGAGAAGTAGATAATCACTAAGTGGAGCATTGCCATAGCAAGGGATTGGGATAACCTCCAAAGGAATCCACCAATGGCGGTAACCATATTCTTGCTTGTTCACACTCTCTCCACGACACTAGTTCGACTCAAGCGCGAATCCGTAGGACTTAGAATTTAATGGAGGCTTAGGAGAAGGTGGGGTATACAAAGATAAACAAGACAGATACGCACACCCAAAATGAGACCGCTCAAAAACAATGACAACTATAATCAATGACAAACACGCGCAGCACACCACCAAACTTGGATTTTTAACGGTGCGCGCACGCCCATAATGATCACAATACAATCAACTTTCACAAAACATAAAAACACAACTCTACAATAAATTTTTTTTCTTTTCTTTTTCTTTTTTCTTTTATTTTACTATTTTTTTATTTTAACCAAATAACCAAAACTAGCCGAAAATACGACAACACAACAAGCTGCACAAACACCCACATAAATGCCACACATAACAGATACAAAATACAATAAAACAAACCTATCGAGCAACAACATTTGGGAGTGCGAGTAGTAAAGGATATATGGTTTTGGTAGCGAGGCGTAGGGATATCAAAGAAAGGGACAGGCTCAACGGGGAAAGCAATGGATAGATTTTGAGAATGGTACAAGACTCAAACTAGAGAAAGTGACGACCTACATCACATGCACACTTGCCCAACCATGTACCCATGCTTTGAGAGTAGCTAGGGGCAAGTTCTTAACAACCGAGAAAGACAATCCCACCTCCCGACTCGAGCAATACGAGGCTAGCGATGTCGACACACATCCCTAAGCTGTTGTTTGATTCACACCAGATTCGAAGTAGATGAGTAGAATAAACAAGATTTACGCCAATAAAAATAATATACGCTATGAGCATAAAAAGAAAATAATTCTACATGTAGTCCTAAATGACATGTGAGCACTCTATTAGGAGCACTACAAGAGTCAACATTTACTCTGCCATGCAATCCTTGGCCAACACCGTAATTTTCCAAATCACACACTAGTGATGATAAAACTCACGATGTGCTCCTGTTCAAGCACGCGCTCAAGTGTGGTGCAGTGGTATGCAATGCCAATCAATAACAACAAATGAAAATATTCTTCTAGCATGAGTGTGATTTAATGCACGTGCGCGAGTAACCCGCATAACACTCCCCACCAGACTTAGTCTAAACATCCTAACACCACAATGTGATTGTGAAATTAAAAAGCAAGTAAGGAGAAGGGGTTACCCTATGCTCAGAAATGAGCACACCAGAAGATTGACGTTAATTTTTTTAGAAGGTCCACGACCAAAACGAACTTCACCTGCAAAAGCAAATACCTCCAAGCACAACAATCATATTATAGAATATGCAAAAACAACGAACACAAAATAATGGGTTGTCTCCCAGAAGCCACTTTTCTTTACTGTCCTTAAGGTGGACCAAATAGATGTATTAGTAGTTTTATATAGAGTTCAAGTGCATAAGCACATAAGCAATGATAAATTCTAAAGCCACACACAGCTTAAAGTAAAAAATTAAACTAAAAGAAAGGGGGAGGGCCCCGGAGATCCTTCACATCTCAGCTAAATGCTGACTTGTGATAGATCCCCCCAGTCACGCGAGATGAGGAAGAAGCGAAAGCTTTAGGGCCCAGGAAAGACAAATCTCCCTTGCCCCTAGCCTCTTCCTTCTCGCGCCAGGGGGCAAAATCCAACGCCTTGTGCTTTCGCAGTTCATTCCTTCGTAATTCTATGGATGGAGATCGCCAGGGTGGTACAAATACTCCATCCAATCCATAGGTATTCCCAGCTTTTTCATACAGAGGCATCCTTTCCTCACCCGCGACGGGTGATAGATTATCCCAAGTAACCTATTTCATAGTTTTACACAATTTATTAGAATCAATATAAGTCTTTGGTTCCAAATTAGGCATGCTTTCATCAGCAGTGCTCTGCTCCTTTGCCTCAGCAACTTGACTTTCACTATGCTCACCACCATTTTCATCCACAACTAGTTGCACTCCAAGCAACTCCAATTTTGTTTCTCCTTCAGCTTTCTTCAGCATACCTGTCTCAGCAATACTTGACAAACCGTTAGATAACACAACATATAAGTCCGGCAGTTTTCCGGATTCATTCGGAATCATAGAGGGAAGGGATGACGGTAAAGGCAAATCAACCATGGATGCCAAGGTGATGCCACTAGCATTAAATTGCAACGTAACCCCACTAGCTTTCAGGAATGGGACCCCTAATATAGGTTTTGAGGCATTCCCCATTGGTCCCAAAAACTGGAAGTCAGTGATCACCACAGTCCCGTTCAATATCACTTCCACCTCCTTTATCTCACAGTCGGTCTTCACTACCGACCCATCATCCAGAACGAGCGATTTCCGGACATTTGACTCATTATTTAAATTAAATTTCTCAACATCTTGCAAAGCAAGAAGGTTGCAAGAAGATCCAGAATCACATGAGGCCATAGTCTCAACCTCATTTATTTCACATATCACAACCACTTCATTTTCAGTACACTCATCCATCTCCCCAACACACTTCCCTTGCTCAAGGGGATTTTTTTCGGTGTCGCTCGGGAGGGCGCCGCGAGTACACTCAGAGAACACATGGGTAAGTTGACCCAGCTGCGTCTCCAAGTTTCTCATGGAGGCAGTCTGAGTGGCCATGTTGGATTGGGCCATCTCCACAAACTATTCCATCATTTCTTCTAACGCACTCTTTCGCGTCCCCTGCACGTTCTGATTATAACCCACTTGTGGCGGTTGTGGCTGGCTATTAGAAGCATGAGCATCAAACTGATGCTGCCCTCCCTGCCACCTTTGACAGGGTGCATATTAGTTCTAGGAGAAATTCGGATGATTTCTCGCATTCGGGTTATAAGCATTGTTATAAGGAGCAATGTGGTTTTGATTACTTATAAAATTTACATTCTTGTTAGCAGATATACTTGAGGAATCAGCAAAAGCTTCTCCAGTGGGGCACTCTTAAGTATGATGGCCGAGGTTTCCACAACCCTGTCATGAAATAGCCATCACCTGCGTTGGAGGAGGGGTCGATCTAGTCAACATGATCATTCCATCCATCGTAGGATGGCTCGCCTCAGCTTGTGGATGCACCGCATTTACGTCGAACAAATTTTTCGCACCCCTCAGTGCATTTCTTCCCACAGTCCAATACGTGCTATGGGAAGCAGTGTCACAAAGGAGCCGCCATGCCTCGTCGGGAGTCAGGTTCATGATAGTGCCTCCAGTTGCCGCGTCGATCATAGCCCTGTAATTGGGCTCAATAGCAAAATAAAAGATTTATACTAAATTCCATGGCTCACAGCCGTGCTGGGGGCATCGATGCTGTAGATCAACAAATCTGTCCCAGGCCTCAGATAAAGTTTCTTGGTCCAGCTGCCAGAAAGTGGCTATCTCCCTTCAGGCATTCACTATTTTGTCCACCAGGTGGAATTTAGCTAGGAACTTCGTGGAAAGAGACTCCCACGTAGTTGCAGTCCCGGGAGCAATAGTGTGGAACCAGTTTTTCGCCTTGTCCCTTAGCGAAAATGGGAACAGCTTAGCTTCACCACGTCATCAGTAATACCAGCGTAGCGGAAGGTGCCACAAATCTTCGAGAATTCCGCCACATGGAGCTGCGGATCCTCACTTGGCAAGCCTTAAAACTGTGTGTTATTTCAGATCATGTTGAGGATGGCTGGCTTTATCTCGAAGTAGTTGTTTACGATGGCCGGTCTGAAGCAAGGGTAAACACTTCCCGCGGTAGGGGTCGTGAAGTCTCGCATTGTCCTAAAGCGGGGTTGGACCACCTCCTAGTCCTCACCGACCCGTTCACAAACTCCTTGACCGAACTCTTCCATTCTTTCTCTACCTTAAGCAGCAGGAACATGCCGGCGAGCTAGCCTCGCTCGTGCGGTTTCAAGATCTACTCCAAGATCTTCCTCTATATTCCTGGGATTTGGATCTGTCATACAACACGCAAAAAAATGATCAAAATGCCAAAAATTCTTGCAACAACTTTTCCAATAGAAAAATACACACAATGGTTGCACTCCCCGACAACGGCTCCAAAAACTTTATGGCACTTTCGGTAAGTGTACCGATCATAGTCAAGTAATAAACTTGATGGCACATCGCTATTAAAAGATGAATTGTAAGGGCCAACGTAACAAGGGATTTTGATTTTTGGTTTCCTAATTTTAACAACAATAAAACTAATGCGGGTCACCTTCACAGCGTCGCTTGGGTGGATTACTCAAGTGAGTAATAATGAGGATGGACAAACCATTGAGGGTTGCAGTCACCTCTTCTCCACACACGCTCCTAACAATTGTTAGGATGTCGTTATCGCATCAATAACACAAAAGATGGAAGCGTACCAACACAATCAAGAACTAACATATGTCAACAGATAGACATGCTGAAATCAAAAAGTAAATTAAGTTCTTTCTCAGCAATCCAACAACCAAACAATCAAGAGCAAAGCTACTACAAGAGAAGGTGGAGAGATACAACCAAACACACGAAGACTTTCTGAGATTCGCAGTGGTAGTCAAGGGTTGTCAGGCCTTATCTGTGCTCAGTCTACAGATGACGTCCGAGGTTGAGAAGGGCTATCACTTCCTTCTAATAACCCGTCTTCTTCGTGAATAGTCATTGGGTAAAACCTGACCGGAGAACTCCACGTATGCTGCACCTATGAGCTTGAAACGGAGATTTGATGTTGGAGAAGACAATGGAGGCCGAAGATGAAGCTATTGAGAGCTTTTGGAGGGAGAACGGTGGCCGGACGAGCTCTCTAAGGAGGAGAGAGAAGAAAACGGCAGGAGGAAGTTTTTCTCGCTCAAAGGATTGGAAATGGCAGACTGGATCCCTTGGGCGAATGAGACCTGCAGCTTAAATAGAGAAGTCAGAAATAATCGTCACTCAAAGTTTGGCGGACAACCGTGAGTTAACCGTGCGATATTAACTTCCAGGCCAAGATTGTGGAAGAAGATGCGTTGACCCGTGCATTTCCTCGCGCACGGAAGCTTCCACCCGTGCGTGAAGGAAAACGCATGAGTAACAACAGAAAGCAGAAATTTCCGGCAAGCAGGTGGAACTGTGCATTTTAGTCGCGTACGAGCACTTCTGCCCGTGCGTGAGCAAATCACACGATTAACCACAAAGCACAATAAATCAAGGTAGCCACAGGAAAACCGTGTGTATCCTTTGCGCACGGTTCCGAAGAAACCGTGTGTTAACTGTGCGTAAATATCGTTGAGCTCAGCTCGACAATATTCGTCGAGCTCTACACATCTCTTGTCTAGCTCAACAAAATGAACGATTGGGTAAAAAGTGTGCGCTAAGGAAACACACGACCGTGCGTTTTCCACAAATCAGAATTCCTACCTTGTGGAAAACGCACTACCTAAACAACAAAGAAAATCAAAACTGGAGCACAAGATCCCAGCACCAAATATACAGCAAAGAATATCCAAAACCGCACGGGGAGTACCCCAGTACATACCCCTGACATCTCGGTGCAATTCGCAAACCAAAATGGGCTGAAACAATGCACAATGGCTAAGCGAGGCCCTAATCAAATATATGGCAATTCCTACTGAAATAGTAGTGCACAATCAAGAAAATAAGCCCAGATGAGTCCGAAAAACCCTATATAAATCAGACTCATCAGGGTGCCCCTATCTTATTTGTCAAAAAGAACGATGTAACGTTGCGATTGTGTATCGATTATCGGGAGCTCAATCGACTGACGGTACGGAACACCTATCCGCTACCCCTTATCGACGAGTTGTTCGATCAAATGGTAGGACCACATTGGTTCTCCAAGTTGGATTTGCGTATGGGGTATTACCAATTGAGGATACAAGAGGAGGACATTTAGAAAATAACTTTTAGCTCAAGGTACGGCTTGTACGAGTTCACCTTGATGCTGTTTGGGCTCACAAATAACCCTTCAGCTTTCATGAGTCTAATGAACAAAATGTTTGAGCCATATCTAGACATGTTCTCCATCATCTTCATCGATGACATTTTGGTCTACTCAAAGATAGAGGAGGAGCATGTCGAACATCTAGCCTTGGTGCTGAAGAAGTTAAAAGTGCATGCCTTGTTTGCCAAGTTCAACAAGTGCGAATTCTGGCTCCAAGAATTTGCCTTCTTGGGCCATGTGATCAGTGGGGCTGGACTAGTTGTGGATCCGACCAAAGTACGTGCCACGAAGGAATGGTCACCGTTGAAGTCAGTTGTCGATTTACGGAGTTTCCTTCGGCTTGTTGAGTATTATCGCAAGTTTGTGAAAGGATTCTCAACGATTGCCCTTCCTCTTACTACTCTGACAAAGAAAGGTGTGCCATACTAGTGGACACCCCAGTGTGAAGCTCCGTTCCAAGAACTGAAGGATAGACTTACTAGCGCACCCATCGTAGCCCTTCCATCTGGGAAGGAAGGATTTCAAGTCTACAGTGACGCGTCGTATCTAAGGATGGGAGCAGTACTGATGCAGCACGGGCATGTGATTGCTTATGCTTCGAGACATCTAAAGAAGCATGAAGTCAACTATCCAGTACATGATTTAGAATTGGGAGCAGTGGTGTTTGCCTTGAAGGTTTAGAGACACTATCTATACGGCCTCCGCTGCATAATCTTTTCGGACCACAAGAATTTAAAGTATGTTCATACTCAGAAGGAACTGAGCCTGAGACAGCAGCGGTGGCTCGAATTTTTATATTATTATGAATTTACCTTGAACTACCACCCCAGAAAAGTGAATTCCGTAGATGATTCTTTATGCTGGAAGTGACCGGAAACGAGGACTGAGTCCCGATTGATGAGTATGAAATTAGCTCAGATGCTTGAAGAGATGGAGATTACCATGTTATATAAAGATGTTTCGGAAGGGTATACAGAATACTTAACTGCGATGAGCATAGTTTGTGATATTCGGGACCAAATCTGGGCAGAGCAAGGAAATGATGCAGCTCTGGCCCTAGTGTTCAAGTCAATTAAAGATGAGACTACTAACGAGTATTCCCTAAGAGACGGCCTCGTTCATTTCCATGGTCGGATTTATATTCCCGAAGGCGGTAAAATTTGGCAAGATATCTTGAGAGAGGCACATTGATCTAAGTACTCAGTGCATCCTGGGATTGCCAAGATATACGTCGACTTGCGGAAGACCATGTGTTGGCTAGGAATGAAGAGAGACGTCAGATATTTTATTATGCACTGTGAGGCTTGTCAAAGGGTGAAGGCAAAATGCAAGAGACCCAGAGGATTATTACAGTCGTTGCCCATCCCCGAGTGGAAGTTAGTGGATATCTCCATGGACTTCATCCACGGTTTGCCTCGCTCACGCTCAGAGAATGATTCAGTGTGGGTAATCGTGGATCTCCTGACAAAGGTAGCCAGGTTTATTCCTATAAAGAAATAGGCACATGTGGATGTCTTGGTGCACCTCTTTGTAGAGCAGTTTGTACGGTACCATGGTGTGCCAAAGACAATCGTTTCTGATCGAGATGGTTGTTTCACCTCTAGAGAATGGAAGGCGGTACAGGTGTATTTGGGCTCACACATTACATTTAGCGCAACATTTCATCCTCAAATGAACGGGCAATCTGAGAGGACCATCAGAACTTTGAAGATCTATTGAAGTTGTGTGTGCTGGATAAAGGAGAGCCATAGGAAAGGCTCTTACCCTAGGTAGAATTCTTTTACAACAACAGTCACCAGGCCAGTATTGGGATGGCACCCCGATGAA
Organism: Platanthera guangdongensis; assembly: GCA_039583875.1. Lineage (NCBI taxonomy): Eukaryota > Viridiplantae > Streptophyta > Magnoliopsida > Asparagales > Orchidaceae > Platanthera > Platanthera guangdongensis. The sequence continues at coordinate 155,415,779 of CM077158.1, forward strand.
GCCCTTCACGGAAGAAGGTGTATAACCCCCTTGTCATGGGTGAAAGATGAAGACCCAAAGGTTTTTTGGAATTGAGTACTTCGATGATACTGATGCTGTTGTTAGAATAATATGGGACCGCATGCTTGAGGCTCAATATCAATAAGCTAAATATTACAATGCAAAGCACCAGATGGTAGAATTTCAAGTGGGTGACAAAGTGTTCCTGAAGATCTAGCTGATCCATGGAGTGTCAGATGTACGTGGTGTGAATAAGCACAGACCAAGGTACGTTGTGCCTTACGCTATATTAGAAAGGACTGGTCCTTTGGCCTATCAGTTGGAGTTATCGCAAGATCTGGAGAATCTTCATGACGTATTCCATGTGCCGTCACTTTGGATGGCGCTGTTGCGGCCCGATCAACATATCCCCACCACTGATGGAGCAATAGCAACTGATAGATCTGTGCGACTAGAGCCAGTGCGGATAGTGGATACCAAGACAAGGAATTTGCATCTTAAGAGTGTTCCTTTGGTAAAGGTGCTGTGGTCTAATCATGGGAAAGAATAATTTACTTGGGAACCGTTGGACTTGATCCGGAAGCACTACCCGGAGTTGTTTGCCCAACTTAATTTTTAAAGCATAACATATTTCCTTGCTTTATTTCACCCACAACCTTAGCATGATTTCGGGGACAAAATCTTTTATTTTGTTTATAGAATTTGTAACATCCCATTTCGTGTCAGACCCCTCGCACACGTTTTGAGTCAAGAAAATTAACTCAGGTTCGTGGAGTGTCGAGTGAGTCGACTGGACTCAACGACTAGATCAGGAATTTACTTAGAAAGCATTCTGGATGTTAGGCATTGAGTGGTCTCGACACCACTAAATGTCATTTAACTTATAAAATTCTGGCGGGTTGGGCGTTTAGTGTGTTGAGTGGACTCAACGCACTCAACGTCATTTAACTTAGAAAACTTTCACTGTCGGGTTAGGCGTTGAGTGTGTTGAGTGCAGTAAACACACTCAATGCTAATTAACTTAGAAAAACTTCGCTGGAGGATAAGGCGTTGAGTGCAGTCAATGCACTCAACGCCATTTAACTTAGAAAAATTTTGTTGACAGGTTAGACATTGTGTGCGTTGAGTGAAGTCAACGCACTCAACGCCATTTAACTTAGAAAAAGTTTGCTGGTGGGTTAGGCATTGAGTGCGTTGACTAAACTCAACGCACTCAACACCATTTAACTTAGAAAAATTTCCCTGGACGGTTAGGCGTCGAGTTCGTTGAGTGCAGTCAACGCACTCAACGACATTTAACTTAGAAACATTTCGCTGGCGGGTCAGGCGTTGAGTGCGTTGAGTGCAGTCAACGCACTCAATGACATTTAACTTAGAGAAATTCCACTGGCGGGTTAGGCATTGAGTGTGTTGAGTGCAGTAAATGCACTCAACGCCATTTAACTTGGAAAAATTTTGTTGGCGGGTTAGGAGTTGAGTGGTTTGAGTGCACTCAACGTGGCGTTGAGTGCGGTCAACACACTCAACGCCATTTAAATTAGAAAATGTTCTGGCGGGTTAGGCATTGAGTGTGTTGAGTGCACTTAACGCGACGTTGAGTGCACTCACTCAACGCACTCGATGCCATTTTACTTGAATTATTCCGGCGTTTGTAGGCGTTGAGAGCGTTGTCTTAGGCGAATTTTCCGCCCTATTTGCTACTGAAACAGATTTTCAGGAATTGCGCCAAACCGCTCTAAATGGGTCGCATCCTTTCAACATGGCTCATTTAAAGTAATATTAGGCGGTCCAATGTCAGGCCGACACGTGGCAAAACTGTTAACCCTAATTTCTCATTATAAAAAGGACATGCAGAAAACCCTAGCCGTCTCTTTACCAGTTTTCCGAGCAGTTGTCTTTGTCGAGCTCGACAAAATAGAGAAGCAGCCGGAGTCCTTTTCTGGAAGAAAATCTTCTCCTTCTCTATTCCCGTAAAGAACAATATTAGCAAGGAGAAAGATGCCGCCAAGGAGAGCGACAAGATCCATTGCCGGAAATGCCAGAACCGAGGTGAGCTTCCTACCCTTTCCCTTGGTTCTAGATCTCTAGTTATTCCTAGGAGAGTTATCGAATCAAAGGAGTCTTGATTCGTGAGAAGTTTTCTTAGGAGAAGGCCATGCTAGGGCTTGTGCCCTAGAGATAAGATGACTTCGACCACTCCTTCCTTCCATGTGAAGATAAGGACTTGGTTTCATGAACAAAGTTGGCCTTTTGAGGGTGAATAAAGGTGGATGAATTCTGGATGTAATTTGGGAATTTTGGTTGGAGGAAAAAGGTGAACCGATGTCGTTCATCTCGCTTTAAGATGTGAGCAGAAATCTATTTTCTGCACGCAGCAATCTTCAAGGCCACTTTCAGGTATGATAAGTTACAATTTGGTCTTTTTACTAAACACGAAATTCGTAGCCCTTGGAAAGACCTTTCAATGACTAGCTACACAACTTCATGCGAGGTATGTAGCAATGAAAAATTCTGATCGAACTTGCTGTCTGTAAATGTACAGAAAACTATTTTCTGAACGCATCCGATTTCGAGGCTGATTTCAGGTGCGTTATGTTCCGAACTGGGTTGCAGGCCAAATACAAAAGTTATAGTCCTTGGAAATACCTTTTAAACGGATGGTTACACGTATTCATATGAGTACTGTAGACTCAAGGATGGCTTGTCGAAGTGGCTGTACAACCAAGTCATTGTGTTTAATATTCTCCGGTCAGTATATGTTTGGGCATGGTTGAGTGAGGAAATTGTAAGAACAATTGTTGAGGTGTTGAGTGAATTTGGACTCTATGAGAATGTGATAATCAAATGGTTGGGGAAACTTTATTGGGCATGATTGTAACTTGTGTAATGGAATGAGTTCGGAAGAAGAAGTGACACTTATAAAAAAAACTATCTTTATGGGGATGTAATTATCGTGGCGAAAGCATAATGGTTGTGGATGCTTGATTCTTTGAAAGAAATCAGAAGAGGTTGATGCATGTCATGCGGCTTGACAAATAAAGAAGTGTAAGGTTGTCCACTGCTGTGAATTGTGCTTCCTTACGGGGAGCAGTGAGGGTTGTATATTATATGGGGTGGTTCGCCACCTGTGTTGATGATGAACCCTTAGGTGCCTTGGGGCACGAGATTATGAAAGGGTGTAAGTGCGGGTGTTTGACCGCACTTGTTCAATAGTGAAGAAAAGAGACATAAGTGTATGGTTGGCCTTGGTTCTATGGTGGTTGTCCACATAGGCACCTTTCGTTCCACGATGATGTGAAACTACATGCTGTGTGAGTCGACACGCAGTGTTGTAATCCTGGGTTAAGGAAAGTGTTGCGAGTTTACAGGTTCGCCAGTCATCACACTGATGGGAGTTGACAGATAGACTTGCACGGTTGGGCCTTAGTCCTCGGCGCTTACTTCACGAGGCACCCTCCGTGCTATTGGACTGTTGGCCTTAGTACTTTAGTGATTTTTTCACAGAGGCACCTTTTGTGCCACGAAGATTGGACAGTTGGGATGGTCTCATGGTGCACATCTACCCGAGACCCCTTATGAGCCGTAGTACGTAGGTGAGCTCCGCTGTTGTGTTCTTAACGTTGAGGAGTACGGAGGCCTATGCTTGGTAGTGTGGATGCTCGCCTAGTAGTGGAGAAGCCCGCTCCAATGTAACCGCCTGGCCACGGCGGTTGACGCCTGAGAGGTTAGCCACCTACTCAAAAAGTGGGAAATACAAGTCTGTGTCGACATAGCAGTTGTTTGTGCTTTATCATGGGTGAGTCATTGCATTGCATTCATGTCATTACATTACATTGCAGAGATAAGATCCTTATCATATAAGTTTGTATGGGCACTCTTATACGATGAGTTACTTTACTATTGAGTTGATCATCAACTTATATGTATGTATGAGCATTCATATAAGTTGAGTTACTTTCTGTAGTAGTTCTATATTTTTATACTGTTGTAGATGGTATAATTGGTAGAGTAGATTGTTTACTCGTTTATTATACTGTTGATATACATTGATATTGTTCACTCTTTTACCACATGTTTGTACTACTGCTCTTATATATATATTGTTCTTGTCCTTTTCTTTGCCCGGTGCCGAGTAGTTGCCAGGGGAGTGAATGTGTAGCCACTTAGTCTTTATGACTAACGGTTGCTACATCTTCCTTTTTTGGAGGGAACCTCGCAAATAGAGCAGCAGCAGGTTATGCAGCAGGACAACCAGGCCATGATGACAGGGCCTGAAGGGACGGTGCGATCGCTACCATCAGTGATGAATGTGAGTTAGAGAGACTCATTTTGTTCATGTACTCTGATGTTATAGAAGCTTGTTGATGCTTCTTTTATTTGATGTACTTTTGGACTATTTTACTTTTGTGTGGATTTGTCTTCTGTTTTATATTCTTTGTTGGGTTGGCAATGAATGATATTGATTATAGCCGGCAGGATAGGCATATTGTAGTACAGGTTAGCCTATGTGCTAACGCTACAACAAGGCGGCTATTCTGGGCATAAGACTCCCCTTTTGCTGTGTTTTGTGTTCCGGGAGCGGGGTCTTATAGTGGATACCTGCCTAAGAGTCGGGTTGCCTGACCCACTGCCTCCGTTTGCCACCGCGGGGGCTCTTGGAAGTGATGTCAGCTTCACAGTAGGGTGAACTAAAGTTCTGTGCGCATAGATTCATGTGCTTGTGTTGCATTTGCATGAATCAATGCATAACTTCTCACTACACTCATGCTTGCATATATCCTGACACCCCTTCGTATAAATTGGTATGAGACTTTTTATACAAAGGGAGCCTTACAAAAGACCCATTAACTTATAAGTTTGTATGAGCATTCATATAAGTTAAGGTTACTTATTTCTTAGTTTACTTTTCATACGCTTACTGCTCTACACTACTTGTTTACATTACTGTTTCCTTATTATAGAACTGGCAACTTGCTTTTCCTTTTATAGTTCTTCTATACATACACCTGTTAAGGTAGTTGTCACCTGCTTGTTCCACTCTACTTTGTTGTCCTCCGCTTTCAACATCCCCACACGGTGCCTAGGAGTCACGAGGGTGAAGCGAGGATGATGGTGGCGTAGTCTTTTGACTAACAGTCGGTGGACCACATCATTTTAGGGGACCGAGCAGCAGGAGCATCAGCACTGGCAGGACATGAGGAGCAGTTGTTGTGCACTACCACTACTACACGACGAAAAGTCGAGGATGGAGTTTAGTTTTCTTTCGCTTAGATTTTGTTAGTGGTGAGAGAGAGATCATTTGTATTTGAAATGTAACAGGCTTAAGCCCAAATTTCTTTTCTACTCTCTTTCATACTTTATACTCATTGTGGACTTTGCACTCTTTTATATATATGTGATTTTTGTGGACTTGATTATACTTCTACTTATTCGATGATCGTCAATGCCGGAAGAATCAGCGTTTTGTAGTGGCAACCCTCCCAAGTGTCGGTGTCACTGGAAAACGACAGTTCTGGGAGTAAGACCCGGTAGCGTAGCAAAAAAAGGGGTCTTACATTGGCTCTGGATCGGGTAGGCCGAAAGCTTGGTTTTAGAGCTTTAATTCCAACCACAACACACTGTTCCGGTACCTCAGGCCGGCAAACCACCGCGAATAGCCAGTCACCACCTCAACTAAGGTGGTGGTGGCAGTGGCCGGCCGGGAAGAGGCATGGTTGGCCGGGAATTCACAGTAAAAGACGGCCTAGGATGGGCAAATCCCGGCCATAGGCTCAAGGTAGAAGACGACGGGATGTCGTCAATCCCTGCTTCAAGATTCGTGCGGCCTGATTTATTTAGGATTTAATAAATTCATTTCTGCCACTACTATTGTAGTGCCTTGAACTAATTATTAAAAATACTTTTCAGGGAAAATGTTTAATATAAAAGTTCCATCCCTTGATGTATACTTTATTTTAAAATTAATTACAACTCATTTGGGTTAGTGGTCTGATCACAACACTCAATATGGTGCAGCCTATACATAGGCTTGACCAGAGACTAATTTGAGTTCCTTACTAAACTAGCCTGGAAAATGCCTTGGAATTTGGACTATAGGCTAGTTATGCAGTCACACTCATCATATCCAAAAATGGGAATTTTTAGAAAATACTTTCCGAAATGTTTTGTAAAAATTTAATAAAATAAGTACGGATTAAATAAGGACTATAGTGATCTCAAAACTGTCCAAAAGTTTGGTGGATGACACTTCGGGTCATGATAGGTCACTGATAAAAATCTCAGCCCATTTTGGGGTTGATTTGAATAGGTATTGGTGTGACCAAAGTTTGGTCCCTTAAGGGTAAATTAGGGCAAAAGGGTGCTTGGGGCATGGTGGGGCCAACTCTCACCCAAAGGGGATGGGACTTTGGCCAAAGCCTCAAGGTCAGTTAAAACACCCTCACTTGGAGTTTGGGGTGGGTTAGGGTCGATTTGCCCTAGGACCCTAGTTCAAACCCTAAGGTTGAACTTTGTGGGTTTGTGAAGGACATAAGGTGATATGTCCTTGTATGGACTTAGAGTTTAGTCCATGTAATCTTAGGGTAGTGAATAGCCCTAGGAAGAAATTTGCTGGCATTTAGACACATGCACACAACTTTAATCAATTGGAAATTATTTAGGCATATATCTCCTTATGGAAAAATTGAAAGGTCATATGACCTTGGGTCTTTATGAAATTTTGGCGGAAGAGTTTTTATAGCAATATGCGCCTCTGAATTTTATTATAGGATGTTTGGAAGACAGTAGCTCATACTTATAGTTATAACAATCATGATGCGCTTCTTATGATTTTGAAGTAATCATGGTTAAATTAACTTAGAATGTTGTGAAACTCTGGCATTGTTGATTAAATATAATTTATATGCATTAGTCAGTAATTAGGCTTAATCGTTTTACTAATGGTCCGTGGACCAACTATTTCATGGACTTCGAATGGGAGACAGGGAGCAGCAGCAGGAGATGCAGCACAAGCAGAGCACGATACACAAGGAGGTGGAGCAGTGTAGTACCGAAGCACTAGTCTCAATCTCAGTAATTAGGCTTAACGCTTTACTTAGCTTCCACGGGAGAGAATGGTTTTGAGGACATGTTGTACCGGGCATAAGCCTGTTTATATTCCTGCTTCACCGATCTGTTTCAGTACTTATATTATCATGCAGACTTGCTGTGATTTCTGTTTCCTATTCTATATGTGATCTGTGGCCTTGACTTAACTTTCTTCTCTCATTTGTACTTCTACTTCTTGATGATCATCACTGCCGTCATAATTGGCATTTTGTAGTGGCAACCCTCCCAAATGTCGATGTCATTGCAAAATGGTGATTCTGGGTGTAAGACCCGATAGTGTAGCAAAAAAATGGGGTCTTACACCCAAGGGGGTACCTCATAAGGCATGCTAACTTGTGCACTGGCCTTCTTGAGCTTTCTGATGTATCCTTAGCTCAGCAGTTGGCTAAGGAGGGGAAACGCTCTAAGATCTTCTAGGTGTGTGGTGGGACCTCCGTGCTGGAGCCTTGGGTCCATTTCTTGTTCTAAGACTCTATCTGTTTGAGTTTGTGAGGGAGACGTAAGTGCAAGATCACCCCTTCCCAAAGGGTTCGAACTCCACAGAAGCCAATTTTCAGTTTCAACATTTTAGAGATGTGAGCGTAAAGAGTGATCAGCACTGATAATCATTAGTGAGCTCGATGACTGGAGGTGAAGGATATGGTTCGGGAAGAGCCGACTTGCCAACCTCTCTCCCTCTCTCCACCCTTGGGATGTTTGAGGATTTTCGTCAGGAGGTGCTTAGCCTCGTCAAGTTCGCACTTGGCACGTGAGCCGAGTGCTCGACGCCAGCAGTCCCAATTGTCGCGGCCCCAACCCTGGACGAGAACTCCCCCGATAGGAGACCTAGGAAGGAGGTGGAATGAGGAGTGAGACTCCATGTTACCCTAGAAGGGCAGTCCAAAAACTGCAGATTAGTCATTGTGGATGCTCCTAATAGCTACAACGCCATCTTTGAATGAACCCGTATCAGCACCTTCTGCTGCGTGCGCTCAACCTTCCATCAGTACTTGAAGTTCAATGTTGAGGGAATCAAGGTCAGGGTCCGGGGAGACCCCGAGGTGGAAAGGGAATGCTACTTCACCGCAGTGAACCCCATCTCTTGCCAGGAGGGAGCAAGGAAATGGATATTAGGATGGAAGAGGCGTCCCGACAGGAGGTCGGGAAAGAAGTAGAGGAGACAGGGGCGAAGGCGGAAGAGATCTGTATCCAAGTGGTGGCAGTGGAAGAGGTTTTGGAGGAGCGGGCCTCAAGTCAGACCTGGAATGGTGACGACTTGAAATGTTCCTACAAATAAATCATGAAGGTACATCCATTTTATAAATAAAAAATCACTTGGTCTTTCAGACCTTTTTGGCAATATAATTTGTGATAGGTCATATTCATAAAGTAAGTCCCGAGCTTTCTCCCGCTGTCAGGCACTCACCTAACTACAGGGCAGGGGTCCTCGATGGACATTGTTGTTTCTCTGGAGCTAAGTCCCAAGCATTATCCCGCTGTCAGCCTCTCACATAGCTAGTAGGGTAGTGGTCATCGGTGGAAATTGTTCTTGATCCAGAGCTAAGTCCCGAGCTTTCTCTCGCTCTCAGGCTCTCACTTAACTGCCATGGCAGGGGTTCTCAGTGGAAATTGTTGTTGCTCTGGAGCTAAGTACCGACCTTTCTGCTGCTGTTAGGATCTCACTTAGCTGGCAGGGCAGTGGTCCGTGATGGACATTATTCTTGCTCTGGAGCTAAGTCCCGAGTTTTCTCCCGCACTCAGGCTCTCATCTAGATGGCAGGGAAGGGGTCCTCCATGGACATTGTTGTTGCTCTAGAGCTAAGTCTCGTGCTTTCTTCCATTGTCAGGCTCTTACCTAGCTGACAGGGCATGTCCTCAGTGGACATTATCATTTCTCTAGAGCTAAGACCCGAGCTACTCCCGCTATCAAGCTTTCACCTAACTGGCAGGGTAGGGGTCCTCAGTGGACATTAATTTTGCTCTAGAGCTCTGTCCCGAGCTGCTTTTGCTGTCAGGCTTTCACCTAGCTGGCAGGACAGGGGTCCTCGATGGACATTGTTGCTGCTCTGGAGCTAAGTCCCATGCTACTCCAACTGTCAGGCTTTCACATAACTAGCAGGGCAGGGGTCCTCGGTGGACATTGTTGGTGCTATGGAGCTAAGTCCTGAGATGATCCTAATGTCAGGCTTTCACCTAGCTGGCAGGGCAGGGGTCCTCGATGGACATTTTTGTCGCTCTGTAGCAACGTCATGAGTTGCTACCGCTGTCAGGCTTTCACCAAGCTAGCAAGGCAGGGGTCCTCAGTGGACATTGTTGCCGCTCTAGAGCTAAGTCTCGATTTGTTCTCGCTGTCAGGATTTCACCTAGCTGGTAGGGCAGGGGTCCTCAGCGGACATTGTTGCTGCTCTGGAGCTATGTCCCGAGCTGCTCCCGCTGTTAGACTTCAACTAGCTAACAGGGCAGGGGTCCCCCATGGATGAAATCATTTCTCTAGAACTACGTCATGGACTACTATTTTCAATTAACACAAGGCATCTGAATTTGAACTTGGGGCAGAAGCTGGGGGGAGTCAGACCCAACAATCCCTAGGCGAGGAGGTAGTGGTGATTCAGGATCGTGGCAACCACCATGGTATGGAACTATCTGAGAAAGGTAGAGTAAAAAATGGCTAGCCGAGATCTCGGCATCTACTAAAGAAGAGCGAGATGAGGCAGTATTCGACAACTACACTCCATCCTATCGAGATTTTACTTGGGAAATTTTTGTTTATAACAAGTCTCTAAAGGGAAGGATTCCTGAAGTGAGCTAGATGGTCGCAGGTCCAGCTCGACAGGTAGCCTGACCCTACTATCAAGGGGTGGCGAGATCTCGGGGTCTCTACATGGGTATGTTTCCTAACTCAAGTAAATTCTAATGAGGAATGCTATCCTAGAGAGGTCGCGCAGCGAAGGGGCGACACGCGCGTGAGTACAATATAGAAAGTAAACACAGAAAAGAGAAGGAAGATTGGGCAAAGTGATTTTTCAGTAATGTACATTTAATTATAAAATGGGTTCGTCTCGGCAAGGTTACAAAATTAGGGTGGGAGATTATTACAAAGATAAAACAAGGTTAGCTAGCTCTCGCCCTCCACTCCAGAATTCTCATCCTTATAGCCGGAGACGTCCTTGAAGAGCAAGACGAAGCTATATTCCTTCTTGCCAGGGGGGGGGGGCAAGCGAGAGGGGAGAACAGCTCTGACACCAAGTCCCTCGCAGTCATCTCCTCACAACCTTCCATCAACACCTGTATTTCTTGCATGACTTGCAGGGTGTAGTCGGCGGTGTTGATGGAGTTGACATGCAACTTCTTGGCGACCTCTGCCTCGCTGAAGATTTTTGGACTCTCGACTGGGGCTCCTGGCTCGCCGCCAGAGGGGAGGAGGATGATGTCCATTTGGCGAGCGATCTCGCACTGGAGGCTGTTGTTTTCTCCTCCAACGCTCTGTTTTCTCCTCCAGCTCGACGGCGCGAGCGCGCATGCGGTTCGCGGTATCGGCATCCTGCCAGGCAAGAAAAGGTAAGAAATTGTGGAAAAACTAAGTAAAAAGAAGAAGGGTGTGAAAAATGGACAAAGAGCTAAATAAACTGCAAACTTTATTGCTCCAAAAAGACAAGTATTACATAAGTATGTCCCTTATTTATAGAAAACGGGGAAGGTGAGAGAGTACAATACGCGATGTAGGAATAAACTTAAGTCAAGCGGCTTGTGCGGTTTGACATACACAAATCACACAATACATAAAATATAATAATACATCTTGTGGCCACTAGAGGAGACCACCATAATCTATGATAGACCGTCAAACAAGTCGCCAGGCCGCACCTGCAGGTTGCCACCTGACCGTAGTGTAGTTACCCATCAAACCAAAGCTTTTGCAACGCTCCTTAATGCAAACTGCGGGCAACCACTTGACCGCAGTTGCGGCAAACCATCACACTCAGTAGTGTCTACAATCATACCACTGCGACTTAACAAGACAGCTCCGGCTAACACTTAAACCATAGATGCAACCACTAGCAGATTACTACTGCGGCTTCATATATGCTACTGCAGTTTCACCGAACCACTGCGACTTATCACCCAGACTGCTGCGATTAATCAACCAAGGAATAATTGTGATTTCAAACTAGTCCGCTGGACATCCAACCCCACAGCACACTGTGCCAAACCGCCATAAGGCCGACTAGACAGACCGATTTGGCTAGAACAGCTAACTGGCTGAACTGAGTTCCAACAAAGGGGATGGATGATACTTACCACCCCGCTGGCAGATTTGGGGAGGAGGCCCTCAGCAACCCCCAACCACATCATCATGTCATCAACATCGTCCTTCGCGACGTCCCACTCTTGCTCTGCCTTTGCCAAGTTGTGGCTGAGGTGGAAGCTGTGGCGAGTCGACATGTGTGCGAGCTCCAACGCGTGCATTGAGCTTGCGAGCTCTTATGGGAAAACCGCTGGAGGACTATGTCGTTATAGGCTGCAGCGTCCTTGCGACCGTATAGCCTGAACACTAGGGCATAGGCGTTCCCGCTGGGAGGGTGGCGCTCCGACCAGAAGGGAAAGAGAGAGGAGATTGAGAATCAGAGAGCCTGCTCATCCCATTGGACCATCGGATCGTCGAGCCGGTCCTTGGCCTTCCTGCCGAGACCAGACTTCCGGTGGTCCTTCGCCAGGCCTAGCTTGTGGCCCACGAGCTACTCATCTGCATTGGAGTCAGGCGGGTCACCTCCGCCCCGATATTTCTCTAGCAACATCTCTGGCGTGGTCTCTGGCGAGCTCAGGTATATTTGTTGTTATTTTCTCCCCTTGGAGGCCGCTATCGCCTTCTTCATCTTCATTTGCGGTGGGGTATGGCGAGGCGAGCTGGAGCTCACAAGGTCGGCTCGCTTCTTGGTGGAGGGAGGCCTGGCCGACCCCAACACGCTCCGGCAAGCCTCGGCGGCGCACTCTCACACACAAGTGGGTCGGGGTGAAGTCCCGTGTCCGAAAAGGGCGTGTTCTTAGGGATCAGCCGCTCCCCTGCAGAATAACATAAGTTAGAGAAAATGGATTTTTGTCGATCCCAATAAGGAAAGATAGGAAGGAGCTATACCTTCGTCAGGAAGTACCGAAGTGAGCGAGTTGAGGCCCCTATGAAGGAAGGCGACGTCTAAGTCCTTGCTGAGGAAGAACTTGTGCATCTCGACATCATTACACATCACCTTTGGGGGCAGGTACACCTCCTCTCTCCTCTGCAGAGGCGAGAGGGGTATGTTGTCGAGCTCACCTTTAATGAAGACGAGCTTCGAGAACCAATTGTTGTTCTTGTTGGCCATCTTGCGAACCTGAAATGTGAGCCGGCCAAGAAGGCCACCCCATTATTGGTCACGCGATATATGAAGAGCTTCCTGAAGAATGTCTGGTTGAACTCTATCTGCTCTCTGCAGAGGTAGCAAGCGAATGCCACCATCATGGCGATGGCATTCGGGTTAAGTTGAGCGAGGACAGCTCTGAAGTACTTCAGGATTTGACAGTTCTCGGGACATAGAGGGATGCACAACCCCACATCAAAGTGCGAGATGGGGAAGGCGAGATCATCCTCATAGAATGAGTTGATGGTCTCGCCCGTAACAGGTCGGCGTGCAGAGAACCCCACGGGGATGTAGTTGACAACGAAGTCAAGGTATTCCTGCTCGGTGGTGTTTCCCTCATAGAAGATGTACTCGGTGAATTGTCGAGCATATTTGGACCTCCCGTTGGCATCAGGTCGTGTCTTGCCCATTGTCTCAAAGGTTCTAGCGTGAGTGGAAGTGGCGAGAAGGGCAATAAGAATGGGGTGTATGTATGCAGTAAAGCCGATGGTCTGGGGGGAAGGCGATAGAGCCTATTTATAGAAAACGAATTTAATGGCCGAGCCGACCGGTCAGTCCGGCTCGCCAACCCCGACTTGCCGACAAGTACAACCTATTATATCCTATGGCGAGCTGAGTTCTTGCAATCTAGAGAAAGAAAGTACAATAACAACAAGTAGAATAAAAGTTATTTCAACATGCACGAGCTGGAGGCTAGGGAACGAATGTTGGTAGGCTTAGTTAGGGATCCATTTCCATCTACCTTGGCCTCGCATCACCATCCCCGGAGGTCGGTGAAGGTTGTTGAACTCGCGGACCAGCTCCAGATCCTGGTGGATGAATCATATGTTCTCGATAATCGTGCCAATGAGAGGGGTGGGCGACGTCATCCCCCTTGCCGAGCTGTGCTGGACCTCATCCACGAGCAGCATATAGTCCCGCTCCAGTGCCCGCACCCTCTGCTCGCTGAGATCGTTCTCCTCCTGGATCCTGCACAGTGCGAGTCCCTGCTTCTTCAAGACTTCCACAACTCACCTCCTCAGCTCATCGGAGTATAGCGAGACATCCAGGAAGTTTTCTATTATACTGGGGGAAGGAGGTTGCGAATGGCAAGTCGACTCAGAAGATTCTTCCGCCTCGGATTGGTCTGGGAGACCTGCAAGGACAATTAATCCTGGCGAATGTATGATAGATGAGTGCTTCAAAAGAACTATGTGACATGTCCCTATGCAGGTGGAACTTACGAGATGAGCTCGGCTGCCCTCAAAAGATATATCTGGGGCGGGGGCAAGGTAAATATCTTGCTGTGACCCGAAAGTTGAGATCCTGGGGAGATGAGCTCGAAGCTCAGAATTGGGATGTCCCAGGAATCTCCCCCCGCGAGTGCAGGAGCAAGTGTTGGTTGACGAGAAGGTGCGCGAGATGGTGACTTCGGCCTCATTTAGTGCAGCCCCGTGGTCCCAAATGGAGGAGATGGGTATCACATGTGAGTAGCAGGAGGAGTTTGAGGCCACGAATCATCATGGGGGGAGTCGACTCGCGGCATGGAGGCTTCGCCATCAATCTGATGACTGCCCGGGTTAGCAGGAATCTCGATGATCCCCTTACACTTTTGTTCGGGAGCTAGACCAAAGGAAGAAGTGAGTCCATGATCAGGGGTGGAGGCTAGGTCATGATAGAATGACACGACAGTTTTTGGAGCTGACTTACCCTTCTTGGTAGGCTGAGGATTTGGAGACTCGCACGACAAGGTGCTGGGTGATACAGCGATCAGGCTAGCAGCGCGATCGGTGTTGGGCTCGCGAGCATGGTCCAGCCTCGCTTGGAGCTCTTTGGAAAGAGGCATCTCGGTAAGGTCAGAGTAATTGGAATGGAAAAGTGTTGCGAATTGCATCCACAATAACGGCTTTCCACTTGTTCTTCAAGTGAAATTAAGAACAACCTTTTTTGAAATCAAGATCTCCAGAAGATTTCAGATTTCCCCTTGTTCTCCAAGTGAAATCAAGATCAACCTTTTTTGAATAACGGCAGACTGAAGTTTTCAGATCTTGCAAAGGATTAACTGTAATAATTGTTGTAATATTTATTTACTCTTGTAGGAAAAGTTTCTCCGAGTTTGTAGATCCGTCTGTGAATCGAGTGAGTAGATCCTTTTGTGGATCGAGTAGTAGATCCAGTTTGTGGATCAAGTTGTAGGAGAGGTTGTTCTCTGAGTGGTGAGAGAATTGTATCCGAGTTATAGGAGTTGCGGCTCCGAGGTATAACACTGTGGAAATCTGAGATTGGTGAAGTAGCCGATTCTATCCCTTCGTGGTGGATAGGCAAGGCGGGAAAGTGGACATACCCAACTCGGGGAACCAACATAAATCTTTGTGTTTGTGTGCTTGATTTTTAAGTGATTTTTATTCCGTGAAAATACACGAACATCACCTATTCATCACCTCTCTAGGTGATTTAGGTAGACTCTAGATACTTTCAATTGGTATCAGAGGGGCATTTGGTTCGATAGGGATAACACCTTGAACAAGACTTGTCCTCTATGAAGCTACCAGTGTACACGAAGGAAAACTTTCCCATGTGGAAATAAAGAGTAAGATTCTGCATGGAAACTGCAGATCCTAGAATATTCCAGGTTGTGGAAGAAGGACCGCATTTTCCTACACATCCATCATCTCTGAACCCAACCATTCTGATTCCCAAGAAGATGATGGATCTCACAAAGAATGAGATTTCCTTAGTCTGCTTAGAAAAGAAGGCTAAGAATATTATGCTAGTGCAGTGGACGATTCGATGTTGCAAAACCTATTCCACTGCAAATCTGCAAAGGAAATGTGGGATTTCTTAGTAGTTCTAATGGAAGGGACCGAGGAAGTTCGAGACGATCGAAGATCTTTACTGAATCAAGAGTACGAAGTGTTTAAGCAAGGATCGTGTGACACTATTGCTGACAGCTTCAAATGTTTTTTAAGATCGTCAATGGCCTCAGGAACTATGGTCGCACATTCACTAATGGGGAGCTCAACGACATATTTCTAAGATCCCTGACTAAGGACTGAGATACCAATGTTGTAGTCATTAGGGAATTTGGGAAATTGCCGAAAATCAAACCCCATAACCTGTTTGGCAAATTGCTCTCCTGCGAACTCCAGATGAACACCAGGAAGAAGGAGGATCAAAGCAACAGAACTTCTAGTAGAAAAAATTCAGTGGATATAAAGGCTCAAGGTTCAAGAAAGTCTAAAGCTTGGTCACCCGTAAGGACACGAGCTCTTGATACTGCAGAAGACTCTAAGCCAAGTACATCAGGCTCCGAGCTATCAAGTGGAGAATTCTCTTATCTCCAAGTAGTACAAGAAACTTCTCAGCAAGAGGAGATAGTTGAAGAATCAGTTGTCCTCCTCTGACTACCGAAAATCTCATCGATATGGAGATCGCTCAAAGAAAAGCTACAATAAGGAGGACAGGTATAAATCGAAAACGAATAAACATTTTTCCTCTGATATTGTTTGCCACAATTGTAATAAGTCGGGACATGTGATTGCGGAGTGTTCCTATAAGAAGATGGATGGTTCCAAGAAGGAAGAAAAGAGATCCTTCAAGGGAAAGAGAAGAAGAAAAAAGCTTCGTCGCCAAGAAGTCAAATACTCTTAATGACATTGAATTGAGTGAGTCGAGCTCCGAAAATGTGGAAGCATACTTTGGGCTTATGACTCAATCAGAAGAGGAAGCTGGTGACTCCGAGTATCGCGGGAAGGTAAACTCGCACACTATACTCTCGGAATCGAAAACATCCACTAATCGTCGGGAAGGCTATTCTTCAGAAGAGGGCTAGTCTGAGTTAATGGTTCAACATGAGAACTTTTTGAAGGCTTTTGACAAATGCCGAAAGGTAGTCAAAAAACAAGCAAAAGAAATTGCTTCTTTCAAGGTAGTGGAGTCAAGCCTGAGGGTGGAAATTGCAGAATTGACTCCTCTCAGAAGTGAAATCCACTCCCTACAAGAGGAACTGAAATGCTCAGCTGAAATATTAATACACAAAGAGAAATATCTTGATGAGCTGGAAGAAAAGCTCTTGGTAGAGAGAAAACTCATTGAGAGTTACTCCAAGCCTAAGACTATTCTCCCTCTCATTGATGAGTTCTTATCTCCAAAGAAGGGTAGTGGTCTTGGCCATGTAGCTGGAAAGGGTAAGGCTGCCAAGAAAGCTAGTGCCAAAGAAAAGGGGAAGGCACCCATGGGTCAACCCTCATTTAGGAAGGTAATCTTCCTGACGAACAAGTTTGACCTGGATTCATCCTATGGTTATCTGGCAAGGCCTACTTATATAGAGCCCAAGAAGAGAAACTCGGGATGGACCCATCCTCGAGACTATGGTGCCAGTGTTTTTAAAGCACTTTATGAAAAGATAGAACTCAAGAGTTATGGTCCTTATATTCATGGACATAACCATAAGATGGCACCAAAAGCTAAAAATATTGCACCTAAGGAAAAGGAGATGTAGAAGTCATGTGTTACGGCCCGACCCTTTAGACTAAGCGCCGCTACAGGGATGTAGCCCGTACAACGCAAAACATTCTCCGCGCCACCAGGAAACTGCAGGTTATTGGCGGGGTTCGAACCCACAATCCTTAAACAATGCTTTCATCAGAAAGGTCATCACCGATGAGTTGTAGCTCAGTTGGTGATGATCTCTCCGGTTGAGAGTTTATTAAAGGGTTAAGGGTTCGAAACCTTACGCCAATGATGAGTCCCGTTTATATTGTAACATCTCATTTCCAACTAGACCCCTAAGAGTGGTTTTGGCCATGACTAGGTCATGACAAAACCCAAGGAAGCTAAAAAGGGCCAAGTGATAGAAGGCCATGGTGAGAATCACCTTGGTCTGCCTATGGCACAACCTCATCACCAAACCTAGGGTTTGACCTTAGGGCTTCACCATGACTCCATGACCCCACCAAAACATCATTAACCTATCAGAGGGTCCACTAGAGCCTTAAGGGTCCATTTGAGTCAACCCAAAGTGGCTAATTTGACCTAGGACCACCATAGGCCTAAATTGGGCAAGGTGCCCTAACATAGGGTAGTTGGCCTCTAATGTGCCCAACCAACCTTGCCCAGGTCTTCCTAGACCTAAAGTGAGGTCAATTGGTCACTAAGGACACATTGGGTTCAGTCTTAGAGGCCAAGTTTACCCAAGTCAACTCTAGCCCCTAATGTGGTCAAAGTACCCTTACTAAGGGTAGGTGACCTCCAAAGTGCAAGGTAACCCTACATAACCCTTCCTAGACCTCAGGGGAATCCAATGGGTCACCAGGGACCCATTGGGGTCAACCCAAATGGTAATGTTGACCAAGGTCAACTCTACCTTAAGGTTAAGTCAAATTAGCCCAAATGGGCTAACCCAAGCTCAAGCCCATTTCCCCCCACTTGGGCTAACTTTATTTTAATTAGTAATAATGATTTTATGGGCTGCCAATAGGCTAGGGAGATGAACAAATTCGTTCATGTTGTCTAGGAGAGAGAAATCTCCATTTACCCTTTAATGGAGGAGAGAGAAAGTGAGAAAGAGAGCCATTAATGGCCAAGGGAGGCCAAGACACTTCTCCCTTCATTTCCAAAGAATGGATTCATCTCACTTGCTGAAATAGGAGAAGTTCAAGGGGTTTTCAAGGATGTTCAAGGCTGGAAACAATGAACCCAAGGCATGGCCGAAATTATCCTTCATGGCCATAAATGGCTTTGAAGCCATGACCCTCCCTCTCCCCCATTTGATGCTCTTAAAAGCTTCCCTGGGCCAAGAGAAATCATTTCCACCCTTAACCTAAAGAAACCGGGCTGTTTGGTAGTGAAGTTGCAAAGCATCGGAAAGCTACACCACCGGCCATGGCGCACCACCACCACACTCGCCGACAAGCTCGGTTAAAGGTCCTCCTCCTCCTTAGGGGTGCGCATAAAGCCCAGCGGGCTCGGGCTTGGCCCGGGCCTGCAGGGCCCGAGCTTTTCCGAACCGGGCCCGGGCCGGGCTTAATAATATAACCGGGTCGGGCCGGGCCGGGCTATGCTCCTTGGGGGGGCCTGGTAAGGCCCCCCAGGCCGGCCCGGGCTAGGCCCAGGCTAAGCCCGGCCCGGTTTTTTTTAAAAAAAAATTTGTTTTTTTTATTCATAAAAAAAAAATCAAGTTTTGATTTTAAAAAAAATTAAAAAAATGGAGTTTTTGTTTTACAAAAAAAATAAAAAAAACACAACATCGCAATATTAAAAAAAAAAATTTTATTAATGTATCGAAATTATACAAATTTAGAAATGTGCAAATATACAAAAATTTGGAAATTCTAAATTATTAAAAATTACAAATGACAAAAATTCTAAATTATTAAAAATTACAAAATTACAAATGACAAAAATACAAGAAGTTGTCTAGTTTAAGTTGATCGCGTCCATCTCGTCTTCCATGTCCGACGAGCTATCCTCGATCGCTGAAATATGTTGCTTCCTCTTCATCGCATCCAAGTGGTCCTTGTAGCATATGTAGATCTCAAGCGATTCTTCGCTTAGTCGACTTCTCCGCTCGTTCAAAACCCTGCCACTAAGAGAAAAAGCAGACTCTGAAGCTACCGTGCTTGCTGGGATAGTTAGTAAATCTCGGGCCATATAGGCCATAATAGGATAGGTATTTACTTTACATTTCCACCATTTTAAAATATCAAAATTTTCTAATTCGTCCGTGGACATAAAATCACGAAATTGTGTTTTTGTGTACAACACTAATTCATTTAAACTACTAGATGTTGTGCGCGCTTTTTTCCTAGAGGCTAACTCTAACATTTTATTTTTAAAACTACTAGATGTTTTTGGTTGCGACACATCCTCTCGGGGCCGCGATCCGTATAAATTATCGTAATAATTATAACATTCAGTAAAAATATTGTTAAAATTTAAAATACTCAGATTATCTAAATCTGAATCACTTAGATTTATGTCTATATTGTTATTTATTTCTTCAATAAAATTTTCTACGCCGTCTACGCCGAAAAGAGGATTCAAAGCGGCGGCGCATGAAAACATAACTGGGATTTCTCTATAATATTTTAAAAATTTTATTTCCATTATTTCTATTAATTCGCTCCATCCGACATGTTGTTTAAAATAATTTAATTTTTGTGAAATATTAACAATATTTTCAATAACTAGCGGGCTAGTAGGATAATATACGCCCGATAAACTATTTGTCGCCGTATAAAAAACTTCTAATAAATCCATGTAATGTTCTAAAATTGTCCAATCGGACTTGGTTAATTCATGTTGACCTAACAAAGTATAAAATTCCATTAGTAGTGTTTTTTGGCGAATCGCTCGTTTTAACATTATATACGTATAGTTCCATCTAATTGACATGTCAAATAGAGGTTTCAAAAATTTTTGACCTTGCCCGGTTACGAATTTTTTAAAATCTTGACGTCGTTGTTTAGAACTATAAATAAATTGTAACATTAAACGTATTTTATTAGTGTATGGTTCCATATACGACAAACTATCTTGTACTACTAAATTTAAAACGTGACACGTGCAACGAGTATGAAAAAAAGCGCCGTTTAACATAGGTTTCAAATCACGTTTTAACCACTCAATTGAGGTGATATTATTTGTGGCGTTATCGAAAGAAATACTCATAATTTTATCTTTTATTTTAAATTCGCGCACACATTTTGAAATTATTTGATAAATCGCCTCACCGGTGTGCGGGACTTCAAAACTTTCAAAACAAATTATTCGCTTATTTAGATCCCAGGAAACAGGATCGATCCAGTGACACGTTATAGACATATACGATAATCCTAATTTTATACTACTTGTCCAAACGTCGTTCGTTAAACTCACTCGACCCTCAAATTTTTCAAAAAAATTAATTAAAATTTGTTTTGCTTCTAAATAATATTTAAGTGCGTCGCGCCTAATTGAAGATCGACTTACTTGGTGATATTTGGGTTGTAGCCCTTGGTGGATGTACTCGGTTTCTTCTTCGTTGTCGTAGTGGCTGAACGGCAACCCACGTATGATGATGTTCTTCACCTGCAGCTCCCGCTGCCGACCTTGATCGTACGTCCAGATTTGTCCGGATGCAGATAATTGTGTCTGGGTCGACTCGGGAGGAGCTTGTTTGGCTGTGCAAGACTTAACGTGTCTTGCGAGTGTCGAGTTGCCAGCGATCGAAAGTAATTTCGAGCACTGTTTGCACCTCGCCTTTTGCTCCGCGCCGACTTGCACTAAGTCGAAATATTCCCAAACCGGCGCCGTACGCTTGTGCTCCACCACTTCATTAGCGACGGATGATGAAGAAGACGCCTGCGTTAATGACATATTCGAGCTAAATGAGAATAGAGATTAGAGAGAGGGTGGGGGATGAGGGGTAGAAGAGGGAAAGAAGGAGGGGGGGTGTTTATAGATTTTTTTTAAAAAAAAATTAAAAAAAAATTATTTTTTAAATTAAAAAATGGCTGCCAGCATGCCCATGTGGCATGCTGGCAGCCAACGGCTCTTAGAGCCGTTGGAAACCAACGGCTCTAAGAGCCGTTGGTTTCCAACGGCTCTAAGAGCCAGCCCGGGCTTAGCCCGGGCTTTTCCTGGCCCGGGCTAAGCCCGGTAACCGGGCTTTGCCCGGCCCCGCCCGGCTGGGGCACCGGGCCGGGCATTTGCCCTACAATGGGGCCCGGAAGGGCCCCATGGCCCGGCCCGGGCCTGAGGCGGGCTTGGCCCGGGACCAGGCCTATCGGGCTTTTCACCGGGCCGGGCCGGTCCGGCCCGGTTTGCCAGGTTTTTTAGGACACCCCTACTCCTCCTCCCTTAAAATCATGGATAGATCGTAGCAATGTCTAGGTTCAAGGTTCAGGCTCAATTGAACCCGAACCAATTTTGTATTTCCATGGTTTCAGGCCAAGAAATAACTTGGTAGAACCGGCAGAATATGCCTCTCCGGCAACTGTGCCGCCGCCTGACGACAACCACCACCTCAACGGAGGTGATGGTGGCGGTGGCCGGCCGGGGCAGCGACTGGATGGCCGGCGGCAGGCGCTTGAAGTTGGCACAGGAAAAATGAATCCTTGTCGTCGGCTCAAGGTTGACGATGACGGGATGCCGTCCAAGGTGCGCCAAGATTCGTGCTTTATCAAAATCCAAAGAATAGGATATAATTTTAAGATATTTCATTTCTATCACAGATTTGGTATTTAATGGTTTTAATTTTAAAAAATACATAGATGCTAGAATAGAATAAGTGGTCAACATAGCAAATGTAGCTCTTGATGTATAGTTTAATGTAAAATTGATTTCACCAAATTTGGAGTCATGGTTAGACCACAGAACCCATTTTGGTGGGACCTATACCTAGGTCTATCCTGATATTCAAATGGTGGCCCACCATTCATCCCTTTTCCAAATGATTTGAGATTTGGGCATGGAGTCTACCCTACCTATACCTAGGGCCTGTCCAAAATTCAGAATTTTTGGAGAAAATTTTCTATAGTTTTTAGGAAAATTTAACAATCCATGAATAAATTAATTAGGTGTCCTAAACACCTCAAAATCCCCCCAAAGTTTTGTGGGAGGTCCTAGAGGGAATGCTAGGGCTCTGGTAAAAGTTTCATCTCATTTGGGGATGGTTTGGTTAGGTATTGATCCAACCCTTGGTTGACCCCTTTTAGGGTTAACTAGGTCAAGCCCCCCTTTGGGTTTTGAGTGGTCAAATCACCTCAACAGAGGCTGATAATTTGGCCACCCTTTTATTGCTTGATTCATTCCCCCTTTCAGTGTGGAGAAGGCTAGGGGTCATCCTGGAGGTTGTTCAGGGCTAGGGGAGGAGAACCACCATGGCCGAGAAATGCAATTCTTGGCCATTAATGGTGTCATGAAGGAAGGCCCTTCTACTCCCCCCATTAAGGGCTAGATTCAACTCTTCTGAGGGAGAGGAGGAGTTTCCAGCCGTATTCTGGCTGGATTGAGCCCAGATTGACACCCACCCATACCATGGCCGAAATTTAAATTAAGGGGCCATTAATGGCCACCTCTAGCTTGGCCCCTCCCCTCCCCATTTTTATTCACCTAAAATCATCCCTGGATCAAGGGCAAGCTTTTCCATACCTTACCCAAAGGAGACAAGCGAGTTCACTGTGCTGTTGTAGAGCTCCGGCGACACATCAACCATTAATGGCATCCCGGCGATCGACGTATCTCTAGGCCACAAGCAAGGTCCTCCCCTTCTCCTTCATCCATGGGTAGATCATAGGACTCATTAGGAATAAGAATCAGGCTCAATTGAGCCCGATCGGGTGGAAATTCTCCATGATTTTTCCGAAATCACCTTTGTAATACCAGTATTAGACCTAATTAATTATGTTTTATTTTGATCTTAATATCCATTAGATGATTATGAAATTGGGGCAGAGTGAGTTTTAGACCATTATGACCATTCATGAATTTTGTTGTAATTTTTAGATGTAAATTTCCAGTATTTACTTCACAAGTGTATAAATACGAGAATATGATCAATAATAGATTTAGAGCTCCCTTTTTATTGGAAAATTATAAAAATTGATCATTAGTGTTTCTAGGTCAAAATGCTCATATGAGAATTCTATTATAATTTTTAAATGAATAATTGTTGTACTTAGTTCATTAAACTGTTAACTTATATTATTATGAGAAAATCAAGTATAGAGTTCATTATTCACTGATAAATTATGAAACTTGACCTGGAGTGTTTATAAGACTTTATATTCATCCTTGAATTTTCTCAGAATTTTTAGAAGTATATTGAGAGTACTTTTCTCTTTAATTTGGTTAATGTAGGTTATCTTAAAAAATTTTGTTTAGAGGTTTAAATCTTACTGAAAAATTGGAGACCTTGAATTCACTAATACATAGTTGTCTTTTATTTATCATAATTTTTTGGAACATTTTGCATAACTGAAAATAGTACTTTATGTTCAAACTAAGGCATTTGGATCTCTTGGGAAATTAAATAAATTATCAATTAAATTAATAAAATTATAAACTTCTGGATTTAGGCTAATCATGACATGATATACCTCCAGTAAATATTATAGGGATTTTGGATGATAATTTGGAGTACCTCCCATTGTATACGTCATATAGCTTAGGATGGTCTGCTTTTAGTAAATATTGCAGAGACCATAATATGGTGCAAAATAAACCTAGGGAGTTGGGATATGTAGAAAGTAGCAAATAAGCAAGAACAGACGGATAGACTTTTGAATAATTGAAATTTTATTATCCAAAAAAGATATCATTTACAAAGGTATGACCTCCCTTATATAGAATGGAGGAGATATGAGAGAGAGTATACAAACAATGTGGGACTAAACATTTACAGTACTGAGCGGCTAGAAATAAAGGAGACCGCACAGGCCGCGCAGTTAGACAGATGGGTTAACCGCTCAGCAACTCTAGCAGGATAGAACAGCCCGCAATGGGAGACCGATAGACCGCCCGGTCTCCAGGCTTCAGAGAGAGACCGCCAGACCGCTCGGTCAACAAACCGCTGGATCAGACCGCAAGGCCGCCCGGTCTAATACTTCAACACTCCCCCTCAAGCTAGAGCATAGATATCAATCATGCCCAGCTTGTCACAAATGTGGAAGAAGGAAGTAGAAACCGGCTTGGTGAAGATATCTGTCAATTCCTTGTCAGAGGTGACAAATGGAGTACAAATCTGTTTCTTCAAAATCTCTTCCCGAATGAAGTGACAGTCAACCTCTATATGCTTTGTTCTCTCATGGAAGACCGGATTTCTGGATATGTATATAGCGGCCTTGTTGTCACAGAACATAGGGAGAGGACAGTCATATACCTCGCCTAGGTCAAGCATGAGAGCCCGCAACCACTTTAACTCACACGTGGTTGACGTCATACTCCGGTATTCGGCTTCTGCACTGGATCTGGAGACAACAGACTGTTTCGTGCTCCTCCAACTCACGAGATTGTCTCCAACAAAGGTACAAAAACCTGATGTGGATTTGCGATCGCCTTTGTCATCTGCGTAACTTGAATCTGAGTAGGCCTCAACCCTCAGATGTCCATTCTTCTGAAAGAGTAACCCTTTGCCTGGTGCTGCTTTGATATACTCTAAAATCTTCAGGGCGGACTGAAGATGGCAGTCCCTGGGAGTTTGCATAAACTGACTGACCTTACCTACAACATAGGCGATGTCGGGTCTAGTCACCGTAAGATAGATGAGTTTGCCTACCAAACGTCTGTACCTTGTGACATCAAATAGAAGAGGCGAGTCATCCGTCCACATTTTGTCTTCTCCAATAGCCATAGGAAACTGAGCCGGTTTGGCACCTGTCAGTCCTGCTTCTTTTAGAAGATCAAGGGCATACTTCCGTTGGGAGAGAACCAACGAGTCAAGTTTCCGAGAGATTTCTATCCCCAAAAAGTATTTCGGGGAGCCCATATCCTTCGTGACCAAGTGCTGACGGAGGTGCTTCTTCGTCAAGTCCACTCCATATCGGTCATCGCCAGTAAGAAGAATATCATCCACATATACGGCCAAAACCACCAGTCTCGAGGCCGTTTTGAGAATGAATAAGGAGTGATCGGCCGAACTCCTTCGAAAGCCGATGGTAGCCACAATACCACTGAATTTGTCGAACCATGCCTGAGGGCTCTGCTTTAGGCCATAAATGGCTTTCTTTAAATGACATACACGTATCTCCCCCTGAGCAACATACCCAGGAGGTTGCTCCATATAGACGTCCTCCTGAAGATCGCCATAGAGGAAGGCATTCTTCACATCAAGCTGGGAAATAGCCCAATCCCGGTTAACAGCCATAGAAAGGAGAACCCCGATGGTGCTGAGGCGAGCAACCGGAGAAAAGGTATCAAAGTAATCAATGCCGTAAGTCTGAGTGAAGCCCTTGGCCACCAGCCGGGCTTTGTAGCGATCCACAGTGCCGTCGGGGCGAAACTTCACAATGAAGACCCAGCGACATCCAACCACATCAGTGCCCACGGGAGGAGGAACCAGGGTCCAGGTACCCCGTTCAGTGAGAGTAGCCATCTCCTCATCCATGGCAGACTTCCAATGAGGGAGAGCAAGAGCCTCCTGGTAGGTGCGGGGAGTAGAAGTAGCAGAGATAGCCAAGGCAAAACACCTGCGAGAAGGAGAAAGCCGATCATAGGAAACAACTGCCGCAAGCGGGTGTTGAGTACACGCCCGCACCCCTTTGCGAAGAGCAATGGGAAGATCCAGGTCGACGGGAGCGTCAGCTACAGGAGCGTCAGTGACCGGAGCATCCGTGGCGGAGAAGGCTGGCCTGGGACTAGAGAGACAACGGCGGAGAGGAGGGTGGAGGGGTGGGTGGGGAGACGGACTGGGAAGGAGTCAGTGGAGGAGGAGACGGAGGTGGGAAAACGTCGAGAGGCGGGGAAGGAACGGATAGATGAGAAGGAAGAGAAGAGGTAGGAGAGAAATAGGAAGCATTCTCGAAAAAGGTCACATCCGCGGAGACAAACTACTTGCGGAGAAGGGGGTCAAAGCAGCAATAGCCTTTTTGAGTAGTAGAGTACCCCAAAAAGACACACTTGGTGGAGCGGGGGGAAAGCTTGTCGTGGGTAGCGGAGGGAGCGTGAACAAAGGCCGTACATCCAAAGACACGGAGAGGGAGAGGAAAAGGTTCCTTGTGGGGGTAGAGAATGGAGAAGGGAGTCTGGCCGTGGAGAACGGTGGAGGGAAGGCGATTGATGAGATAGCAGGCGAGGAGCACAGCGTAGCCCCAGTAGGAGCGAGGGACGTGCATCTGCGTCATGAGAGTACGAGCAATATCAAGCAGGTGACGGTTTTTACGCTCTGCCACCCCATTCTGCTGGGAGGTGTAAACACAAGTCGTTTGATGAAGCAGGCCATGTTGGTGAAAGAAAGAGGCGAACTCATGATTCAGATATTCCTTGGCATTATCAGAACGTAAAACTTTAATAAAAATAGCAAATTGAGTCTGAATCATAAAATAAAATGATTGCCAAATAGAAAAAAGTTCAGAGCGATCTTTTAACAGATACACCCAGGTACAGCGGGAGAAATCATCTATAAAAGTGACAAAATAGGAACTGCCCCAACCAACAGTGTGGGTAGGAGCAGGACCCCATACATCAGAATGAATAAGATCAAACGGGCGAGAGGAGCCACTGCCTTTCTTCAGTGGGAAGGAGGAGCGATGATGTTTGCCAAGCTGACACGCATCACAGTTGAGCGGAGAACTGGTAGGAGGTAAGTGGGGCAGAAGCTGGCGAAGAATCCGAGGAGGAGGATGTCCAAGGCGAAGATGCCATTGAAGGAGATCTGTGGAGGAGTAGGCGGACAGAGCGGAAACATCGTCGAGAAAGTAGAGGCCGCCGCTCTCAGTCCCAGTAGCAATCGTCCGCTGGGTCCTCGGGTCCTGAAAAGAACAAGTAGTGGGAGTGAATAAGACGGAGCATTGAAGTTGCCGGCATAAAGTAGTAACTGATAACAAATTGCACGGGAACTTCGGGACATAGAGGGTGTCCTCCAAGCAAAGCGAGGGGGTGAGTTGAACCATGCCCGTCCCATGAACCGGGGATGGTGAACCATCCGCCACACGGACCGAGGGTAAGCGGTCATGTGTCTCAAGACGGGAGAAGCAATGAGGGTTGCCCGTCATATGATTTGTAGCACTAGAGTCAATCAGCCATTTACCTTGGGTAACGACGTGGGCACTACCTGACGTCATGGCCACAGAGGCAGACGGCCGAGAAGAGGCGGAGGCCGAAGAAGGAGCATCACCGGAAGGGCGAAGATGAGGATGCTTCTGCCAGCAGCGATCAACAGAATGGCCGGTACGACCACAGTGAGAGCAGAGAAACCGGGAGGAACCCCGTCCGCCAGAGTGGCCGCGGCTATTAGGTCCCCCCCTCTGAGCTTGGTGAGCAAAAGAGTCCTGGGAAGGGGGGGAGGCCAACAGAGGCCGCTGGAGCAGCGAAGTAACAGCGGCAATGCGAGCCGCAGTGGCATCCAAAGTAGGAGATTCCGCCTCACCCAAGATCTGCTGGCGGATCATATCATAAGAATCGGGAAGACGAAGAAGATAACAAACAACCAGGAGTTCCTGGAAGTGTTTGTGATGGTCGGCCAAGTCCGCGGAGAAGGGGCGATTCTGGAGGATATCAGCACCAAGAGCCTGAACTTGCTGATAAGCTGCAGCAGGAGACATGGAAGGGCGGGCGAAGAGGTCCGCATAGAGAGTATAAATGCGGGACGTCTGGCCCCCCTTCCAATAGAGAGCAGCGAGGTGAAGCCAGGCGGCCTTGACAGTCTCATCATGGCGAATGATGGGAAGGCACTGATCGGAAAGGCTGTTGGCCAGCCAGGTGCGGACAAGAACATCACTCGCATCCCAGTCATCAAACTCAGGAGAGGTATGAGGAGGAGGGTCATCGGTGAGGTGATGACGCTTGCGTTGAGAGCGAAGAAGAAAAGTGAAAGAAACGCTCCAATCGGGATAGTTGGAGCCAACAAGCTTAGAAAGGATGCCAAGGTTGCCCGAAGGAGGTGGAGGAGAAGGAGCTGCAGAAGTAGTGGTGAGACCAGAAGTAGTCATAGAAGACAGCAAGAAACCGCAGCGGATAGAAAAAGAGAAGCCGCGCGAACACAAGCGGCGAGAAAGCAGACAAAGGCACAACGGGGAAGAGGTCGCGCGGACTGAAAAGGCCGAGCGAACAGAAGAGAAAGAGGAGGCAAGAAGCAGCGACTTCAACAAGTCGCAGGTCGGGCGAACAGACACAGGCCGCAACGAATAGGAAGTCGGAGAGGCAAGAAACAGGTCGCGGCGACAACGAAACAGGTCACGGCGACGAAAAGCAGTAGGAGAAGAGAACCAAGGAGAGCCAAGCCGCGCAAACAGGGCAGCAGACAGAAACAAGCCGCGCGAACAGGGCAGCGGACAGAAGAGAAGGCAAGCCGCGAGACAGGTCGCGGATAGCGGAAAACAAGCCGAGCGCACACAATCAGGAGGAAACGACCGTGTGCTCTGATACCATGTAGAAAGTAGCAAATAAGCAAGAACAAACGGATAGACTTTTGAATAATTGAAATTTTATTATCCAAAAAAGATATCATTTACAAAGGTATGACCTCCCTTATATAGAATGGAGGAGATATGAGAGAGAGTATACAAACAATGTGGGACTAAACATTTACAGTACTGAGCGGCCAGAAATAAAGGAGACCGCACAGGCCGCGCGGTTAGACAGATGGGTTAACCGCTTGACAACTCCAGCAGGATAGAACAGGCCGCAATGGGAGACCGATAGACCGCCCGGTCTCCAGGCTTCAGAGAGAGACCGCCAGACCGCTCGGTCAACAAACCGCTGGATCAGACCGCAAGGCCGCCCGGTCTAATACTTCAACAGGATATTAGTATATTGATTTTGTAAGTGAAAAGTGATTATCATCGGAAGTCGTGATGAGGAGTTGGAGGTTTGACTAGTGTTAAGAGGTGCTCGGGGTTGACGAAACATCGTCTTCCTCGTGGAGAGAGAAAGTCAAAATACACAAGGGTTAGATCCAGTCCAACATTAAATGGATTGAGAGTTGGGTAACAACCAATAATAGCAAGTGCCTTGCAAAAGGGAATGATGGGCTTCAGCTACCATCATAGTTCCTAGTGCCCTGGAGAGCCCTTCTCGGGGAATACCTTGGGCAGTCCTGGGCTAACCTAAACATTAGGAATAATAAACTTCAAGAGCAACTAGTATAACTAGGGTATCACACTCACACACCCTGGTAGCTCGGGAGGGTGGTTAGGTTAGTTTGATTAGCTATCCGAACGGTAGGTTCGGAAGATAGATGTATCAGACGGGATAGTCCGGGGAGCCGGTGGCTCGGAAGGGTTTGGATTCAAAATTAAGGTGGTGGGTCTTCGGTATTGCACGCTCTTTCATACCGAAATCAATATGTTGACTCGGCGGGTGTGGGACACTTAGACAAAGAAAGTGTGGTGGATATGGCTAACATTAGTATGCGGAGACTCTAGGTTATGTCCTTCTAGAGGCGTACGAAAGGGCTAGGCATGATAGTGTAGATACCCGCCTAGGAGTGGAGGGCCCGACCCACTGTCTCTGTTTTCCACTATGGAGGTTCCTAGGAGTGAAGCTAGCTACCCAAATAGGGGGAACTAAAGGTCTGTGCGCATAGAGTTGTGTGCGTGAGTTGCACTTGCATGAATCATGACATAGCATATCGTTATACTCATACTTGCATACAACTGACACCACAACGTATAAATTGGTATGACACTTTTTATACGATGGGAGCTTTGCAGAAGACCCCTTAACTTATAAGTTTATATGGGTATTCATATAAGTTAAGGTTACTTACTTCTTACCTTGTCTTTCTTACATATGCTGCTTATTCTACTTGTTTACGTTACTTCTTACTATTGTAAGAACTGCTAGTTTGTGCCTTTCTTCCTTAGCGGTTTATACAGTATAAATAACTGCTAGATTAGTTCCACTATCACCTGATTAGCTTACTCTCCACCTTTGTAGCTTCCCTTTCCTCATCCCCGCTCGGTGTCTAGGAGCAATGGGGGATGGGTAGGGGATGATAGGACTTAGTCTTTATGACTAATGGTTTTCGGACCACAACATTACAACAGCTCCGGATTGGAGATACGGACCAGCAGCTCAGGGATCAGCAGCACAGGGACCAGCACCAATAGAGTATGGTGCGCATGGAGGTGGGCCAGTCTAGTACCAGAGCACCAGTGACCAGCTCTATGAGTGATTAGTCTTTCTTATAGCTTTCGCGAGAGATTGTAGTGAGGATCTGATGTAATGGGCTTAAGCCCGGTTATATTTCCTTGTACTATATTATTTCAGTACTTTTTCTCTTTTCTATATTTATGGATTGTTGTGGTTTCTCATTTTCATATGATGTTGTGGACTCAAATATATTTCAGTTTATGATTACTGCTCTCTCTTTGATGATCAAAAAGGCCTGCAGAATCGGCTTTTTGTAGTGGCGGCCTTCCCGAGTGTCGGGGCCACCACGAAATGGTGGTTTTGGGCATAAGACTCCCAGGTTTGGAAAAGAAAAAAATGGGGTCTTACAAGTGGTATCAGAGCCAAACCTCGATCAAAATAGAAGTAGTCCACAAAATACCTTAGGAAATGAAAGAAATTGTACCTAATCACCTAGAGGGGGGTGAATAGGTGCCTTAATCTTTTAAAAACTTTTTAGGCAGATTGCAGATTATATCACAGATTTATAATTACTACTTCACAAAAATCTAACAGCAATCACAGAATCACACATACACATAGTGAACACACAGATTTATAGTGGTTCCCCAAGGTTTGGGTACATCAACTTTCCCCCTTCGCCTATCTAGTAGTGTACTAGATTAGGCCAAACTCCTCCACTATCTCAGATCCTCAGATCTTACACTCAGAACCCCAAACAGGTTCCTACAGCTCAGGCCCAAGGCCCTACAACTCAGTCTTCTCCAAAGACCTACACTCAGCTTCTTCACAAAGCCTACACTCATCCACAACAGGCCTACACTCAGCCATAACAGGCCTACAATCAGAGAAATTGATCTCCTACACTCAGGCACACATGCCCTACCACTCAGCCTTTATAATTACAGGCTTACAACTCAGATACCTAAGGATCCTACAAGGAATTTAGATTATAAAGATTATATCTACAACTCAGAAAGAAGAGAGATGAGTTGATAGGTTCTTGATGAGTTCTTGGAAGAACTCTGCTGAGATCAAGCTCACTTGGCTTTTCTTCAAAGCTTCTTGAATGTAGAACACAATAGGGTTGAACTTCTCTGCAGCTGATCTTCAATCACTGCAACTTAAGATTCAGAACAAAGTCTGAACCCTTCTTCACAGCCTGGTTCCAACGGCTGTCTTCTTGGATGGAGCTCTCTCTCTCCAATTACTTAGAACTTCACTTGAAAGTCTTCAATGAATTGCTTTTCAACAACTTGTTATCTGTAGAATGTATAAGCCTTTATATAGACTTTCTTCATGGTGACCGGCTGATCCGGTTTCTAACAGCTTTCTGACATCTCTGACAGGTGCAGCAGACCGGCTGGAATGGCAGCTGTCAAGTCATCCAGTCAGTTCTTGAAATAACTGTAACTGTCTGAAAGTGTCGAGACAGTATGTCTTTAAGTGTCGACACTTATAGACCAAGTGTCGACACAAGTTGACTAAGTGTCGACACTAGCCTTCAAGGTGTCGACACAACTCTTTGTGTTGTAGAATCCACTTCTCGACACAGCTTCTTCATCATGTGTCGACACTGATATTGTGTGTCGACACAACTCCTTGTTCTTCAGTACTTTGTTGAATTCTTGTAAGTGTCGACACAACTCCTTTGTGTCGACACATCTTCTTGTGTTGAACTTGTTCAGTGTCGACACTTCTTCTTGGTGTCGACACTTGCCTTCTATGTTGATACTTTCTGAGTGTCGACGCAGCTCCTTATGTCGACACATCTTATTATGTTGAGACTTTTGCTGAGTGTCGACATATCTCCTTTGTGTCGACACTTGTACTTAGAATTTTGTTGAACTTTGCTAAGTGTCGACACAGCATTCTAGTGTCGACACTTTCATCAAGTATTGAGTCTTCTGCTGAGTGTCGACATATTCTTCATCATGTCGATACATATACTTAGACTCTGCTGACTTTTGCTGAGTGTCGACACACCCTCCAAGTGTCGACACTTTCTGATGTAGACACAGTTCCTCTGGGTGTCAACACTTCTTCTAAGTGTCGACACTGCTTCACTGGGCTTTAATTCATTGAGTGTCGACACAGCTCCTTGTGT
The DNA here is from genome assembly GCA_039583875.1 of Platanthera guangdongensis. Taxonomy (NCBI): domain Eukaryota; kingdom Viridiplantae; phylum Streptophyta; class Magnoliopsida; order Asparagales; family Orchidaceae; genus Platanthera; species Platanthera guangdongensis. The sequence continues at coordinate 155,448,116 of CM077158.1, forward strand.
TGACACTTTCTATCTGGTGTCGACTCTACATCCCTGGTGTCGACACAATTACTCCAAGTGTCGACACTGCTTGCCTGGGTGTCGACACACGTCTTCTTAAGTGTCGACACTTTCCTTCTGGGTGTCGACACATGGACTTAGAATCTTTTCATCTTTCCCTGCAAATACTTAACCTGCACAAGGCAACTCAAAAATACATCAAATACATTTTGATGTATATCATTGAGTAGGGTGAGGCTTCTTCAAATCAGGTACATTAGAACCAATGTACCCAACAGGACACCCCCGCGCGAGCTTATTTTGCAGACAAACTTGCAGTGGAAGCAGTGGTGTGCCCATAATGGAAATCACATGTAGAAGTCCATTTTTTCTCTTTCTTTTATTTCATTCATACGCTATCTAACAGTTGGAATTTTCCTTGTAGCCTGCGACGAACCCTACTCTACGGCAGGGGACACCTCAGGATCCGAATATAGTTCCACCTCCGCCGTCTCCAGTTCCGTTTCAGCAGACGGAGATGGGGCAAACATTGACGGCCATTCTGGAGGCCTTCAGAGCTCAGCAAGCCCCGACTCTACAGCCAAATCCTGGGGCCAACTGGATGAGTGTCTTCCAAGGGCTCTCCCCTCTATCCTACCTGGGGATGGAGTCGGCAGTTCGCATGGAGGAATGGTTATATACCATCTATGAGATGCTTGCAGGGATTCGATGCCCCACTGAGGAGGCAGTTGCTTTGGCAGTCTCCTGCCTGGAGTCACATGGAAAGAGGTGGTGGAAGTCACAGCTGGACACCACTTTTACGGATATGGATTGCACAGATATCTCTTGGGGAGAGTTCAGAGTAGCACTTCTGGGACATTTCATACCTCAGTCGGCAAGGGACGAGTTGGAGTATAGGTTCCTGCAGCTGAGGCAGGGCAACAGGACAGTGCTGGAGTATTACCAGGAGTTTACTCACCTAGCCCGCTATGCGGACTCTTATTAGCTGGACGACGTTGGCTACGCTAGGAGGTTCTACAAGGGGCTCCACGACGACATGAGACAAGCCCTCCTCTTCATCTCCGAGGGAAGCTTGTCCAGGATTTTTGAAATGGCCAAGAAAAGGGAAGAAGAGTAACTTATATTCAAGAGCCGGAAGAGACCGGCCGACGATGCAGTGATTGGAGGTCGTAGAGACCGTCCTCGAGTCCAGGTCATTGGGGAAAGAATGAACGGGGATCAACCCCTTCAGGAGATTGGAAAGGAGCAGAGGAACCACTGGGTATTGTCTCCCCAGCCCTTACAGATGCTGGAGATACCGAGGATAGCAGAGCAGGCACCGGTATGCTTCCAGTGCAATCAGCCGGGACATTTCAAGAGGAATTGTCCCATGAGGTGAGCACCCCCAACAGCACTTCAAGGTGCCCCACCTCCTTGGTAGTTTGGTGGCCGAGGACACGACCGAGGACGGGGATATCAGGGCAGAGTCCACAAGCCAGAAAGGGAGCAAGTGTATTCTCTAGATCTGGCACAACCCCGGAACTCGGAGCAGGTTATAGCAAGTATGCCAGTACATTTAAATTCCTTCCTAAGAACTAGTTTTCATAGACATAGACTAGTTAGAAAACAAGAAAAGAAAAACTATATCTAGAACACTAAGACACTTAATTACCTCAGGCGTGGTTTTCATCAGCGTCAAGCCCGCTCACACACTCTTCGACATCGGTGCTTCACACTTGTTTGTGTCAGAAGATTTCGTCAAAGGACTGGCAGGCATGGAGAAATTCACAATAAGGATGATGAGGGTGCGTCTACCCGATGGATCAGAGCTAACGACCTCTTCTCATTGCAAAATAGAGGCAGAGATCGGCGAGAAAGCGTTTGAGGCACCAGTGACGATACTAATGATGCCAGACTATGATCTGATCCTGGGCATGATATGGTTGAACCGTAACCATGCCCAGATTGACTGCTTGGCGAAGAGGATCACTGTGAGGCACGAGGACCTCTTTATTGTTATCGAAGGTATTATACCATCCCCCCACATATTATTTTCGTTTGTGCAGACTGTCAAGGCCCACCGGTAGGGAGACAAAGTCTATCAGGTTCTTTTCGAGATGTCTATGGCCAAGGATTCTATTTCAGATATTCTAGTGGTGCGAGACTTTGCTAATGTATTTCCGGAGAAGCTACCAGGGTTACCCCCACACTGGGAGAATGACTTCCAGATTCAGCTCGTGTCAGGGGCTAAGCCGGTATCCAGAGCTCCTTACGGAATGGCCCTGAAGGAGTTGGTTGAATTTCGAAGCCAGCTTCAAGAGTGAGTGGAAGCCGGGTTCGTCCGGCCTAGCTCTTCACCATGGGGAGCTCCGATATTATTCTTCAAAAAGAAGGACGGTACACTTCGACTGTGTATTGATTACCAGGCCCTGAACGGGCTGACAGTCCGGAATACGTATCACTTGCCAAGGATAAACGAGCTATTTGACCAGCTGGAGGGAGCTCATTGGTTCTCAAAGCTTGACCTGAGATCGGGGTACTACCAGCTACGCATTCAGGAGGAGGACATCCCGAAGACGGCCTACAACAGTAGATATGGGATGTACGAGTTTACTGTGATGCCCTTCGGGCTCACGAATGAACCCTCTGCGTTTATGGCCTTGATGAACCGGGTGTTCGAAGAATATCTGGATGTCTTCATCATCGTATTCATTGACGACATCCTTATTTATTCGAGGACTGAAGAGGAGCACGCGAGGCATCTGGCTTTGACTTTGGAGAAGCTCCAAGAGCATAAGATGTATGCTAAGTGCAGCAAGTGCCAATTCTGGCTAAAGGAGGTGGCCGTTTTGGGCCATGTCATCAGTGGAGCAGGTTTGACAGTAGATACGATGAAGGTCCATGAAGTACGAGATTGGCCACCACTGAAGACGACCCCGGATGTTCGGAGTTTCTTAGGACTTCCCGGTAATTAACGGAAGTTCGTAGAGGGGTTCTCTCAGATTGCCCTCCCTCTTATGTCCCTGAAGAAGAAGGAGTCTCCTTTTACTTGGATGCCATAATGCGAGTTTGCCTTTCTGGAGCTGAAGGGTCAGCTTACCTCAGCCCCCATCCTTGCTCTTCCATCAAGGAGGGAAGGATTCCATGTGTACAGAGATGCTTCCTACCAGGGGATGGGTGCCTTTCTGATGCAGAACGGGCACGTGATAGCCGACGCCTCCCGTCAGTTGAAGAAACATGAGCAGAACTACCCGGTGCATGACTTGGAGATGGGGGCAGTTATATTTGCTCTAAAGATCTGGCGACACTACCTCTACGTGGTTCACTGCGACATATTCTCGAACCACAAGAACTTGAAGTACGTAAATACGCAGAAGGATCTGAACATCAGACAAAGATGCTGGGTGGAGTTTCTGTCGGACAACCAGTACACCATGCACTACCATCCCGGGAAAGCAAATGTGGTGGCAGACGCTCTGAGCCGGAGAGTGAGTACGTCAGGAGTAGGCCCGAAGCTGATGGACATGGAGTTGGTTGAGTCGTTTAAAAATAGGCAGATATCACTAGTGTTCAAGGATGATCCAGAGTTATATACGGAGTACCTGGCATCGATGACTGCCACCGATGACATTTAGGATCGCATCAGAGACGAGCAGAGGCTGGATGCGAGGGCAGAGCCGATATTCAGAGCCTTGGAGGAAGGCATGGTAGGGGATTACTCCATGAGTGATGGGCTCCTATATTTCAGAGGCAGGGTTTATATAACGACAGGAGGGCAGATTCGGGAGGACATCATGACGGAGGCTCACTACAGCAGATACTCTGTGCACCCGAGGATCACTAAGATGGCAGCAGACCTGAAAAAGACGATGTATTGGCCAGTTATGAAGAAGGACATTACGTATTTTGTGACGCATTGCGAGACTTGCCAACTCGTAAAGGCAGAGTGCAAGAATCTGGCCGGATTACTACAGCCACTTCCAGTGCCGGAGTGGAAGTTTGAGGATATAGCCATGGATTTCGTACATGGGCTACCCCGGTCTTATGCGAGAAATTACTCGATATGGGTGATAGTGGACAGACTAATGAAGGTGGCCAGATTCATTACAGTGGCAAAGGACTCTCCGGTCAGGGTATTAGTACAGAGATTCGTCGAGCAGTTTGTGCGCTATCATGGAGTACCCAGGACAATCATTTCGGATCGGGATGGGCGGTTTACGTCCAAGGAGTGGAGGTCAGTTCAGGCCCATTTGGGTTCTCAGTTGACATTTAGAATGACTTTTCACCCTCAAACTGATGGGCAGACGGAATGAACCAACTATACATTGGAAGATCTTTTGCGCCTATGTATTTTGGACCGCGGCGAGCCTTGGGAGAGATTGCTGTCGCTGATCGAGTTTTCGTACAACAACATCCATCAGTCCAGCATAGGCATGGCCCCTTACGATGCATTATATGGACGGAGGTGTAGGACCCCACTATCATGGATTCAGGATGATGATCCCCAGACAATTGGCTCGGAGTTTGTGAAGGATACTGATGCTCAGGTTATATTGATTCGGGACAGGATGTTGGAAGCCCAGAGCAGGCAGGCCAAATATTACGATGCAAGGCATCGTCAGGTGGAATTCTAGGTGGGAGACTGTGTTTTCTTGAAGATACAGCCGATGCATGGAGTCTCGCTGGTTCGCGGGCGAAAGAAGCTCAGTCCGAGATATATAGGGCCTTACTGGATCCTGGAGCGGATCGACCACTTGGATTATAGACTGGAGCTACCGCCGGAGTTAGTGGGATTGCATGACGTCTTCCACGTCTCCTCACTACGGAGGGCTCTACTACACCTCTAGTAGCTGATTTCCACAGCCGACGGTCCGGTGGCCTCAGATCGATCAGTCAGCTTGGAGTCGATCAAAATCGATGAAATGACAGTGTGGGTCTTGCGACGCAAGAAGGTTCCGCTAGTCAAGGTTCTGTGGAGAAACCATGGGCAGGAGGAGCATACATGGGAGCCACAGGACTTGATGCAGCAAAAGTACCCGGAGCTCTTCGAATTAGGTATACCTTAAACCTTAGGGATATTACAAGTTTCTTTTATTCCAGTAGAAACGCCCGTATGCTTAACCTTAATTTCGGGGACGAAATTTTTATTTTTATATATTGGGATTTGTAACATCCCTCAAACAACTAGACCCCTAGGATTTTGTTTTGTCATGACTAGGTCATGACAAAACAATCAGAAGCTCTAAACCAAGTGGGCAATGCACAAGGTGAAGATCACCTTGGTTTGCCTATAGCTCATCCTCAACAATTAGACCTATGGTTTGAATTTAGGGCTACAACTGGATCCCATGACCCTACCACAACACCTGTAACACCTTGGGTACTCCATAGGGCCACTAAGGACCCACTATGGGCAGTCAAAGTGGTTAAGTTGACCTAAGTCAACTCTAACCCTAAATTAGTTAAACTAGCCTACTTAGGGTCAATTGACCTTCCCTTAGCCAAGTAGACCCCACCCATGCCCTCCTAACCCTAAATTGAGTTCAATGAGTCACCGAGGACCCATTGGGGTAAACCCTATTGGCTAAGTTCACCCAAGTCAACTCTGGCCCCAATGTGGTCAAGTGCCCTTACTAAGGGTCATGTGACCTCCAAGGTGCCAAGTCAACCCTACCCAACCCTACCTAGACCTTAGGGGAGTCCAATGGGTCACCAAGGACCCATTGATGGTGACACAAAATGTCAATTTGACCAAAGTCAACCTTAAGCTAAGGTCAAGTCAAACTTAGCTCAAAAGGCTAACTCAAGCTCAAGCCCTTAGCCACTTGGGCTAACCACCTCCTAACCACTTTGTATTAGCTTAGTGGGCTGCATTTAGGCTAGGGCCATGAACAAAATCGTTCAGGAGGGGTAGGAGAGAGAAAGCTTCAATTTCTCTTTAATGAAGGAGAGAGAAAAGGAGTTAGTCCATTCATGGCTTGGGGAAGCCAAGGACCACCCCTTTTATTGCTTGATTCATTCCCCCTTTCAGTGTGGAGAAGTCCAGGGGTCATCCTGGTGGCTATTCAGGGCTAGGGGAGGAGAACCACCATGGTCGAGAAATGCAATTTTTGGCCATTAATGGTGCCATGAAGGAAGGCCCTTCTCCTCCCTCCATTAAGGACTGGATTCAACTCCTCTGAGGGAGAGGAGGAGTTTCCAGCTGTTTCCTTTCTGGATTGAGCCCATATTCACCCCCATACACCATGGCTGAAATTTATATTAAGGGGCCATTAATGTCCACCTATAGCTTGGCCCCTCCCCTCCCCATTTTAATTCACTTAAAAGCATCCCTGGATCCAGGGCAAGCTTTTCCACACGTTACCCGAAGGAGACAAATGAGTTCACTGTGTTGTTGCAGAGCTCCGACGACACCTCCACCACCAATGGCATCCCGGCGATCGACGCGTCTCTAGGCCGCAAGCAAGGTCCTCCCCTTCTCCTTTATCCATGGGTAGATCATAGGACATATTTGGAATAAGAATCGGGCTCAATTGAGCACGATCGGGTGGAGATTCTCCATGATTTTTCCGTGAAAATCACCTTTGTAATTCCAGTATTAGCCCTAATTAATTATGTTTTATTTTCATCTTAATATCCATTAGATGATTATGAAATTGGGACAGAGTGAGTTTTAGACCATTATGATCATTCATGAATTTTGTTGTAATTTTCATATGTAAATTTCCAATACTTACTTCACAAGTGTATAAATACGGCAATATGATCAATAATAGATTTAGAGCTCCCTTTTTATTGGAAAATTATGAAACTTGATCAGTAGTGTTCTAGGTCAAAATGCTCATATGAGAATTTTATTACAATTTCTAAATGAATAATTATTGTACTTGGTTCATTAACCTGTTAACTTGGATTATTATGAGAAAATCAAGTATAGAGATCATTATTCACTGATAAATTATGAAACCTGAGCTGGAGTGTTTATAAGTCTTTATATTCATCCTTGAATTTTCTCAGAATTTTTTGAAGTATATTGACAGTACTTGTCTCCTTAATTTGGTAAATATAGGTTATGTTAAAAAATTATGTTTAGAGGTTTAAATCTTACTGATAAATTGGAGACCTTGAATTCACTGATAAATAGTTGTCTTTTATTTATCATAGTTTTGTGGAACATTTTGCATGCCTGAAAATAGTACTTCATGTTCAAATTAAGGCATTTGGATCTCTTGGGAAATTTAATAAATTATCAATTAAAGTAGGAAAATTATAAACTTCTGGATTTAGGCTAATCATGCCAGGATAGACCTCCAATAAATATTATAGGGATTTTGGATGATAATTTGGAGTACCTCCCCGTCATATGGCTCAGAATGGTCTGCGTTTAGTAAAAATTGTAGAGATCATAATATGGTGCAAAATGAACCTAGGGAGTTGGGATATTAGTATATTGATTTGGTAAGTGAAAAGAGATTTTCATAGGGAGTCGTGATGAGGAGTGGGAGGTTTGACTAGTGTTAAGAGGTGCTCGGGGTCGACGAAACATCGTCTTCCCCGTGGAGAGAGAAAAAGTCAAAATACACTAGGGTTAGATCCAGTACAACATTAAAGGGATTGGGAGTTGGGTAACAACCAATAATAGTAAGTGCCTTGCGAAAGAGAATGGTGGGCTTCAGCTACCATCATAGTTCCTAGTGCCCTCGAGAGACCTTCAAGGGGAATACCTTGGGTAGTCCTGGGCTAACCTAAACAGTAGGAAAAATAAACTTCAAGAGCAACTAATATAACTAGGGTATCACACTCATACAACCCAGTAGCTCGGGAGGTTGGTTAGGTTAGTTTGATTAGCCATCCGGACGGTAGGTTCAGAAGGTAGATGTAACAGACCGGATAGTCCTAGGAGTCGGTGGCTCGAAATGGTTTGGATTCAAAATTAAGGTGGTGGGTCTTTGGTATTGGACGCTCGTTCACACCGACGTTGATACATTGACTCGACGGGTATGAGACACTTAGCTAAAGAAAGTCTGGTGTATATGGCCAGCATTAGTACGCTGAGACTCTAGGTTGTGTCCTTCTAGAGGCGTACATAAGGGCTAGGCCTGATAGTGTGGATACCCGCCTAGGAGTGGGGGGCCCGACCCATTGTCTCTGTTTGCCACTACGGAGGTTCCTGGGAGTGAAGTTGGCTGCCCAAATAGGGGGAACTAAAGGTCTGTGCGCATAGAGTCATGTGCGTGAGTTGCACTTGCATGAATCATGACATAGCATATCACTACACTCATATTTGCATACAACCGACAACCCAACATATAAATTGGTATGAAACTTTTTATACAATGGGATCTTTGTAGAAGTCCCCTTAACTTATAAGTTTGTATGGGCATTCATATAAGTTAAGGTACTTACATCTTACCTTATCTTTCTTACATATGCTGCTTATTCTACTTGTTTACTTTACTGCTTAATATTATAAGAACTGCTAGTTTGTGCCTTTCTTCCTTAGCTGTTTATACAGTATAAATAACTGCTAGATTAGTTCCACTATCACCGGCTTTGCTTACTCTCCACCTTTGTACCCTCCCTTTCCTCCTCCCCGCTCGGTGCCTAGGAGCCATGTGGGAGGGGTAGGGGATGATAGGACCTAGTCTTTATGACTAATGGTTTTCGGACCACAACTTTACAGGAGCTGCGGATGGGAGACAGGGACCAGCAGCTCATGGACCAGCAACACAGGGACCAGCACTAGCGGAGTACGGTGCGCAAGGAGGTGGGACAGTCTAGTAGCAGAGCACCAGTGACCAGCTCCGTGAGTGATTAGTCTTTCTTATAGCTTCCACGAGAGATTATAGTGAGGACCTGATGTACCGGGCTTAAGCCCGCTTATATTTCCTTGTACTATCTTATTTCAGTACTCTCTCTCTTTTCTATATTTATGGATTGTTGTGGTTTCTCATTTTCATATGATGTTGTGGACTCAAATATATTTCAGTTTACGATTATTGCTCTCTCTTTGATGATCGAAAAGGCTGGAAGAATCGGCATTTTGTGGTGGCGGCCTTCCCGAGTGTCGGGGCCACCGCGAAACTGCGGTTTTGGGCATAAGACCCCCGAGTTTGAAAAAGAAAAAAAGGGTTCTTACAACTTGAGTGACCCATTAACTTTTGGGGGCTGATATTTTCATGGAATGCCATTCATTTTCTAGAAATGTTGACTAGGAGAGTGGAAGCTCATTTTCCCTTTAATGGAGGAGAGAGAAAGAAAGAGAGAGAGAGAGAGAGAGAGAGAGAGAGAAAGAGGGCCATTCATGGCCAAGGGGCCTCCTCTCTTCATTTACAAAGGTTTTCCAGTCCCTTTCAGTTGCTGGGTGTAGTGAACCCACCATGGCCGAAAATCTCCATCCAAGGCATTAATGGCATTGATGCCATGACCACTCCCCTCCACCATTTGGATATTTTAAAAGCTTCACCAGCCTAAGAGGAGACATTTCCACCCTTCCCATGAAGAAATCGAGACCTTTGGCTGTACAGTTGCAGAGCACCGAAAGCTCCACCGCCGGCCATGGCACACCACTACCAAACTCGTCAGCAAGCCCGGTTGAAGGTCCGCTTCTCGTCCTCTCCCCTTGTGCTAGAATCCTAGATCAATTAGGAGAGAAATATGGTTCAATTAAGCCCAATTGGGTGAGATAAATTCGGAATTTTAATGGCTTTTTATGCCTTGCGAGTTCGTCGGAAACCACCCCTCCATTGGCCGTGCCGCCCTACGACGATAGCCACCACCTCAACAGAGGTGGTGGTGGTGGTGGCCGGCCGTGGAGGGGACTGGATCACCAGAAAAAAGCTTTGAAAGCTGCCACAGGTCGGCTAATCATGGCCTTTGGCTGGATGTTGAAGATGACTCCATCACCGTTGGATTGCTTATAATTATTATTATTAAGAAGTATAATTTATTCCCTCATTCTGCACCTTTTTAAATTAAATAAATAAGACCCTTAGGTGCTGAACCTTGAAAAGTGGCCGACATAAAAATTGTAGCCTTGAAGTCTATGTTACTTTAAAATTGATTTCAACCAATTTGGGTCAGTGGTCTGACCACAACACTCAAAATGGTGCAGTCTATAGATAGGGCTAGTCAGAGACTAAGTTGAGTGCCCCCATCTATCCAGCCATCCAAATGACTTGAAATTTGGATTGGGGGTCACTCTTACCTATAACTTGACATATCCAAAAATGGGAATTTTTTGAAAAAATATTTCTATAGTTTTTGTAAAAATTTAATAATCCTTATATGATTTAATTTTAGGGTCTAATTACCTCAAATACCTCCAAAAGTTTGGTGGATGGTCCTTAGGGTCATGATATGATCTTGGTAAAAATCTCAGCCCAATTGGGGTTGATTTAATTAGGTTTTGGTGTGACCAAAATTGGTCTCATAAGGGAAAATTAGGTCAAAAGTGCACTATGTGGAGTGAGTGACCATTCCTCATCCAAATGTGGTAAAACTTTGGACACTGACTTATAGTGACATATAACCCCCTCACAAGTGGTTTTGAGTGGTTTGGGGTGGATATGCTGACAAACCCTAGTATAAAATGGTATCAGAGGAAATCTCGATTCGAAGAGAAGAAGTCCACAAAACACTGGGTCACCCCACGATAGCATTAGTTTGAGGACAAACTAAGCAGCAGAAGCTGTGGTATGCCCATGTATAAAAATCACAATATATAGTCCATAAATCAATGAGTTAGGCCAACCCAACTAGGAAACTTGACCCACCAAGTCGATTCGTAGTGCATCCTGGTCAAATTGACTTTAGGTATAATTCAATTAAGATACGAGGATACCCAAAGAGGCTAGAGGAAGAGTCTAATGCGAGAGCAGCAACTTGAGTTTTAAACTCTAAAGTCCCTACTTTACTTATCAAGTAGTACCATCACCTGTTACCTAAACTAATAGAACCAACTTAAGGATTCTTGATGCCTATGAACCATTAGCGGAATAGTAGGGGACTCAAGACTCAACTCTCGTATCGATGACACGATTGCGATGAGACAACCATCATACCAAATACGAAGGGTCTAATAAGAATTCAAGTTCAAAAGAGACCCATTTGAGATTGGGTCACAGGAGGCCCTGAAAGGATTGTCGTAAATGGTAACCTGGAGAGTCCAAAGGAATGGAGTATATCAACAAGTTTCAGGATGGAACCCTAAGTCTAAGGTTACATTACCTAAGGATTGTGTGTATATCTATCTCGAATATAACATAGTGATATTGAAGATACTTAGCCCAAGATAGGTAGGGGCTTATCTTTTGTTTATTGGGGGCTTATCTTTTGTTTATTGGTCAAATTAGTTATTGACTTGGGTTTCCTTAGACCTACTTTAGGAGATATCATATCACAAACATAGTGAGGTTGAAGTTGATCTTATTCGACGTTACTCGGGCGTACTCGAAGGAATAAGAACCTGAACGTGTAGAGGAAGTTTATATAGTCGTTGTCTACACTTACAAATGAGAACTCAATTTACCGGAAGAAAATTTTGTTTATCAGAACGTGTAATTTCTCGGAATAAATAAGGACGTCTTCGATTTTGTGACGCATGGTGAGGTTTATCGGCTGGAGAAGGTCAAGTGGTCAAGACGATCTCGTCGGATCGGGAAGGATGGTTTATGTACAAGGAAAGAAGATCAGTCTAGGCTTATCTGGGCTCTCGGTGGACATTCAACACAACTCTCAACCCTCAGACGGACGGGCAGATGAAGCGTACCACCCTGTCACCGAAGGATCTTTTACGCTTATATATTCTGGACCACGGAGAGCCATGGGAGAGACTTTTGCCACTGATCAAGCTGTCTTATAATCACAGTCATCTGTCCAGTATATGCATGACCCTCATGAGATATTATATGGTCGAAGGTTCAAGACTCCACTATATTGGATCTAGGATGAGGATCCAAAGGCTCTCGCCTCGGAATTTGTGGAGAACCCAGATACCTAGGTGTGACTGATTCGAGATAGGATGCTGGAGGCCTAGAGCAGACCGACCAAATGTTACGATGCACGACATTTCCAAGTATAGTCTCAGGATGGAGACCATGGGTTCCTTAAGATACGTCTAGTGCGTGGAGTCTCACAGTTATGCGGGCGGAAGAAGCTTAGTATGAGCAATATGGGGCCCTACAGGAACCTGGAGCAGATCAGCCCATTAGCTTACAGACTGGAGCTACCGCATGAGTTAGCGGGTTTGCACGACGTCTTCCATGTCTCCTCTCTTAGTAAGGCTCTATTACGGACAAAGCAGCATGTTACTAGCATAGATGACTTGACAGCTTCTTATCGATCGGTCCGCTTAGAGTCGGTCAGGATAGATGATATATTAGTGTGAGTCCTGCGGTGCGAGAAGGTTCCGGTGATCAAGATCATGTGGTCAAATCATGGATAGAAGGAGCATACCGGGGAGCCACTAGATCTGATGCAGTAGAAGTACCCAGATCTCTTACGTCAGGAATAATGTAAATTCTTGAGGGATGTTACTTTCAGTCACTCAAAGTAGAAACCACGCAGGCCTTGTAACATCCCTCAAACAACTAGAACCCTAGGAGTGGTTTTGTCATGACTAGGTCATGACAAAGCCCTAGAAAGCCCAAAGAGGCCATGTAGACCTAGGGATGTAGATGAGACCACTATGGTCTGCAAATAGTAGATTTATGAACCCTAGTTAAGCTGATCATGGGGCTTCACCAAGACTTCAAACCCCACCATGGCCTCACCAATCCATTGTAAAGTTCATCTGAACCTTAAGGGGTCCATTGGAGTCGACTCAGGGTGGCCAAGTTGACCTTGGACCACTATAGGCCTAAATTGGGCAAGGTGCCCTAATTAAGGGCAGTGTGCCCTAGTTAAGTCCAACTAACCATACTAGGGTCTTCCTAAACCTAACATTGGGTCAAGGGGTCACTAAGGACCCTTGGAGGGCAGTCAAGGTGGTTAGGTTGACCAAAGTCAACTCTAGCCCTAAATGGGTCAAACAAAACTATATTGGGTCAATTGACCATCCCCTAGCCAGGTGGACCCCATCTATACCCCCTAACCCTAAGGTGAGGTCCATGGGTCACCAAGGCCACATTGGGGTCAGCCCTAGTGGCTAAATTAACCACAGTCAACCCTAACTTTAATTTGGGCAAAGTACCCTTCCTAAGGGCACGTGGCCTCCAAAGTGCCAGGTCAACCCTACCCATCCCTACCTAGACCTACCTAGACCCTAGGGGAGCCTAATAGGTCACCCAAGACCCAATGATGGTAACAGAAAAGTTCAATTTGGCCTAGGTCAACCCTAGTCAAGATTAAGTCAAACATAGCTCAAATGGGCTAACCTAAGCTCAAGCCCTCCTTCATTTTTGGGCTAGCCTTAATATCATGAAATTATGAATGAGTAGGCTACAAATAGCTCTCTTGATTGACCAAGTCAACTTGGTGACTAGGAGAGAGGGTGAGCTCCATTTCCATGTTAATGGAGGAGAGAGAAATGATGAAAGAGGAGGGAAGAAAGGGGCTCGGCCAAGGGGAGGCCAAAGGCCACCCTTAATGGTTGGATTCAACTCCCCTGAGGAAGGGGAGAAGTTTCCAGCCATTTCCCTGGCCACCAAGTGTCTGGTTCAGCCCCCTCCTCCATGGCCGAACCTAGCCATTAATGGCTTTAATGGGGCATTGATAATCCAGCCCCTCCTCTCCCCATCTCAGGCTTCAAACACCATCAGTGGGCCGAGGGAAACTTTTCCCAATCCTTACCTGAAGAAATCGAGTCTTCCCACTGTACAGTTGCAAAAATCGAGCTGCGCTGCTTTCAATAATGGCTTTCTGGCGATCTTCTCTACTTCAGGCTGCCGGTAAGGTCCTCCTCTCCTTGTCTCATGGATAGATCATAGCAACGTTTAGGTTCAAGGTTCGGGCTCAATTGAGCGCGAACCAATTCCTGGTTTTCATGGTTTCGGGACGAAAAATCTCTTGGTAGAACTGTCAGAATCCGCCTCTCTGGCGGCTGTGCCGCAACCTGGCGACAGCCACCACCTCAATGGAGGTGGTGGTGGCGGTGGCCGGTCGGGGAAGTGGTCGGATCGCCGGCAGCAGCGTTTGGAAGGAGCTCCAGGCGGGATGAATCCAGGCCGTCGGCTGGAGCTTGAAGACGACGGGATGTCGGCCAGTGGCGCGCCAAGATTCGTGCAGGGGAGATATTAAACTATAGGAAATAATTTCTGTTATTTAAATTTTGTCACACATTTAGTATTTAATGTTTTTAATTTTTAAAAATACTTAGATGCTATTTCATAGAATGGGATCAACATGAATATTGTAGCCTGCAGAGTCTAGTGTACAACAAAATTTATTTAAACCAATTTGGGTGCCTGGTTTGACCAGGGCACTCATTTTGGTGGGGCCTATACCTAGGGTAATCCTGAGATTAAAAAGGGTGCCCACTCTTCATCCCTTGTCCAAATGACCTGAAATTTTTGGAGATACTTTGGCTATAGTTTTAGTTTTTATTTAATAACACTAGGGTAATTTAATAAAGTTGTCTAATTACCTCCAAACCGTCCCAAATTTTGGTGAATGGTCCCTGGCCTCATGATATGTCTCTGTATAAATGTTCATCTCATTTGGATGTGTTTTGGATTGGGAATGAACTAACCCTAATTTATACCTTAATGAGGGGTTCTTAAGTGAAAAGTGCACCTTGAGGTTGAGTGGTCCAATCACCTCAACAGAGGCTGAGATTCTGGCCACTGACTTGAAATGACCTTTAACAGCCTCAAAGGGATTATGGGATGATTTAGGGTAGCTTTGCCCTAGGATCCAAACTCAAACCATAAGGATGGGCTTTTGAGTGTTGTAAAGGGCATGGGGTCAAATACCCTTGTGGGATCTTGCAACTTGGTAGAAATGGTGCTAGGGTATCCAAAGCCCTCTGGTATGAATTCTAGGGGATTTGGAGATGGAAGAACCTCTCAAATCCCTAACCCTAGTTTAGGGCATATCCACCTTTTGTATAATAAGCCACCAAAACTTACTAAAAATGTTTGAAACTTTGGTAGCATGGATTTTAAGTTAGTTAGGACCTCTGGTGAATTTATTATAATTTTATGAGAAATATTACTAGTACCCCCTTTGTTATGCATGATGTGGCCCTAAATGGTATTTTATTTATTATGATCACACTATTCATTCTAAATTCATGAAACTTGTGGAGAAGATGTTTTAAATTCAATTGGTCCTTCCTGAATTTTGTTATAAATTTTAGTTGTAAAACTTTAGTATTTCCTTCACAAGTTTTTAATAGGGCCATTATGGTCAATAAATTATTTAGAGCTATTTACTTGTTGCAAAATTGTGAAATTGGCGCTCTGATAATTTTTAGGTCAATATCCACTTGGAGATATTAATTCATGATTTTTTGATGATTATTTGCAATATATACTTTACAAAACCTATAATTTTGGGGATTTGATGTTTATTTTATTCAGAGCTTATTTCCTGCTGGAAAATTGGGAGACACTGGATTTTAAGTTGAATAGTCATTTTTAATTTATCATAAATTTTGTAGAACATTTTTTTGAATTAAATGGGTACTTCATGTTCAAACTTGGATTTTTGGATTACTAGAATAAATAAATAAATTATCTGATAATTTAGGAAAATTATGAATTTCTTGGTTTAGGATAAAAATGTCATTATATCCATCCAATAATTATTATAGGTGTACTGGGTGATTATTTTGTGTACCTCACTTTATACACTTCATATAGCTTAGGTTGGTCTGCATTTAGTAAAATCGCAGAAATTGTGCTGCAGTAAGAATTGGGGCACACGAGTTGGGGTTATATGTTTGCTGATTTGGATGAATGAAAAAGAGTTCATCGTTGGTGGTGCTCGGGATCGGCGAAAGATCGTCCTTCCCGTAGGGAGGAAGTGTCTAATATTCTAGGGTTAGAACCAGAAAATTAATTAAGGGATTGGGAAATCTGAAAGCAACCAATAATAGTAAGTGTCTTGCGAAAGGGAGCTTTGGGCGTAATCCCATCGTAGTTCCTAGTACCTTCGAGAGCCCATCACAGGGTATACCTTGGGCAGTCCTGGGCTAACCTAAATAGTAAGTAAAAACTGAAATGCAAGAGTAAGTAGAAGTAATCTAGGGTTGCACTCACACTCGCCGGAGTTGTGGAAGTTAGGTTAAGTCACTCGGGCATTAGGACCGGTGGATTTGGAGATGGGCAATTGGCCCAACGTGCTTTGGCTCGGTTATAGTTGGTGACGGACGGGTTGGTGCGATGAG
This sequence comes from Platanthera guangdongensis, assembly GCA_039583875.1. NCBI lineage: Eukaryota > Viridiplantae > Streptophyta > Magnoliopsida > Asparagales > Orchidaceae > Platanthera > Platanthera guangdongensis. The sequence continues at coordinate 155,464,425 of CM077158.1, forward strand.
CTTTGGCTCGGTGGTTTACATCAAGGTTGCATGTGCCTAAGTAAAGGTGGTGGGTCTTTGGTATTGGAGAGTCGGTGCACCGATGCCGATACGTTGACTCGGCAAGTGTGGTTTAGTACTGGGCCAAGTAAAGTCCGGTGCGCCAACCGGCATGAGTACGCAGGAGCTCCGCTTAGTGCACTAGCATTGAGGCGTACGATAGGTCTGACTGGTAGTGCAATTACCAGTTTAAAGGTGGGCGAGGCCCAACCCACCGCTTCCGTTTGCCACTACGGAGGTATCCTGGTAGGTTCGGCTTCAGAAAGGGGGAACTAAAGGTCTGTGTATACAGAGTCGAGTGGGTGTGTTGCACTTGCATGTTCACAACATGACATATTTGTATTTCATAGCATAACAATTGCATTCAACCCTGACACCTATTGTATAAAGTGGTATGGGACGCTTTATACAATATGCCTTACAAAACGACCCCTTGCTTTATAAGCTCGTGCAAGAGTGCTTATAAGTTAAGGTTTATTTTAGAAATCTTATATGCATGCTTAACAAAAAACTGACACCCTATCGTATAAACAGGTATGAGACTCTTTATACGATAGGAGCCCTGCAAAAAATCCGCCGGCTTATGTGTTTTCGCATAAGTTAAGGTTATTTTTCCTACTTAATTTCTCATGCTTTTATTACTGCCTTATATACCATTGGACTGCTAGTTTAGTTCCGCCGCCATCTGATCATTTGCTATTCTCCACCTTCTTGTCATCTCCTTTCCTCCTCCCCGCTCGGGGCCTCGGTGCCATGGGGGAAGGAGCGGGGGATGATAAGACTTAGTCTTTTAGACTAAGGGTTTTCGAACCACATCATTTTAGGGAACCGTGGAGCCTAGCATGGAGGAGTAGCACCGGAGGTCGACTCGCTTGGAGATGGGGCAGTCTAGTACCGGTGTTCAGACGGCAGGGACTGTGAGTCCTGGCCCCTACTAGTTATATTAGTTGTGCTTCCACGATGAGAGATTTGTAGTGAGGACATTGATGTACTGGGCATGAGCCCAAGATTCTTAGTATTTTTGATTATATCTATGGACACTCCATTCGTGGAGATTATATTTACTATATATGTGATTTTCTGTGGACTTGTCTTTTAATTACTTTGCTACTGTTGAGATCGATTTGGCCGGCAGGATCGGCGTTTTGTAGTGATGACCTTCCCGGGAGCGGAGGAGTCACCGCAAAACGGCGGTTCTGGGCCTAAGGCCCCGTTGTTTTAAAAGAAAAAGGAGGGGGGGGGGTTACAATTGGTATCAGAGCAGACCTCGATCGAAAAGTATCAGTCCACAACCCCTGGGTCACCCCCGCACGAGTTTAGTTTGGGGACAAACTAAGCAGCGGAAGAAGTGGTGTGCCCATATGGGGGGATCACATGTAAATTGTCCACCGTTAATGAGCTTTGAGTCGATTATTTATTATTGACTTTGTCATGCATCCCCCAGCACAGCCTACACCACAAGGCAGAGTCCAGCAGACTCCCAAGGTTGCACCACCTCCTCTGGTTCCCACTCCATTGCTACAGTCAGAGATGGGGCAGACTATGACAGCTATCCTGGAGGTGTTTAGGGCACAACAAGTTCCGGCTCTGCAGCCGAACCCGGGGGCCAACTGGCTGAGTATTTTCCGAGGACTTTCTCCCCCATCCTACTTATGGACAGAGTCGGCCGTTCGGACGGAGGAATGGTTGGACATTATATATGAGATGCTGACTGGGATCCGGTGCCCGTGGGAGGAGAGAGTGTCCTTGGTCATCTCTTACCTGGAGTCCCATGCTAAGAGATGGTGGAAGACTTTGCTGGACACAACGTTTGCCGATAGAGAGGTTGCTGAGATAGTTTGGGTGGAGTTTAGGGCCGCACTGCTGGAGCATTTCATTCTGCAGTCGGCCAGAGACGAGCTGGAGGATAGATTTCTACAATTGAGACAGGGTAGCAAGACATTGGTGGAGTATCATCAGGAGTTCAACCATCTGGCCCGGTTTGCAGATTCTTACCAGTTGGATGAGGCAGGTTACCCCAAGAGGTTGTATAAGGGCCTGCAAGAGGATCTAAGGGAGGCTCTATTGTTCATGTCTGACGGACCTATACCACGGATATTGGAGATGGTGAAAAGGATCGAGGTAGATTGGCATACCACCCGAGGCCAGAAGCGGCCGGCTGACGACCATGTCCAGGGGTCCTGAAATGATCATCGGTGAGGCCGTCTCATGGATGGGAGAAGAGTAGAAGACTAGCCTCGATCGGAGGCGAGACAGGAGTAGAGGGAACCAGTAGTGGTGGCCCCTCAGCCACCCCAGATGCGGGAGGCATAGAGACCCGGGGGAATGGCATATCCCCAGCCAGAATGCTTCAATTGTCATCAGGTGGGGCACATCAAGAGGAACTGCCCCATGAGGGGGGCACCACCACCAGCACTACCAGCTGCCCCGCCAGCTCAGTATTTTGGAGGCCGAGGACGTGGCCGAGGTCGTGGATACCATGTGTTGGATCCCTAGTTTGATTTGGGCTAGGTTCACTAACTTAGGATGATGTGGCCCAACATGTATAGCCAGTGTCAAAGTTGTGTCCTAGAGTCTAGGCCAAGTCCTCAGTAAGAACATCACATGGACAAGCCTTCATCAGACTGCCAGAGACTCAAGACTTAGAGTTTTTCCAGAGATTCAGAGATTTCTCAAGAAACTAAGTAAAATGAGTTCGATGTTCGTCGAACTCAGGTCGACGATAGTCGTTCTCAGCTCGACGATCTTAGAGACATTTTCTCTAAGCTGAGCTCGACGAACTTCAGTCACAGGTCTACGATCCCTAGACTCCACCTTCAGCATTCTAAGTCCAGACTGTTCTCTAGACTCAGGCCTACGAACCTAGTTCTCAGGTCGACGAACCTCATTATTTGCTCGAAGATTTCTGGTCTTCCACTTCAACTCTATTGCCAGAGGTTTATCAATTTTTCTCTAAGTCCAGAATCATTTTCAGCTCGACGAATTCAAGGTTCTTCAGACTTAGCTCGACAAACACTATTCTTTGGTCGACGAATCTTTGGACGATTACAACATTCTGTCCAGACTATGTTCTCTAGTCACAGGTCGACGAACTCAGTTCTCTGCTCGACGAATTCTGGAACCAGAAGACTTGTGTCGACACTTAGAGCATATATCGACACCAACTAAGTCAACACTAGAAGCACTTGTGTTGACACATAGATCATCAGTCAACATTGTGGAAGGGCTGTGTCGAAACCACACAGAAGACTTGTGTCGACACACAGAATATCAGTCAACACACAGAATATTTGACAACTCCAGAATAGTTGCTGAACTCCAGTCGACGAACACATTTACCAGCTCAACGAACTTCAGACACAAAATAGGCAAAAGAGACAGCAGTTCAGTTTACAGCTCGACGATCATGGAACTCAGCTCAACGAACAGAAGCCGTATGGTCGACGAATACAACATCTCAGCTCGATGAAATGTGGACTTAGTTCGACGAATTCTGCTGTTGAAACAGGAATCCGGTCTCCCGTGGAGTTCGACCCTTGGGGAAGGGGTGACCGCGCACCTACTACCCTCAAGCAAACGATCTAGGCACAAGACTAGGAACACAAGGGACAGACCCAAGGTCTCAGCGTGGAGGACCCGCCGCATACCCGAAAGACTAACTAACTCTTCCCCTCCCAAGCCAAGGGCTGAGCTAAGGCACCTTCGGAGGGCTCTCTTTGCCGACCGGAAAATCCAAGGAGGATCTCGAGATCCACTCCCAAACTAGAGGTGCCACCTCGGGTCTATGTAAAATGTCCCCCGCCCGCCTTACTATTGGCGCAAAACCGCCCAGCAGCCCTACTCTACGCAGCCCCAATTGGGTCGCTAATAGAGGAACTCCGCTACTTTGAAAGGATGACAACGGGCCATCAGGGGCTTCCCGGCATCTATACCTCGGGGCCCACACGGAAGGAGCAGTTCACGAACACACCGCTCGCCCAAGACAGGAGGAGTAAACTATATTCACAGAGCATCACAAATATGAAAAAATATTACAGTAATATAAATTCCATACTCGGCACGCAGGCCGGAAATATAAACAAAAAGGCCTTCGAGGGCCAGCACAAGTTTGGGCTTAAGCCCGCTACTCCCCGCCTGGTACTGCAACACCTGTACGTCAACGTCTCGACGAGCGGCGGCCAACTAGTCATCGGTCGGCCAACATAAGCGGACAAAACATATTGCGCCAGCCCCTTTTTGGGGGCTACGGAGCGCATTCCCTGCAGGCGGCTAAATAAACAACTTCCTCGGAGTCTCCTCCGGGAACCCCAGAACATCACCAATCCAGCTCACACGTCCGGATGGGCTTCACACAGCATGCCTAAACCCGTACTCACGCTTCCGGGTACTAATGCAATTAACTGAGGGGACGTACACGTCAACCCGTCGGGGAGCTCCCTTCCCCCCACCCGTTGGTGGAGAGGGGCTTCCACGCAAATATGTAAACTGAGGGCTTCACCTGCCCAAGTAGAAACATCGTTACCCTTATCGCGTGCTTGGCGGCGGGGGCAGGAGAGGAGCTCCGGGTCGATTCCGCTGCGTGCGGCCGCGTCGGCGGTCGATCTCCACTCTAGGCCAAGCCTCGCTCCAGGCCGAGCCTCACTCCAGGACGAGCCTCGCTCGAGGCCGAGCCTCGCTCCAGGCCGAGCCTCGCTCCAGGCCGAGCCTCGCTCCAGGCCGAGCCTCGCTCCAGGCCGAGCCTCGCTCCAGGCCGAGCTTCGCTCCAGGCCGAGCCTCGCTCCAGGCCGAGCCTCGCTCCAGGCCGAGCCTCGCTCCAGGCCGAGCCTCGCTCCAGGCTGAGCCTCGTCCGGGCTGCTGCTTTGCCGGCGACGGGAGAGAGGGGAAAAGGGGCGGCCGGGCTGCTACTTTGCCGGTGACGGGAGAGAGGGGAAAAGGGGCGGCCGGGCTGCTGCTTTGCCAGCGACGGGGGAGAGGGTAGAATGGCGGCCGTGACCTGCTGCTTCAGGCGGCGGCGGGAGAGAACGTAGAAGGAGTTCATGCCCTAGCCCGGGCGGTGGACGGAGGGAGAGTGGGGGCGGGCGGCCCCTTGCTGCCCCAGGCCTAGGGCGATAGAGGGAGGGCGCGGTGGCTGCGCTGCTTTGCCGGTGACGGGAGAGGGAGGGGAAGGGGCGGCGGCGGCTGCACTGCTTGGCCGAGCCCTAGCGGGGAAGAGAAATCCCCCCCCGATCCTTTTTCTTTTTTTTTCTTCCCCTTCCCGCTGGAGTGTTGGACCCCCGTCTCCCTGCTCAAGAAATCCCCCCCCCCCAAAACCCCCAGATACCTCTTCTTTCTTCTTCTTTCTCCCCCCGCTCTCCCCCTCTCTCTATTTCCTTTTTTTCTTATTTTTTCCCCTCCCCGATCCCGCTGTAACCCGTGCCCCCCTCCCCCTTCTATTTTCTCTTTCTTTTTTTTATCTCCTGAGCTGCCTCCCCCCCCTCTCTCATAATCTTATATCAAATATATATGTAATATATTATATATATTATAATATAATATATAATATATATATATATATAATAAATGAACCTATGCGCATAGAACCTCCGCACGCCCGCACGCACGAGGACCCGCACGTTTCAGAACGGGGTCGCACCAGCTCGTTGCCCACAACACGCCCCTAGGCTGATATTGGGGGATGGTCCCACTCGCCGGGCTACGGGGTTGTACACAATCCCCGCTCTTTTCGAGCTTGGCACAAGCTCGGAAAGAATCATCCAACCCAACTTATCCGGCGAGTGGGAGCCGACCCAAAATAAATTTCGAGAGGAACTGAAATCTGCACTTGGAACATCAATCTCTCCATGACCTTTCTGAATCTTTTGAACCACTCGATACCCTTTGGCTCACTACTATTGAATTGCCCTCATGCCATTACTTACAACGAGTATATAATTTCTCGCGATATCATTAAACAACAAAGCCGTATCCTCTGTATCCTCTTGTACACGCTGAGCTAATCCTTTCCCCCCAGGTGTGCCTACAGCCCTGCCAGCTAATGAGAGCCTGAGCAGCGAGTCTACCCGGGGCCGAGCAGCACTCGGGGTCCCTTACCCCCCAGGTGTGCCTTCAGCCCCGCCAGCTAGTGGGAGCCTGACAGCGAGTCTACCCGGGGCCGAGCATCACTCGGGGTCCTGCAAAATATCCAAACTCTCTTTCCAAACTCCAAACTCTCTCCCTTACCCCCCAAGTGTGCCTACAGCCCTGCCAGCTATTGAGAGCCTGACAGCGAGTCCACCCGTGGCCGAGCATCACTCGGGGTCCTGCAGAATACTCAAACTCTCTTTCCAAACTCCAAACTCTCTCCCTTACCCCCCAGGTGTGCCTACAGCCCTGCCAGCTAGTGGGAGCCTGACAGCGAGTCTACCCGGGGCCGAGCATCACTCGGGGTCCTGCAAAATACTCAAACTCTCTTTCCAAACTCCAAACTCTCTCACTTACCCCCCAGGTGTGCCTACAGCCCTGCCAGCTAGTGGGAGCCTGACAGCGAGTCTACCCGGGGCCGAGCATCACTCGGGGTCCTGCAAAATACTCAAACTCTCTTTCCAAACTCCAAACTCTCTCCCTTACCCCCCAGGTGTGCCTACAGCCCTGCCAGCTAGTGGGAGCCTGACAGCGAGTCTACCCGGGGCCGAGCATCACTCGGGGTTCTGCAAAATATCCAAACTCTCTTTCCAAACTCCAAACTCTCTCCCTTACCCCCCAGGTGTGCCTACAGCCCTGCCAGCTAGTGGGAGCCTGACAGCGAGTCTACTCGGGGCCGAGCATCACTCGGGGTCCTGCAAAATACTCAAACTCTCTTTCCAAACTCCAAACTCTCTCCCTTACCCCCCAGGTGTGCCTACAACCCTGCCAGCTAGTGGGAGCCTAACAGCGAGTCTACCTGGGGCCGAGCATCACTCGGGGTCCTGTAAAATACTCTAACTCTCTTTTAAAACTCCAAACTCTCTCCCTTACCCCCCAGGTGTGCCTACAACCCTGCCAGCTAGTGGGAGCCTGACAGCGAGTCTACCCGTGGCCGAGCATCACTCGGGTTCTGCAAAATATCCAAACTCTCTTTCCAAACTCCAAACTCTCTCCCTTACCCCTCAGGTGTGCCTACAACCCTGCCAGCTAGTGGGATCCTGACAGCGAGTCTACCCGGGGTGAGCATCACTCGGGGTCCTGCAAAATACTCAAACTCTCTTTCCAAACTCCAAACTCTCTCCCTTACCCCCCAGGTGTGCCTACGGCCCTACCAGCTAGTGGGAGCCTGACAGCGAGTCTACCCGGGGCCGAGCATCACTCGGGGTCCTGCAAAATACTCAAACTCTCTTTCCAAACTCCAAACTCTCTCTCTTACCCCCCAGGTGTGCCTACAGCCCTGCCAGCTAGTGGGAGACTGACAGCGAGTCTACCCGGGGCCGAGCATCACTCGGGGTTCTGCAAAATATCCAAACTCTCTTTCCAAACTCCAAACTCTCTCCCTTACCCCCCAGGTGTGCCTACAGCCCTGCCAGCTAGTGGGAGCCTGACAGCGAGTCTACCCGGGGCCGAGCATTACTCGGGGTCCTGCAAAATACTCAAACTCTCTTTCCAAACTCCAAACTCTCTCCCTTACCCCCCAGGTGTGCCTACAGCCCTGCCAGCTAGTGGGAGCCTGACAGCTAGTCTACCCGGGGCCGAGCATCACTTGGGGTCCTGCAAAATACTCAAACTCTCTTTCCAAACTCCAAACTCTCTCCCTTACCCCCCAGGTGTGCCTACAGCCCTGCCAGCTAGTGGGAGCCTGACAGCGAGTCTACCCGGGGCCAACCATCACTCGGAGTTCTGCAAAATATCCAAACTCTCTTTCCAAACTCCAAACTCTCTCCCTTACCCCCCAGGTGTGCCTACAGCCCTGTCAGCTAGTGGGAGCCTGACATCGAGTCTACCTGGGGCCGAGCATCACTAGGGGTCCTGCAAAATACTCAAACTCTCTTTCCAAACTCCAAACTCTCTCCCTTACCCCCCAGGTGTGCCTACAGCCCTGCCAGCTAGTGGGAGCCTGACAGCGAGTCTACCCGGGGCCGAGCATCACTCGGGGTCCTGCAAAATACTCAAACTCTCTTTCCAAACTCCAAACTCTCTCCCTTACCCCCTAGGTGTGCCTACAGCCCTGCCAGCTAGTGGGAGCCTGACAGCGAGTCTACCCGGGGCCGAGCATCACTCGGGGTTCTGCAAAATATCCAAACTCTCTTTCCAAACTCCAAACTCTCTCCCTTATCCCCCCAAGTGTGCCTATAGCCCTGCCAGCTAGTGGGAGCCTGACAGCGAGTCTACCCGGGGCCGAGCATCACTAAGGGTCCTGCAAAATACTCAAACTCTCTTTCCAAACTCCAAACTCTCTCCCTTAGCCCCCAGGTGTGCCTATAGCCCTGCCAGCTAGTGGGAGCCTAACAGCGAGTCTACCCGGGGCCGAGCATCACTCGGGGTTCTGCAAAATATCCAAACTCTCTTTCCAAACTCCAAACTCTCTCCCTTATCCCCCCAAGTGTACCTACAGCCCTGCCAGCTAATGAGAGCCTGACAGCGAGATCTGCTCGAGGCCCAAGGATGACACCGAGTGACTTCCAGCCCTGCCAGCTAGGTGAGAGTCTGACAGCGGGATCTGCTCGGGGTCCAAAACTACTATCGCCATCGAGTGACTTCAAGCCCTGCCAGCTAGGTGAGAGCCTGACATCGGGATCTGCTCGAGGCCCACAGATGACACCGAGTGACTTCCAGCCCTGCCAGCTAGGTGAGAGCCTGACAGCGGGATCTGCTCGAGGTCCAAAACTACTACCGCCATCGAGTGACTTCCAGCCCTGCCAGCTAGGTGAGAGCCTGACAGCGGGATCTGCTCGAGGCCCACGGATGACACCGAGTGACTTCCATCCCTGCCAGCTAGGTGAGAGCCTGACAGCAGTATCTGCTCGGGGTCCAAAACTACTACCGCCATCGAGTGACTTCCAGCCCTGCCAGCTAGGTGAGAGCCTGACAGCGGGATCTGCTCGAGGCCCACGGATGACACCGAGTGACTTCCAGCCCTGCCAGCTAGGTGAGAGCCTGACAGCGGGATCTGCTCGGGGTCCAAAACTACTACCGCCATCGAGTGACTTCCAGCCCTGCCAGCTAGGTGAGAGCCTAACAGCGGGATCTGCTCGAGGCCCACGGATGACACCTAGTGACTTCCAGCCCTGCCAGCTAGGTGAGAGCCTGACAGCGGGATCTGCTCGGGGTCCAAAACTACTACCACCATCGAGTGACTTCCAGCCCTGCCAACTAGGTGAGAGCCTGACAGTGGGATCTGCTCGAGGCCCACGGATGACACCGAGTGACTTCCAGCCATGCCAGCTAGGTGAGAGCCTCACAGCGGGATCTGCTCGGGGTCCAAATTCACTTCTTCATGCTAGCTCATTGCAATAGTATTGACGTGTTTAAAGAACTCTTATTAAAAATCAAAGCACCACTTACATAACTAGAAGAAAAGAGCGCTTCAAATAGGTGCAAATCCTACCACGAGTGCTATGGGATTCCAGCAACATCTATAGGATGGGCCGACTCCGGGTATGAAGACCTTCCACACAAAGTGTCAGCGCACGACCCTGGTCGTCACCTGGTTCCACTTCTATTGCCATGATGTTCGCCTGAGTTCTTCTGTGCTGGTCACTCTCCACGCTCACCGCACCAAAATGTTGAAACCAGAATCCGGTCTCCCGTGGAGTTCGACCTTTGGGGAAGGGGTGACCGCGCACCTACTACCCTCAAGCAAACGATCTAGGCACAAGAATAGGAACACAAGGGACAGACCCAAGGTCTCAGCGTAGAGGACCCGCCGCATACCCGGAAGACTAACTAACTCTTACCCTCCCAAGCCAAGGGCTGAGCTAAGGCACCTTCGGAGGGCTCTCTTTGCCGACCGGAAAATCCAAGGAGGATCTCGAGATCCACTCCCAAACTAGAGGTGCCACCTCGGGTCTATGTAAAATGTCCCCCGCCCGCCTTACTATTGGCGCAAAACCGCCCAGCAGCCCTACTCTACGCAGCCCCAATTGGGTCGCTAATAGCGTAACTCCGCTACTCTGAAAGGATGACAACGGGCCATCAGGGGCTTCCCGGGATCTATACCTCGGGGCCCACACGGGGGGAGCAGTTCACGAACACACCGCTCGCCCAAGACAGGAGGAGTAAACTATATTCACAGAGCATCACAGATATGAAAAAATATTAGAGGAATATAAATTCCATACTCGGCACGCAGGCCGGAAATATAAACAAAAAGGACTTCGAGGGCCAGCACAAGTTTGGGCTTAAGCCCGCTACTCCCCGCCTGGTACTGCAACACCTGTACGCCAACGTCTCGACGAGCGGCGGCCAACTAGTCATCGGTCGGCCAACATAAGCGGACCAAACATATTGCGCACAACCCCTTTTTGGGGGCTACGGAGCGCATTCCCTGCAGGCGGCTAAATAAACAACTTCCTCGGAGTCTTCTCCGGGAACCCCAGAACATCACCAATTCGGCTCACATGTCCGGATGGGCTTCACACAGCATGCCTAAACCTGTACTCACGCTTCCAAGTACTAATGCAATTAACTGCGGGGACGTACACGTCAACCCGTCGGGGAGCTCCCTTCCCCCCACCCGTTGGTGGAGAGGGGCTTCCATGCAAATATGTAAACTGAGGGCTTCACCTGCCCAAGTAGAAACATCGTCACCCTTGTCGCGTGCTTGGCAGCGGGGGCAGGAGAGGAGCTCCGGGTCGATTCCGCTGCGTGCGGCCGCGTCGGTAGTCGATCTCCACTCTAGGCCGAGACTCACTCCAGGCCGAGCCTCGCTCCAGGCCGAGCCTCACTCCAGGCCGAGCCTCGCTCCAGGCCGAGCCTCGCTCTAGGCCGAGCCTCGCTCCAGGCCGAGCCTCGCTCCAGGCTGAGCCTCGCCCGGGCTTCTGCTTTGCCGGCGACGGGAGAGAGCGGAAAAGGGGCGGCCGGGCTGCTGCTTTACCGGCGACGGGAGAGAGGGGAAAAGGGGCGGCCGGGCTGCTGCTTTGCCGGTGACGGGGGAGAGGGGAGAATGGCGGCCGTGCCCTGCTGCTTCAGGCGGCATCGGGAGAGAACGAAGAAGAAGGCCATGCCCTAGCCCGGGCGGTGGCCGGAGGGAGAGAGGGGGCGGGCGGCCCCTTGCTGCACCAGGCCTAGGGCGAGAGAGGGAGGGCGCGGCGGCTGCGCTGCTTTGCCGGCGACGGGAGAGGGCGGGGAAGGGGCGGCGGTGGCTGCACTGCTTGGCCGAGCCCTAACGGGGAAGAGAAATCCCCCCCCCCCCCGATCCTTTTTCCTTTTTATTCTTCCCCTTCCCGCTGGAGTGTTGGACCCCCGTCCCCCTGCTCAAGAAACCCCCCCCCCCCCCCCAAACAAAAACCTCCCGATGCCTCTTCTTTCTTCTTCTTTCTCCCCCCCCCCCCCCGCTCTCCCCCTCTCTTTATTTCGTCTTTTTTTTATTTTTTCCCCTCCCCGATCCCGCTGTAACCCGTGCCCCCTCCCCCTTCTATTTTCTCTTTCTTTTTTTTTATCTCCTGAGATGCCTCCCCCCCTCTCTCATAATCCTATATCTAATATATATATAATATATTATATATATTATAATATAGTATATAATATATATAATATATATATAATAAATGAACCTATGCGCATAGAACCTCCGCACGCACGCACGCATGAGGACCCACACGTTTCCGAACGGGGTCGCACAAGCTCGTCGCCCACAACACGCCCCTAGGCTGATATTTGGGGAGGGTCCCACTCGCCCGGCTACGGGGTTGTACATCTGCTATCTGTTCAACGCTTCCAGACTTAGTTATTTCCGGCCTTCTGTCCCCACTCTAATTCGATAATTCCTGAGTAATTAATACTCTAACATGCTCTGAATGTATCCGTTAGAAGGAGCTTTAATTATGGTCTTCTCCAGGATTATTGCTTGTCGTGTTTCCATGGGACAGTTGGGGAAATAAATCAATGCCAATTATTCTCAAGGCTGTCAGCATTAATTACAGAGGCATTCAAATTTTTGAAAGAAAGAGAAGAAGAGAATAACGGATACACAGACATACAGACTGATAGACAGAATCAAGCATCATTGAGAAAGCTTCAGATAGAGCACAGCTTACTGAGAAGCATACAGAGACACAGAGAAAAACATACAGTCTTGAAAAATCTGCTCTGTCAACAAGAAGCATTTTCTGATACACAGAAGCTCTTGACCAGAAGCTCATCAGCAGCTGAAGAAGAAGAACAACAATACCTATATCTAGAGTTTTCTTTCTTCAAGTACTCCAGGACACTTCAAAAGGACAACTTCAGTTCAATCTGTCAAAGAAGTTCCTGAAGATTATTGCTGATCAAGGATTCAGTTTGAAGTCCTATCACCCTGAAGCTTAGCTCCTGTTTTTCCCTGATTCATTCTAGATCTCAGGGGGAGCCTTATGTTATAATCAAATACATAGTCTTCTCAGTTATATATTGAGAAAGAGAAGACAAAATCATCTCTCACACCCACCTCTGTAAAGGGTTGTCATCTCCCTTCAAAAGTGATTCCTTGGTTGCAAGTCTCCTGATCAAAAGACTTGGGTTGATTTTTGAGCACCTGATCAAAAGCGCATTGGTGTCAGGCACCTGATCAAAAAACTGAGTGGATTCCTACCAAGGGTGGTAAAAGAGTGGATGTACCCAGGTTAGGGAACCACTATAAAATTCTTGTGTCATCTGGTTGCCTCATTGTCTTGTGTTCTTGCTGTTCTTGTGCTTTAGGTTTATTGTTTGGTAGTTTATTAATTCTGCACTTTTAATTTACAGCAAAAGTTGTAATAGCTCTTAATAATATTTAAGAATACTCTATTCACCCCCCCCCCCCTCTAGAGTATTTTTGATCTAACTCTCACTTTCAATTGGTATCAGAGCAGGTTTCTTTGGTTGTACAAGTTAAATCTTGAACCAAAAGATCCTTTGTTAGATCTACACATCACTTTATTTTCATTTAAATTATAAACACAACATGGCACAGAACAAGGATTATGCAAGCACCAGACATCCATTTTGCAACCTTAATAGGTTTGCCATTTGGAAAGCAAGAATTAGGCTATACATGAATTCCATTGATGAAGACATCTACAATTCAATTTTGACAGGTCCCCCACAGGCATCTACATCTACAACATCCTCCATCAACAATGCAATCCCACCACCTGAGTGAACTGAAGCCCAGAAGAAAGCAAAGATTGTTGATGCCAAAGCTATGAATATCCTGGCACAAACTATGTCAGATGATATTTTCTAGAAGGTTGCTGAGTGCACCTCAGCAAAAGCCATTTGGGATTCCCTAAACCAAATGGTGGAAGGTTCAACAGATGAGAGAAAGGATAGGAGATCAAATCTCATATCCCTATATGAGAACTTTAAGAAGGAAGAAGCTGAGACAGTTTCTGATATGTATAATAGGATAAGCTCAATTATCAATGAACTAAAAACCTTGGATAAGAACATCACTCTTACTGAAGTGAATGACAAGATCCCGATGTGCTTCCCAAGCTCATGGGATACAAAAATCTGGCCCATCAAGGAGGTCAGATGCCTGAATGAGATTTCAACTGAATCTCTATTAGGTAAACTAAAGTCATATGAGCAGCTGATAAAGACCAGGGAGGAAGCTGAATAAAGAACACCTCCAACAGCCAGAAGAGAACAAAGTATTGCTTTCAAAGCCACTGAAGAGACAGAGACTGCAACATCAAATGAAAAGCTTATGAGTCTCTTTGCTAAGAGATTCTTCAAGATGGCCAGAAAGGATTTTAGAAGAAAGTCAGCAAGAAAAGATGACAAGCCAAAATATGACAAGACACCAACTAAACAAGTTGTGTGCTATGGATGTAGAAAGCCTGTGCACTTCCTCTCTAAGTGTCCAGAGAACCAGAAGAAAGAGAAGAGAAGAGAGAAGGAAATTAGAAGACAACACACCAGTAAACCCTCTTCCAGCAAGCACAAGAAGAAGGAAAAGGGATTTGTGGCTGAGACCTGCAGTGAGACAGAAGATGAGTCAACATCTTCAAGCTCCAGTGAAGATGATTAGGAAGAAAGGGAAAAGGAGGTTTGCTTCATGACAATTGATGCCTCCAAAAGTCACTCAGAAGAAGAAGAATCTGAAGATGAAGGAGTGTTTGAATCAGAGGCAGATCAGGTAATGTCCTCTTTTGACTACAGCTCTGAAACATTTAAATCTGATTTCAAGTTAATGTGCATAGATTTGATTAATTCTGAAAATGAAATTAAAATTCTTAGGGAAAAATTAGGAAACTTAGAGGATGTTCAATCTGAAAACATTAGGTTAAAAGATTAACTAACCTTAACAAATGAAAAGATAATCTCACTAAAAACTGAGCTTTGTGAGGCCAAACAACTTGAGGAAACTCTCAATGGGAGAAGCCTCAAGCTGATGGATATCACAAGTACTGTTAATGCCAGACTAAATGGCAAGTAATGCTTGGGTGCTCCATCAGGTTTGCCCCCATTCTCAGGAAGAACATTTTATCAACTCCAATAAAATTTGTATCTACTAAAGTGAAAGAAAAAGTAAATGACAAACAAACAGCAGAAAAAATCCCTAAGACAGTAGGACAGAAAACCAAAAACCAGAAAACACCAAGTAAAAACAAGGTTCAGCAATTTTCGTCAAACTCAGATCGACGAAATGGGGCCAGTTCGTCGAACCCAGATTGATGAACTATGAACGCAAACTATAGTTATATTTATTCGTCTAACTGCGATCGACAAACTCTGTATGGTTCGTCGAGCAGAAGTCGACAATCTCAACCCAATTCGTCGAACTCTGGTCGACGAACTTACAACAATTAGTCGAACCCAGGAAGACTTAATCAAAACTATAATTCCAACAGCAACTTAAATACTTCAAAGAAACCATTTAATCCACTAGCTGACTAGATCATACCACCCAAGAGATATCACCCCCTAGGATACAAGTCCCAACCTGAATTCTCTGTTATTTCCAGCTTTTCTTATCAGCCATACAAAGGACCCAAGGTAACCTGGGTCAAAAACCATTAACTATTTTTTATTGCAGGTGAAGAGCTGTCCAGGGGTAAATCAAACTTGGTACCTGGACAGTGGCTGCTCCAAACACATGACTAGCAGCAAGGATATCTTAACCAACTACAAGTCCAAGCTGGGGCCAAAGGTTATCTTTGGTGACTCCAAATGTGGTCAGTCAGAAGGATTTGTAGAAGTACGAATAGGAGCTGTCACATTCAAAAAGGTGACATATGTAAGTGGACTCAAGCATAACCTCATCTCCATAAGTCAGTTATGTAATGATGGTTATCAGTTATACATTAACCCATCCACTTGTTCTATTATTGATAAAAACAACCAAATAGTTTTAACTGGAAGTAGACAAGGCAACATATACTTAGTAAATTTCCTTTCTGCCAAAACTGATATCTGTTTACTAAATTTAACTAGTAATCAGAATGACTTATGACACAAAATACTAGGTCATGTAATTCTGAAAAACATTGCTAGGCTAACTAAACAAACCTTGTTAGAGGTCTACCTTCTGATCCCTACAAGAAGGAAGGTCTCTGCAGCGCTTGTCAATTAGGCAAGCAAACTAAAACTAGTTTTAAATCAGTTAATAAGAGTGATTCACCTAGGATTTTGTACTTACTACATTTGGATCTCTTTGGACCCATTGCTGTACAAAGCCTAGGAGGGAAATCCTACACTTTGTTTACAATGGATGACTTCTCTAGGTTTAGTTGGGTATTCTTTCTGAGATCAAAGTCAGATACCTTCAAGGTTCTTATAGATTTTCTCAGGACCATGCAGATTGAGTTCTCTACTCGTGTTGCATTGATCAGAAGTGATCATGGAACAGAGTTTGAGTCTCTTCTTATGCATGAGTTTGTGAGAAGGAAGGTATCAGGCATTGCTTCTCAGCTCCTAGAACTCCCCAACAAAATGGGGTAGCTGAAAGGAAAAATAGGACACTCATTGAAGCTGCGGGTATATTACTTGTAGATGCTTACATGCCCCTAACCTTTCGGGCAGAGGCCATAAGCACAACAAATTATGTCCTGAACAGGAGCTTAATTCACAAACTAAAGAACAGGACTCCCTATGAATTGCTCAAAGGGAAGAAACCTAAAATAAACTTTTTTAAAGTATTTGGTTGTACCTGTTATATACACAATAACAACAAGAAATACATTAGAAAGTTTGAGGCTAAGACTGAAGAGGGAGTTTTTCTAGGATACTCCCAAGTAAGCAAGGCCTATAGGGTTTTTAATAAATCAACATTAAAAATTGAAGAGTCTATTCATGTTTCCTTTAATGAGACTAACATGTATTGCAAGGAGAAAGAAGTTTCTACCAATAGCAACTTGCAGGTACCCCACTTGTGTGAGATCTTGGATGGACTAAACCTCACCCAAGAGGTTCCAACTCATCCCTCTCCACAAGCCATTGAAGAAAGTGAACAAGAAGAAGCTGAAGAAAAAGAATCTCTACCAACAGCAAATACAATTCCACAGGAGGAATTAATTCCAAATGTTGTTGCACAACCAACTCCACCCACTGATTTTGTCACACTTAGGGATCACCCCAGATCTCAAGTAATTGGAGACATAGCAGTAGGTGTACAGACAAGACATAAACTCACCGAAGATTTGATGCATGTCTGTTTTCTCTCTCAGGTTGAACCTCTATCTATTCATGATACTGAGCAGGATCCCCACTGGATCCTTGAAATGCAAGAGGAACTAAATCAATTTGAGAGATGTAGAGTTTGGGATTTGGTTCCAAGACCCCAAAACTACCCAGTTATTGGAACCATATGGGTTTTCAGAAACAAGTTGGATGCCCAAGGAGTCATTGTGAGAAACAAGGCTAGGCTTGTTGCTCAAGGATATAGGCAAGAAGAAGGAATTAATTATGATCAAACCTTTGCACCTGTTGTAAGGTTGGAATCCATAAGAATATTCCTTGCCTATGCAACATACAAGAGGTTCAAGGTCTTCCAAATGGATGTGAAGAGTGCTTTTCTAAATGGAGTGCTACAAGAAGAGGTTTATGTAGAACAACCTCCAGGTTTTGTTTCTCCAACTTACCCCTCTCATGTTTTTAAATTGTATAAGGCTCTTTATGGTCTAAAGCAAGCTCCAAGAGCTTGGTATAAGATCTTAGCCAGTTTTCTATTAGAGCATAAATTTACAAGAGAAACTGTAGATAAAACTCTTTTCACTAGACATCATAAGGACCAAATCTTATTAGTACAAATCTATGTGGATGATATTATATTTGGCTTTACAGATTACAAATTATGCAAGAGGTTCTCTGACCTCATGCATTCCAAATATGAAATGAGTAGCATGGGTGAGCTTTCCTACTACCTTGGTCTCCAAGTGAAGCAGCTCCCTGATGACATCTTCATCTCTTAAGCAAAATATGCTAAAGAACTTCTAAAGAAGTTTGGGATGGCTGATGCCTCAGCAAAGAAAACTCCCATAGTCACCAATGCTGTTGTGGACTCTGATGTACCAGGAAAACCTGTGGATCAGAAACTTTATAGGGGCATTGTTGGGTCCATATTATACCTCACAGCAAGTAGGCCAGACATTATGTTTGTCACATGTCTTTGTGCTAGGTTCCAGGTGAACCCTAAAGAATCTCACCTAATTTTACTAAAAAGGATTTTGAGATATATAAAGAGTTGTCCTAATCTAGGCCTATGGTATCCTGCTGAATCAGAATTTGAGTTAACTGGATACTCAGATGCTGATTTTGTTGAATGTAGGGTAGATAGAAAAAGTACTTCAGGGACTTACTAGTTCCTGGGTTATGAGATTAGTATCTTGGTTTTGTAAAAAACAAACATCACTGTCAACCTCAACTGCTGAAGCAGAATATATTGCAGCAGGCAGCTGTTGTTCACAGATGCTTTGGATACAAAATCAGCTTCTAGATTATGGGTTCAACTTAAATAATTCAACCCTACTATGTGATAATACAAGTACTATAGCCATATCACAGAATCCAGTTCACCATAGTAGGACAAAACATATTGATATAAGACATCATTTCATTAGAGAGTGTGTAGACAAAAATAAAATCAAGCTTGTCTATATCTATACTGATTTACAAAGGGCTGGTATATTCACCAAGCCTCTGGATGCGAGAAATCATATGTTCTTTGTAAATCAACTTGGAATGATAAATGGAGAAGACTTTATTTAATTTCTGTCTGCACTCGACGAATTTTCCAAAGTTTGTCGAACGGAGTTCGACGAATAGGGGAAAGTTTGAGAGATATTCGTCGAACGGAGCTCGACGAACTCTCTGTGAGTGAAACAATATTCGTCTAATGGAGTTCGACGAACTTGCTTCAGAAGATATTCGTCGAACGGAGTTCGACGAACTGTCTTCAATTCTTCTGGATAAGATCGATGAATTACTTCATTCAAAATTATTTCGTCGACCTCAGTTCAAAGAATTATTTTTATTTTAGTGGAACGAAGTCTGTCGATTCATATTCTTGAAAACCCTATATTTAGGTTTTCTTCGACCTCCATCCCACGCTTTCTATTCCTTTGCACTTGATCACCGTTTCTGTGTCTCTCTTGCAGGTGATTCCATGGCGATTCAGGTAAGCATTCTCACAGGCATGAAGTTCGATACAGGCTTTGATGTGGATTTTGATTTGTTTCAACATTCTGATCTCATCTTCCTTTACATTCTGGAACTCCTTGAAGAATAAGAACTCAAAACTTTGATGACTAGAAGAATCAAATTACACAACACTGAAATCAGGGAATGGGTCTACACCCTATCGCCAACAGAGGATAATACAATGACAGGAACTTTTGCGGGTAACTCCGTCTCCTTAACTCCCGCAATTTTAACTGGAATTTTTGGATTAAGGAATGGAGAAGAGCAACTGGAAATTGAAATAGAGGAATCTGACATGATGCTGAGCCTAATGGGTTATACTGGAGATAACCCTAACAAACTCTTGAAGAAACACCTCTCTTCCCCTTATAAGTTTTTGGTAGATTTGGTTGGAAAGTTTCTGCTTGGGAAACATATTGCCCATGATTACATCACCAGACACCAGTTTCTGGTTATGTGTGCAATTATAAACAAGAAACCAGTGGATTGGGCACAGATTCTTTTTTGACTTGATACAGAAGAGAAACAATAAAAAGGAAGTATGCTTTGGAAGGATCCTAGGGATATTTTTACAAGAAAAGGTTGTTGAATCACTGGTCTCCCAGACCATATTCATCAATGGCAGTAAAAGGCAAACTTGTGCCTTATTTGGCAGGTGGGAGAGGACTATAACCAAGCCAACTAAGGCTTCTACCTCTTCCACCCCAGCTTCTGAAGCGACCATGGCTGTTAAAGACACTCCCTCACCTGCTGAAGAGATTCATCCAACACCACCATCTCTTCCAGCCCCCCTTCCAGCAACACAACTCACTCACTCTTCCACTATCTCTTCAACACAACAATCACAACAACATACTCATGTTCCTACTCTACCTCCATCTTAACATGCTTCACCTGCTCCATCTCCACCACTTGACATCACTGAAATCCATCTTCCACTCTTCAAGACAATCAACCACCAACACCTCCTGATTCCCCCCATGACACCTACATTCCTACACCAACACAATCTCCTCTTCCCCCACATCTCTCTTCAATACCATCTTACCATCTACCAATAGACACCCTCATGCAAGATGCCACCCATCCATCCCCATCAACATCTACAATCCCTCCAGATTTTCACATACCTGATGCTCCACTTTCTATCCTTCCCATAGTTCCCACTTCTACACCTTCTACAACACCATCTACCACTCCATCATTGGACCACTCCACCATATCTTCTATCATTTCCATAATCACTCCCCTCCTCAAGTCCCTTATATCATAGGCCATTACACCTCTTACTACCACCATCTGCTCTCTCTCTAACAAAATCTCTGCCCTTACTGCTGCCCCATCCTCAACCAGGGGCCTGGCCTCAGTTCCCAATGAAACCAGGCAGGGGGAGATGCCTGATGATGAAGCAGCAACTACAGCTCCAGAGGCTTCAGCTCCAGCTCCAGCAGTAGATGCTCCAGCTTCAGCAACATCAGTAGAGTGTACAGAATACATAGGTAAAGATTTGATTGACTTTATTGAAATTGATATGGATTTTGATGAATCAGACTCTGAAGAGCCTAATACTGTTGGTGATTTCATTCTCAATCCACAGTTAATTTAGCAAATTTGTTGAGTATTTTTGATACTGTACATTTGAATTACCTTCCAGCTGAGATTACTAAGCCATCCTTGGCTATTATACCATACTCTTCCCCCATATCTTCAGAAGTTTCTAAGCAACTTAAGGACAGTTTTGCTATTGCACAGTCAGCAGTCACTCCACCTCCAAAAGTAGTGGTTATTCCCTCTTTCCCAATAATACCTTCAGCACCAACATTTGTCATGGATGACTCTCCCATGCCAGATCTAGATGAACCGATCTTGGCTGATATTGTAGATGAAAATAAGGCAGCAGCTGAAAGCTCTGTCCAAGTTAGTTCTGATTTTTGTGTAGCTTCTCCTCCAACTCCTGCTGAAACTCCAACTCATGTTGAAACTCCTCCTCCTGCTCCAGAAAAGCCTGCTATTTCTGGTAAAGATTTGAAAGCTTTGGATGATCTATATGATAACCCTCAGGGTTCTGACAATGATGCTGATGAAGATGAGGATGAGGATTCAGATGAGGAGGATACAAAGAAGAAGAAGCAAGTATCAAAGAAAAGAAAAGCTCCTCCTCCTCCTGCTCCTAAGCCTAATCCAAATAATGACACCCCTTACTACATTCTTCAAAAGATAACTCCATACAAAGGGATGTCGGCATGGATGTGGCTATCTAAAAATTAGCAGAAGGAAAGGAAGAAGAGTAGAAGATACTCTCCTCCACCAGATCAAAGGTATAGAAAAGATCCACCACCTCCTCCTCCTCCTACAGCCGGTGCTTCTGGCTCTAGTTCTCAAAGCTCTGCCCCCATTCAAACATATCAAAGACATCAAGGGAGATCTCATCATGAAAGCTGCCAGCACAGGGAACTACCCTCAGGAAAACAATATCAGCAGCAACAACAACATCAACAACAACAACAATATAAGTAGCAACAACATCAACAAGCTGAAAGTCCTAAAAGACCACCCTCTCCTCCTCTTCCTTATGAAAATCCAGAAACAACCAACACAGCTAAAATGGCCAGGTTCTAGGAACTAGTAGGCCTCTCCATGATTAACAAGGCAAAGGCTGAAGGGAAGGATATTTCTGAATACACTACAATGTCAAAATACAGGAGAGAAGAACTGAAAAGGTTTAAAAAAGCCAAATTTTTAATGTTGATGATTATATGAAATTACATCCTGAAGCAGTGGTCCCTAGAGCTACATCTCTGAAGATTATAGGGGCTACTGACATGACAATGACTATGAAATAAGCATTAAATCCAAACAGATAAATAATCTTTACCAAGCCAGGAGACAAGGGCAAGGATGTAAAGCATTAGGAGAAGAAGCAGAAGAAGTGAAATATGAACCATTTTATTTCTGTTTTTCAATCTTAAACTATTTCATATTGTCTGAACAAAGCTTTTGTGTAAATATATCTGCTGCATGTGTTAATATCTTTGCCAGATATATCTTTTTTCTGCTTTGTTTACTTCATGTTTTTATTTTGAGTATATTAGTGACGTCACCCAAATAGGGAGAGATTGTTGGATCCCTAGTTTGATTTGGGCTAGGTTCACTAACTTAGGATGATGTGGCCCAACATGTATAGCCAGGGTCAAAGTTGTGTCCTAGAGTCTAGGCCAATTCCTCAGTAACAACATCACATGGACAAGCCTTCATCAGACTGCCAGAGACTCAAGACTTAGAGTTTTTCCAGAGATTCAGAGATTTCTCAAGAAACTAAGTAAAATGAGTTCGACGTTCGTCGAACTCAGGTCGATGATAGTCGTTATCAGCTCGACGATCTTAGAGATATTTTCCTTGAGCTAAGATCGATGAACTTCAGTCACAGGTCGATGATCCCTGGACTCCACCTTCAGCATTCTAAGTCCAGACTATTCTCTAGACTCAGGTCGACGAACCTAATTCTCAGGTCGACGAACCTCATTCTTTGCTCGATGATTTCTGGACTTCCACTTCAACTCTATTGCCAGAGGTTTATCAATTTTTCTCTAAGTCCAGAATCATTTTCAGCTCGACAAATTCAAGGTTCTTCAGACTTAGCTCGACGAACACTATTCTTTGGTCGACGAATCTTTGGACTATTACAGCATTCTGTCGAGTCTATGTTCTCTAGTCTCAGGTCGACGAACTCAGTTCTCTTCTCGATGAATTCTGGAACCAGAAGACTTGTGTCGAAACTTAGAGAATATGTAGACACCAACTAAGTCGACAGTAGAAGCACTTGTGTCGACACCTAGATCATCAGTCAACATTGTGGAAGGGCTGTGTCGACACCACACAGAAGACTTGTGTCGACACACAAAATATCAGTCAACACACAAAATATTTGACAACTCCAGAATAGTTGCTGAACTCCAGTCGACGAACACATTTACTAGCTCGACGAACTTCAGACACAGAATAGGCAAAAGAGACAGCAGTTCAGTTTCCAGCTCGACGATCATGGAACACAGCTCGACGAATAGAAGCCGTATGGTCGACGAATACAACATCTCAGCTCGACGAACTGTGGACTCAGTTCGACGAATTCTACTATCTGTTCAACGATTCCAGACTTAGTTATTTCCGGCCTTCTGTCCACACTCTAATGCGATAATTCCTGAGTAATTAATGCTCTAACATTCTCTGAATGTATCTGTTAGAAGGAGCATTAATTATGGTCTTCTCCAGTATTATTGCTTGCCGTATTTCTATGGGACAGTTGGGGAAATAAATCAATGCCGATTATTCTCAAGGCTGTCAGCATTAATTATAGAGGCATTCAAATTTTTGAAAGAAAGAGAAGAAGAGAATAATGGATACACAGACATACAGACTGATAAACAGAATCAAGCATCATTGAGAAAGCTTCAGACAGAGCACAGCTTACTGAGAAGCATACACAGACACAGAGAAAAACATTCAGTCTTGAACAATCTGCTCTGTCAACAAGAAGCATTTTCTGATACACAGAAGCTCTTGAGCAGAAGCTCAACAGCAGCTGAAGAAGAAGAACAACAATACCTATATCTAGAGTCTTCTTTCTTCAAGTACTCTAGGACACTTCAAAAGGACAACTTCAGTTCAATCTATCAAAGAAGTTCCTGAAGATTATTGCTGGTCAAGGATTCTGTTTGAAGACCTATCACCCTGAAGCTTAGCTCCTGTTTTTCCCTGATTCATTCGACATCTCACGGGGAGCCTTAAGCTATAATCAAATCCACAGTCTTCTCAGTTGTATATTGAGAAAGAGAAGACAAAATCATCTCTCACCCCCACCTCTGTAAAGTTTTGTCATCTCCATTCAAAAGTGATTCCTTGGTTGCAAGTCTCCTGATCAAAAGACATGGGTTGGTTTTTGAGCACTTGATCAAAAGCTCATTGGTGTCAGGCACCTGATCAAAAATCTGAGTGGATTCCTACCAAGGGTGGTAGAAGAGTGAATGTACCCAGGTTGGGGAACCACTATAAAATTCTTGTGTCGTCTGGTTGCCTCATTTTCTTGTGTTCTTGATGTGCTTGTGCTTTAGGTTTATTGTTTGCTAGTTTATTAATTCTGCACTTTTAATTTACAGCAAAACCTGTAATAGCTCTTAATAATATTTAAGAATACTCCATTCACCCCCCCTCTAGAGTATTTCTGATCTAACTCTCACTTTCACCATGGCAGAGACCACAGGCAGGAGAGGGAGCAGGTATATGCATTGGAGCTAACTCAACAACGGAACCCAGAGCAAGTGAACACAGGTATGCCAGTTAATTTTTAATGTTTTCTTTCCTAGACAATTAAAGCTATGAATATAGGACTGATAGACTAGGGAAGAAAACCATAATTAGATTTCTAAGAATTTAAGTTAAACTCCCAGGCATAGTCTTCATCAGCGGCAAGCCTGCCTATAAACTATTCGATACGGGTGCTTCGCACTCGTTCGTGTCGGAAGCCTCCTTGGAAGGGCTGAAGGCATGGAGCAGTTCACCGGTCTGATGATGAGGATACGGCTACCTGATGGATCGGAGTTATTCACCACCGCCCGCTGCAACATGGAGGCGGAGATCGGCGGGAAGATATTTGAAGCTCCGGCGACGATCATAAAGATGCCATTCTTTGATTTGATCCTGGGAATGACATGGTTGCGCTGGAACCATGCTCAGATTGACTGCATGTCCAAGAGGATTACTGTGAGGCATGGGGATTCCTTCATCATCATCGAAGGTATTAGATATATTCCCCCTCTCTTGCTGACATCCGTGCAGGCCGTCAAGGCCCACTTATAGGGGGAGGAAGTCTATGAAGTGTTGTACGGGATGGCCGAGGCTAAGGGTTCCATCTCAGATATTCTGGTGGTGCGAGATTTTGCCGATGTTTTTCTAGAGAAGCTGCCAGGGCTACCCCCGCAGCGAGAGCAGGATTTCTATTTACAGCTGGTGTCGGGGGCTAAGCCAGCGTCTAGGGCCCCTTACCGCATGGCCCCGAAGGAGTTGACAGAGTTTTGGAGCTAGCTCTAGGAACTGGTGGAAGCCGGTTTTGTCTGGCCAAGCTCTTCACCATGGGGAGCCCCGGTGTTATTTGTCAAAAAGAAGGACGGGACACTCAGATTGTGCATCGACTACCGGGCACTGAACCGACTGACAGTCCGGAACACCTATCCACTACCAAGGATAGATGAGCTGTTTGACCAGCTGGAGGGCGCGCATTTCTTTTCAAAGCTGGATTTGAGGTCGGGCTACTATCAACTGCGGATCCAGGAGGAGGACATACCGAAGACTGCCTTTAGTAGCAGATATGGGCTGTTCCAGTTTACTGTGATGCCCTTTGGGCTCACGAATGCACCGTCGGCATTCATGAGCCTCATGAATCGGGTGTTCGAGGCATATATGGATGTGTTCATCATTGTATTTAGTGACGACATCCTCATCTACTCGAGGACAGAGGAGGAGCACCCACAACATCTGATGCTGACCCTAGAGAGACTACGGGAGCACCAGCTCTACGCGAAGTTCAGCAAATGCCAGTTCTGGTTGAAGGAGGTGGCTTTTCTAGGGCATATCATCAGTGGTGCTGGGTTGGCAGTGGACCCGGCCAAGATTCAGGAAGTTCGGGATTGGCCGCAGCTGAAGTCGGCCTCAGATGTGCGGAGCTTCCTAGGACTTGCCGGTTACTACCGGAAGTTCGTGGAGGGATTTTCTCGTATTGCCCTTCCCCTCACATCACTGACAAGGAAGGAGGTGCCCTTTGTCTAGACCCCGCCGTGCGAGGTGGCATTTCAGGACTTAAACAATCGACTCACCTCGGCTCCGATACTAGCCCTTCCTTCGGGGAAGGAAGGATTCCAGGTCTACACCGACGCTTCCTACCAGGGCATGGGTGCGGTACTGATGCAAAATGGTCACGTGATAGCATACGCTTCTCGGCAGCTGAAGAAGCATGAGCTGAACTACCCAGTTCATGACTTAGAGATGGGAGCGGTCATATTTGCGCTAAAGTCTGGCGACACTATCTGTATGGTGTCCACTGCGACATTTACTCTGATCACAAGAACTTGAGGTATGTGGACACGCAGAAGGAGCTGAATATCAGGTAGAGGCGATGGGTGGAGTTTCTAGCAGATTACCTGATAAGCCCGGAATCCGCGACCTATCCGCGCAGCTTTCCAGACCGGACGGCCTGACTTTTCAAGCGGCCACATCTCCCAATTCGGGCGGTCTCCATGACAGGCCGCTACCAACGCCAACCCTGCTCTACGACAAGCCCTAAGGACCCAACCATCAGCTCGCCAGGAGGAATCCGCCAAGCCGTGCGGCTTCCCTCCTTTCTTATTTTCTTTCTCTTTTGCTTCTCCTCACCTCTGCCCGGTTTTCTTGTACCCCGAGCAGCCGGTAACTTTAGCCCTGCCCGCTTGGGCAGGCCCCCGGGCCTATAAATAGGTGGAGAGTGCACTCCCCAAGACACGCTGACTTGTATCCAGGAGCTCGCCTGTTAAGAGTTACGGTCTCAAGTCTAGTGTTTTGCGGCTTGTAGTCCGGCAGGCTTCCTCTTTTCTTCCTTCTTGTAACTGTTTCACATTTTAAGTAAAGGAAAACCCGCCGCAAGAGTGGCATTTAAGCCGCGGCGGGCGAACTCTGTTATTGACGCTGCCAGGGGCCTCTTTCCCTATCCATTAGCTGTGACCTCTAGTAACCGATTGGTTGACAGTCTCCCCGTTTACTCTCTATTCCCCGGTGTTCGAACCGTTAGCTGGTGGAGCCCGACTCCCTGTCCGTTTTCGTGCAT
This sequence comes from Platanthera guangdongensis, assembly GCA_039583875.1. Lineage (NCBI taxonomy): Eukaryota > Viridiplantae > Streptophyta > Magnoliopsida > Asparagales > Orchidaceae > Platanthera > Platanthera guangdongensis. The sequence goes on from CM077158.1 coordinate 155,491,081, forward strand.
CAACATTTAACATGCGGCCTTCAGATCTCGACTAATCAATGAAATCAGCAGTCTAGGCAGTCAGACCGCCCTATCCTCTAGAGTTCGGCGGCCTGTCGAGCAAGCCGCGACTTCGCCGGCTAAGGCTTTCAGCCCGCCCCCAGCACTGTAGAACCTGCCATTCTATCCGCTCATTTTTCCTCCCGGTCTTCTTGTCAGCTTGTTGCACCGTCTAGCCGCCAGGTCAAGCCGCCGCTACTCTGCGGTCTCTTGAAAAAGTTCGGCTATTTCCCCTCTTTTCAAGATGAATCCTGCAAAGGGTCAGAATAAATCCAGTCACATGTCAGTTGCAATAGATCTCTCAGAAGTGCAGGATTGTTCGTATTTTAATAATGAGTCCATTGACCCTCATAGAGAAATTTTTGCAAACAGTGTTGAGCGTGGACTAGAATCTGTTGCAAATGAACCTCTTTATAAGGAAGAAGAAGAGACCCCTTCTCCATTCATTAATCGTATTCAATGGGATACTATCTTCGATGACTTCAGAGTGCCGCGTCTCCTGAAGTATTCTGGATGTGATGATCCATTTTCTCACTTGCAGGCTTTTGAATCATCTATTTCACTGAGAAAAGTGTCAAATGGAGTAAAATGCAAACTTTTTGTTATATCTTTTGGCAATATTGCAAGGGAATGGTTTTATAGTCTCCCACCTAAGTCGGGTTGGATCTAAATATCAGTTTATTCAAGAACTAATCAAGAAGCTCACACCAGTGAAGAGATTTATCTGGTGAAATTTATGTATCTCTTAATCAAACAATTTCTGGTAGGATCTGTTGTAAGATCCGAGTTGTAAGCCTGTAATTATAAAAGCTGACGTAGGGCTTTTGCCTGAGTTGTAGGAGTGGGGTTTCACTCTGAGTTATAAGCCTAGTGACATAGACAGAGGTAGGGCTGAGGCCTGAGGTAGGGTTCTTGGGGAAGAATCTGAGGTAGGACTTGTATAAGTCTGAGTTGTAGGAACCATTCTTGGTTCTGAGCTGTAAGATATGCGGATCAGAGAAGAAAGAATGAAGTTAGGCCGAATCTAGTACACTACTAGATATGCAAATGGGGAAAGTGGATGTACCCATCATTTGGGGAACCACTATAAATCAGTTGTGCAATCTGTGGAATGCTATGTGTAGGTGTATGCTGTGCTGTGTTCTGTGATTTAAATTTATCTGTGATGAGATAGATTTTACTATTTGCCTAAAACGTTTGAAGGACAAATTAGAACCTATTCACCCCCCCCCCTCTAGGTGTCCAGGCTCTTGAAATCAAGTCTTTCAGGGCTTTGTCCTCGGCGCTCACATCCCGGGGATCCTTCCATGCCAAGTGAACGGTTGGGTTGTGTCCTCGTACTTTCTTCCGAGGGCCCTTCCGGGTCACACCAGGTCAGTTCGGGTTGTGTTCTCGGTGCACATCTACCTGAGAACCCGCTGGTCCATAGTACGCATGGGCTCCGCTGTTGTGTTCTTAGCGTTGATGCGTACGGAGGCCTAGATGAAGTAGTATGTATACCCGTCTAGTAGTAGAGATGCCCGCTCTACTGTCACAGCCTGGCCACGGCGGTTGATGCCTGAAAGGTTAGCTACCTGCTCGAATAGTGAGAACTATAGTCTATGTTGACATAGAAATTGCATTTGTGTGATCATGGGTGAGTCATCGCATAGCATACATAACCTTACATAGCATTGCACAAACAAGATCATCATCATATAAGTTTGTATGGGCACTCTTACACGATGAGTTACTTTTATGTAACCCGATCCTTAACTTAAAAGCTTATATGGGCATCCTTATAAGTTAAGTTATTTTCCTGCTGTAGTTACTTATACTTGATGGTTGTTAAAGCTCTTGTAGAACTGCTAGTTTATAAAAATGTTAATCATGTTGTACCATTACCACCTGCTTGTACCTGCTTATACTATTTATTATACCTTGTACCCTTGTTCCTTTCTCCACCCGGTGCCGAGGAGTCGCCGGGGGAGCGGATGCGAAGCCACTTAGTCTTTTCGACTAATGGTTGCTACGTCTTCCTTTTTAGGAGGTCACCCCACAGGTAGAGCAGCCGCAGACCATGCAGAAGGATAGCCTGGCCAGGACGACGGGGCCTGAAGGGATGATATCGTCGCTACCGTCAGTTACTGATGTGAGTGTTGTGAGATTTTGTTGTAGCCCTTTTTTGCAATTACTTGATGTACTCTGATATATTGTAGAAGCATGTTTCAGCTTCTCTTTATTTGATGTATTATTTGGACAGTATTACTTAGTGTGGATTTGACTTCTTCTTATTATATTTTGGTTGGGTTGGCATATATATAAATTGATATTGATTGTTGCCGGCAGAATAGGCGTCTTGTGGTACAGGTTAGCCCGTGTGATAATGCTACCGCAAGGCGGCTGTTCTGCGCATAAGACCCCCCTTCGTGCCTTTTTTTGGGATCCGGGAGGGGGCGGGGTGTCTTACACGCGGTGTGTTTCTTCCCGCAGTCTAATACGTGCATTGGGAAGTAGTGTCATGAACAAGTCGCAATGCCTCGTCGGGAGTCAGGTTCATGATTGTGGCTCCAACCGCCGCGTCGATCATAACCTTGTAATTGGGCTCAACAGCAAAATAAAAGATTTCAACTAAATTCCACAGCTCACAGCCGTGATGGGGGCATCGACGCTGCATATCATCAAATGTCTCTCACATGCCTCTGACAAAGTTTCCTGCTCCAGATGCCGGAATGTGGCTATCTCCCTTGAGGCGTTCACTATTTGGTCCACTAGGTCTAATTTAGCTAGGAACTTCGTGGAACGATCCTCCCATATAGTTGCAGTCCCAGGAGCAATAGTCTGGAGACAGGTTTTCGTCTTGTCCCTTAACGAAAATGGGAACAACCTTAGCTTCACCATGTCATCAGTAATAACGATGTAGTAGCAGGTACCACAGATCTCCCAGAATTCCGCCAGATGGAGCTGCGGATCCTCACTTGGCAAGCCCGAAAATTGCGTGTTATTTTGGATCATGTTGAGGATCGCAGGATTTATCTCAAAGTGGTTGTTTACGATAGCTGGGCCAAAGCCAGGGTAAACACTTCCCGCGGTAGGGGTCATAAAGTCTCGCATTGTCCTAATGCGTGGTTGGACCACCTCCTGGTCCTCAACTACCCGTTCACGAAGGCCATTTCCTCCTTGACCTAACTATTCCATTCTTTCTGAACCTTCAGCAGCAGCAGTACACCGGAGAGCTCGCCTCGCTCGTGTAGTTTCAAGATCTACTCCAAGATCTTCCTCTATATTCATGGGGTTTGGATCTGTCATACAACACAAAAAAACAATCAAAATACCAAAAACACTTACAACTTTTACAATAGAAAAATACACACAACAGTTGCAATCCATGACAACGGCGCAAAAAACATAATGGCACCTTCGGCAAGTGTACCGATCTTAGTCAAGTAATAAATTTGAGGATTTGAATTCCCGGATATCGAACTGTCGATGAGTGCAAGTAGGGAGTGCGACTTTGCTATTGAAATAGGGATTGCAAGTTCCAACGTAACAAGGGGTTTTGATTTTTGGTGTCCTAATTTTAACACTAATAAAACTAATCAAGTTCTTACTCATCAATCCAACAACCAAGCAATCAAGATCAAAGTTACCATAAGAGAAGGGGGAGAGATACAACAAAACGCATAAAGACTTTCCGAGATTCGCGGCCGGAGTCAAGGGTTATCGGGCCTTGTCCGTGGTCGGTCTACAGATGATGTCCGAGGTTGATAAGGCCTGTCACTTCCTTCTAATAGACCATCTTCTTCATGGGAAGCCGTCTGGTTAGACCTGACCGGAGAACTCCACGTATGCAACACCTAAGAGCTTGAAAAGGAGCTTTGAGGTTGGAGAAGATGAAGGCGGTCAAAGATGAAGCTATTGAGAGCTTTTTGAGGGAGAATGGTGGTCGAGCAAGCTCTCCAAGGAGGACAGAGAAGAAAACGGCAGGAGGAAGGTTTTCCCACTTAAAGGAGCGGAAATGGTGGACTGGATCCCTTGGATGAATGCGACCCGCATATTAAATAGAGAAGTCAGAAATAATGGTCACGCATGATTTGGCGCACGATCGTGCGTTAACCGTGCGATATTAATTTCCAAAACAAGCTTGCAGAAAAAGAAGCGTTGACCAGTGTGTTTCCTTGCGCACAGACGCTTCCGCCCTTGCGTGAAGGAAAACACACGGGTAACAACAGAAAGCAAAAAATTTTCGGCAAGCAGGTGGAACCGTGCGTTTTACTCGCGAGCGGGCACTTCTGCCCGTGCATGATTAAATCGCACGATTAACCACATAGCACAATAAATCAAGGAAGCCACAGGAAAACCATGTGTTTTCGTTGCGCACGGTTCTGAAGAAAACATGCATTAACCGTGTTTGAAGATCATCGAGCTTATCTCGACGATATACGTCGAACTCCACTCGACTCTTCTCCTGCTCAACAAAATGCACGATCGGGCAAAAAGCGTGCGCTAAGAAAACGCACGACCGTGCATTTTCAACAAATCAGAATTCTTGCCTTGGGGAAAATGCACCACCTACATAGCAAAAACCAAAACTGGAGTACAAGCCTCCACCACCAATACACAACAAAATATAGCCGGAAAGAGACTTGGGGCGCACCATGTGCATAACCCCGACAACAGAATGCGCAATTGCACACCCTCGGGCCAAAGCGGTGCACAACATGGTCATTGACCGATCGAAGCAAATATAACCGATTATCGGTTCAAATGCAGTGCTCGAATGAGAAAACAGGCCCAGACGAGTCCAAAAAACCCTATATAAATCGGACTCATCATTTACATTATTTGAATTAGATCTTCATGACCCCGGAGATCGAAGGCGATGATTTATAAGTTTTTAGGATTATACCAACCCTCAACTAGGACTGATTGGCTATCTCACTTCTTCCCAAGAAGATTGACGAGCCTACTAGATCTCCCAAATGTAGACGTCCTCCCATGATGATTTCCGCAGATTCCTCCCAGAAATTTAACAACATCCGAGGATAATATCCCACTAACTCCTCCCAGGAATTTAACGTCCACACCAGATGATTTCTCTGCAAAGAATAAAGCTAACAATGAAAAAATGAGTAATATATCAAAAAAAAGTGTTCCCTCAAAAGTAAATCTTTAGAGGCGATGAAAGATCTGTGATTCGATTCTCGTGGCTTGGGCACGCAATTGTCTACAAAATCTCATTCTAGCATTCCTTCTCTAAAGATTTCCTTCATTCGTGCAAGAGGGAAAGAGTACTCCTTCTTAGATGGTGTCTCCCAGTAATAGGGATGACAATTTGGCCCTCTTGGCGATTTAGGGTTCAAGCACCGCCATCCGGGAAAAAAAATCTCTTTTATTGCATTTTACTAGAGATGCGTGATAACTGAGATGTCATTATTTTACAAAATTTTATTTTCTAGAGATGAGTGATAAGTGAGATGTCATTATTTTACTTAAATCCTCACGCATACCTAGAGGCATATTAAGCATGCACTATCTTGTTTATTCACACTTAGTAGATAAATACTAATAGATTAGACAAATCATGACAAATACATATAATATTAAATAGAGATTAGAAATCCTAAATCAAACATTAGACGTAATCTTTAAATATTTAGTTCTATTCATGTATGCCCCAAAAATATTGATCGTACCATTTTTATTGCATTTTTTGTGAAGTTTTGTTTTAAATGAAATAAACAAACATGAACACTAAGCAATAACATATTTTTATAATTTTGGGGTTTTGTATATTTTTTCGTTTTGCTTACGAAACATAAATAAATGAAAAAAGTAATTCAAAAACATATTTTTTGTGATTTGGGGGTTATATATATATATATATTTAAAATATTTTGTTTAAGGGATAAAAGCAAAACGAAACTAACAAATATAAACAGAAGGGAAAAACAAAAAATAATCTAAAAATAGAAGAATTGCAGTAGAGAAAAAGAATTCGAGGTTTTTCACAGCAAAGAATTATTGCTGGTATTAGATTTCATGGAGCTTCGGTGGACTGATGGTTTGGTCGGGTGACCTGACAAGCTAGGCGGTCTGCTGGTTAGCCTTCGCGGTTTGGTGTCTATAGTATTACGGACTTAGATGTCATGGAGCCTTGGCGGACTGATGGTTTGGTCAGGGGGCATGATAGTTATGCGGTCTGCTGTTTAGTCTTGGCGGTCTGGTTCCTGCAGTATTGCGGAATATTTCTGGCAGTCTAATCAAGAGGCTGGCAAGCTGTGATGGTCTAGTTCATATCTCGCCGAAGCGGACTTGGCGAACATGGTTGTAGTTGTGGCGGATAGAGACAGCTAAAGCTGCGGCCTGGAGAGTAGCTGAAGATGCGGGTTCTGGTAGTTTTTGCGGCTTGGCACAGAAGCGAGCTGGTCAAAGGCCGCAGACTGCTACTTGAGTCCGGCAGATACCTGTGTGGAGCGGACTACTTCTTTGTCCGGCGAATTCTAGTCGCAATGGTCATGGCTTATCTTATTGGTTGTTTTGCGGTCTAAAGATCTTATTCTACATGTTTGCGGGTTGTAATTTACTCCAGCGTCGGCTGTTTTATTTTTTTTCTTTTCTTTTCCGCTAAAAATAGGTGGTCATACTCTTGAAAATTATCTTTTTGTGGAATTCAAAGCTTGTTATTTAGATTTTTCACATGGTATCAGAGGACACACGGTCCTTGCGATTTCTAGTTTTCTAGCCGCCTACTTTGCCTGTGTTCTTTACGGCCTCCGATTTTCTAACTACGCAACTTCTTTTGTCCGCTTAAACTTTTTTATGTTCGCCCGAGCTTTATTTTCCCCTATCTACGCAGTTTATTTTTCTAATCGTCTTCTTCATTGCAGATACCGAGTATTCTTCTACCACCTTATCTGCCTCCTTTACTAAAGTAGCCTCATCTATTTCTTCTCTGTCTTGGAATCTTGGCACTGCTAATAAATTGGTTGGACCAAATTATCAAGATTGGAGTGTCTCATTTGTGTTCTTGCTCAGTTCTCAACGCAAATGCAATCATCTCACTGATGATCCTCCAACTTGTGATTCACCTATTTTTGATGAATGAGATGCCTGTGATGCTTTGGTTAGGACGAGACTTGCAAATAGTCTCTCTGATAAGTGAATACCTATTATTCGGCATGATGAGACTGCTAAGGCAGCTTGAATCAGCCTACTGCTCTTTATTCCAGAGGTGATCAGACCTCCCGTATATATACGTTATATGCTGAATTGTTTGCCTGCCCTACTTTGACTCCTGCTGTTGCTTATCAAGAGGAGTAAGTGCTTGGCGCTGAGATTCTTCAACATCATCCTCTCTCTGCTGATCAAACTGAGCAGCACAAATACTTCCAAGAGCTTCTGTTTATGTGTTACCTTCTTCATCTTCCGGAGTCTTATGACATGATACAACAACAAGTTCTTAGCAAAGCTGATTCACCAACACTTGATGTTACTGCTGCCTGTATTGCAGTAGTTACCACTCTTCTTCAGCACCGTCTGCTTACCTCACAATCCTCTAATGACATATTCACTCATCCGGCTCACTCTGGTTATTTTGGTGGTCGTGGAGGTCATACAGGTGTGTGGTACATCTCGTTATATCTACTCTCACTATGACAAGACAAGCCATCTTGTTGATCTTTGTTGGGCTAAGCATCCTCATCTTCGCCCGTATGCAGGCGAAAATTTGAAGAAGTCCATGTCTATTGCCTCCACCTGTTCTACTTATGCTAATGTTGTTACTCACGGTAAGTGGCTAATTGATTCTGGTGCTACTAATCTCTTGACTCCGGATTCTAGTTTGTTCTCTTGCTTGATCAAACATAACCGGTCTCCTCTAGTTTTTGTTGTGAATGGTACTTCGACTCCTATTTACGGGACTAGTACAGTCTGTATTACTTTGTTAAAAACTATGGTGGGGCCCTCGTCGGGCATATAAACCGGATCAGGTGGTCGACTTCAGTCGTATGACTAAGAATCATCCCCCACCAAATCTCCTTGGTGTGTTTGGGAGCCTTGTTAGGTATATGAACCCAGATCATGCGTAATAAATTCTCAGGTAGGTTGTTGAGGGCCCAGGAAAGAACCCGGGACTTCCTTTATAAAGCTCCTAGACGGAGACATTACACCCAACTGTGCTGCAGCGTAGTTGGGTATCATTTCTCCGGCTAGGAGCTTGATAAAGGAGGTCCCGGGTCCTATCCCGGGCCCTATCCCGGGCCTCAACAACATACCTGGGAATTTATTCTGCGTGTTTTGGGTTCATGTACCCGATGAGGGTCCCACACATTCCTAGGAGATTTGGTTGGGAATGAATCTTAGCCATATGACTACATTCGACCAACGGATCTGGGTTCATGTGCCCGACGAGGGCCCCACCTTTGTTTTTAACAAACGATGGCCATCTTTTTTAGAAACCAGGCTGGGGCCAAGGCTCTGAATGAACTATAGGAATATTGGTACAATCTAGACCTGGCCGACTGCAGTCAAATTGCAACAACATCCCCAACCAAATCTTTGCGGAAGGCTCCGAATTATCTACGGGAATATTCTGTTGTAGGTTGTTGAGCGTCGGGATCGAACCCTCGACCTCCTTAATAAGAGGCACCTAAGCCAACCTCTCATACCCAACTGCATTGCAGCACTGTTGGGTATCATGTCTCCGGCTAGGAGCTTGATAAAGGAGGTCGCGGGTTCTATCCCGGGCCTCAACAACCTACCTGGGAATTTATCCAGCATGATCTGTGTACATGTGCCCGACGAGGGTCCTACACGTGCCAGGAGATTTTGTTGGGGATTATTCTTAGCCATACTACTGCAGTCGACCACCGAATCTGGGTTTATCTGCCCGACTTAGGCCCCACCATGGTTTTTAATAAAAGATGGCCATCTTTTGTAAGAAACTAGGTCGGGGCCAAGGCTCCAAATGAACTACGGGAATATTGGTACAATCCAGACCTGGCCGACTGCAGTCTAATGACAACAACATACCCAACCAAATCTATGCGAAAGGCCCTGAATTATATATGGGAATATTCCGCGATAGGTTGTTCAGCGTCAGGATTGAACTCCCGACCTCCTTTTTAAGAGACGCCTCTTATAAATGAGGTCAGGGGTTCGATCCCCGTGCTCAACAACCTACCATGGAATATTCCCGTAGATAATTCGGGGCCTTCCCCAGGGATTTGGTTGGGGATGTTGTTGCCATTCGACTGCAGTCGGCCAGGTCTAGATTGTCCCAATATTCCCGTAGTTCATTCTGAGCCTTGGCATCGGCTTAGTTTCTAACAAACTCCAGCCTTGCATCTTGAGGACACGCTTTACGTCCCATATTTTCCTTGCAATTTAATCTCTGCACCTGCTCTTTTAAACAGTTGAACTGTTGAAGGTTTCTCATAAAGGGTTGCGGGCTCGAAACCTAGAGCAAACATCGTACTGTTGCTGAGAAACAGGAACGAAGAGGCATTGGAGTGTACGGGGTACATCCTTGTAGCGGTGCGAGTTGGGTCCCATTAAAGCCCTTTGTAGTGGTCTGGCCTAGGCCGTTACATAAAAGTGGATTTTTATATAACGACCCGTTCCTTTAGGACAGGCGTCACTACAGAGCTACAGCCCGTACACCCCAACGCCATTCCTATGACACCGATCTTTAGTAGGTTGTTGGTGTGGGGTTTCGAACCCGCAACCCTTTAATAAACTCTCAACCAGAGAGCTCATCACCAACTGAGTTGTCTGTAACGCCGCCGATTTTTAGATGTTTAGTTTAATTCTTTTTTTGGCATATTTTTGACGTCAGGGCGTTATGTTGATGCGTGTCGGGCATGTGTCGTTGTTAGAGTGTGGTTTTTTCTATTTAGGTTTTCAGTGTGGCTGGGTTTTATCCTATTTTCAAGATTCCCTTGCGTGCCTGTTTTGGTGGTTCGATGGAGCATTTTTGGGAATGCTTGTGTTTTGGCTTCAGGAGGTGTTTGTTCGAGTTTGCTTTATCAGATCATGATTCTGACTTTGTCGTTAGATTCGTAGTGTCTGTATTTAGCTATTGTGCGATTTTCGTTAGATTCTGAGTTGTTTTAGATTTCGGGTCGTTTTGACATTAATAAATAAATTAATTATTATTATAATATTTATGTATATATACGCGTAAATCGAAACCCTACCGCGACTATTCATCGCCTTCCTTAACCCGACGGTAGACATTTTGCGAAAGTGATGATCGGCGGACGGGCGAGCTTTCAGCCGGCGGTTGAGGGAGCTCCGGTGGTCGGTTTCGTCATTAGAGTGGCGATTCAGAAAGCTCTGGCCAGGGTGAAAGGGGAAACTAGATCAGATATACTCTAGAGGGGGGTGAATAGAGTATATGGTGCTTTTTAAAATACAAAGAAAAACTTTTGCAAAGCTTTACAACAATTGTTGTAATGAGTGTAAGCAGGGAAGCAGAAATAAAACTAAGCTATGCAGAAATTAAGCACAAGAAAATCTAGGCCAGAAACAAAAATAAAACATGCAGAACCAGATGACACAAGGAAATATAGTGGTTCCCCAACTTGGGTACATCCACTCTTCTACCACCCTAGGTAGGAATCCACTGCAGGATGAGTTGATCAGGTGTCCTGGGCACCAATGAGCTTTTGATAAGGTGCTCAAAAACCAAATCAGATTTTTTGATCAGGTGTCTTGCCACCAATGAGCTTTTGACAAGGTGCTCAAAAACTAGATTCAAACTTTTGAAGGGAGTTTGAAAAACCCTTTATAGAGAGGGGGTTGAGAGAGTTATGGCAGCCTTCTCTTTCTCAATCAACTGAGAAGACTAAGTGGATTGATTTCAAAGCTCCCCCTGAGTCCTTGATCTTCAGGAAGATGAGCTTTGCTGAGGGTGATAGGCCTTCAAAAATAGATCTCCAGCAGAAGATGATTTCAGCAAGCTGAAATGTTGATTGTCTGGAGTCTTGAAATGATGTTGGCCTTGAACACTTGAGAGCTGAAGAGATCTGAAGAATGTTTGAAAGCTTGATCTCTTGATGATGAGTGTTCTTCTGAATTCTTGTTGACAGAATATTTTTCAGAGTCTCTGTATATTGAGAGGTGTCCTATTCTTGTCAATCTCTTTCTGTTCTTGTCTATTCTCTGTCTTTATTCAAAAACATTCTCTTTTATTCGCTGAGTCTGACTAGAATATTACTCTGTCAAAGATAGCCGTTGGTCTGCATTGATTACAGCCTTAATTGCATAATATGTTCTGAAGGAAAGTCCACTGAGTTGTTCCTAAAAAATCCCTTGAAACTTGCTCCAGAAGTAAATGAAAATGGCTGGCAGATCTTCTGAATTAAATGCAGAATAACTTCTATCTGATTTGAATTTGAATTCTGAAAGATAACTGAAATCGTCGAACTGAGCTCTGCTATCGTCGAGCTGAGCTCAACGAATTGGAAAATGCAAGCAACAAAGAAATCGTCGATCTGAGCTCAAAGATCGTCGAACTGAGCTCAGAGATAAGGATCCAGTGCAGAGTCAAAATCATCGGGCTGAGATCAGCGATCGTCGAATGGAGTTCGATGATATTGCGAAGTTGAGCTCAGCGATCGTCGACCAGAGCTCGACGATATTATGAGGTTTGAGCTCAGCGATCGTCGAATGGAGCTCGACGATCTGTCAAAGTTGAGGTAGACGATCGTCGATCGGAGTTCGACGAAACGTCGTGCTGAGCTCGACGATTTGGACTTAGTCTCCAGAAAAACTTGGGTCTTCAGGGCAGCTTCCAATCCTAGCCTTCTAACCCTTAGACTCAATTCTAATTGACCTATTAAGCTATATAGAAGGTCAAACACAGATTCCTAGAGACATAGTGATCCTGACCCAAATTAGTAATAGGGTGTTCCAACAATCTCCCCCTATTTGGGTTAGGAAAACTATTTACAGACTTTTGAAAATCAAACAACATCATACAATTAGAAAAACACAAAAACAACAGTAGCCAGACATTACAGAACCATCACACAGATATATATATATGATATCCAGAAATCAGTCAGAAAAACCAAGAAATGTCACCTTACAGAGTTACTCTTTCTCTTTGCCTTTTACCATCTTGATTTCTCTGTTAGGATCTAAAGCTTGTTGTTTGGATCTGGTATCATCAGCTGCTCCCAGATATGTTTGCTTAGAAGTCCTTGGAACCACTGCAGCAGGATGCAATTCCATGTACCTGTCTGCATCAAAAAATTTGCTGGAAGCATATCTTTCTAGTTCTTTCTGTCTTTGTTCTGACATTGTGGAGATGTTGGAAGTGTCTAGGCCTTTCTCTTTGGCTTTCTTGATTTGATCTAAAGCAGCCAGCTCTTTCATTCTAGCAGTCCAAGCCATAGGATTCTTCTCAGGGTCCTCAAATGGAACAGGTGGCTCATACCTGTTGGAAGTAGTATATTGAGGAGTCCTGGCAGTCACAGTATCTTTGAGCTTATAGGGGAATGGACCTGAAGTTGTATCAGAAGGAACATGTCCTCCCCTGGAATAAGGGTGCTGCCTGGAATGCCCTTTGGAGTAAACCTGAGTCTCTCTTTGATTTCCCCTGTATCCTCCCCTTCTAGAGTAAGAGCCCCTAGACTGGCTTTCCCTTTGATATGTTCTAGCATGAGGTTGGTAGGGAGCCTGGCTTCTAGCAGGGCCTGAACTTGCAGAGCTGCCACCTGCACCTGCATCAGGTGGAGGTGGTGGAGGAGGATGAGGGTGCTTGAACTGAGTGGAATCTTTCTCATACTTCCTCTTCTTCTTCATAGCCTTTAGCTGGTTCTTAGAGAACTGCATCCAATGCTCAGTGATTGGGCAGTTGTGCAGAATATAGTAAGGAACATCATTATCATCTCTAACTTTGGCAGGAGGAACCCTCTTCAATGCCTTACTTCTTGCTTTCCTTTTCTTTGCAATGGTGGCAGATGAATCATCAGAAGCAGTGTTATAATCCTCAGATTCAGAACTCTGTGCATCATATAAAGCATCAATCTTCTTCATCAATGTTTCTTTCAGTTGAACAGTAGCTGATGGGGCAGAAGCAGAAGGGGCAGCAACAGGAACAACAACAGATGGGGCAACAGATATAACAACAGGTGCAACAGCATATGGAGCAACAGAAACAACTTCAGAAACAGCACTAGTAACTTCAGGAGAGACAACAACAACAACTTCAGCAGGCTCAAAAACAGCAGCCTCTGTCATCAGAGAATCCTGGGAAAAGGGCTCAACAAAAACAATTTCTTCAGCAGCAGGGATAATTTCAGAGGCAGATACAGCCTTTTCTTCATCAGCAGTAGCAGTAACATCCTCAGAAGCAGCAGTCACTGAATGAATAAAAGCAGAAATTATACTGGGGTCACAGCATGAGAAGGGCACCAGAGCCTTGGACAGATCTTCAGAGGGCTGGACAGCATTGGGCTCTGGGAGGCAGCAGTAGAATGCAGTATCAAATGTAGATAGCAAAGACCTTAGGTCTATTGCTAGGACTGGAGTAGCAGAGGCAACAGATGCAGGAGCAGCAGTAGCAGAAGCAGACACAGAAATAGCATCAGTAGCAGCAGAAGCAGCAGCAACAGCAGCATGAAGGCTGGCTTCATAGGGCATCTCCCCCTGCCTGGATACAGATACAACTGTATCAAGGCACACTGCTGGGGGTGCTGCTTGAGGAGTAAGGAAGGAGGAAAGCCTGGCAGAGAGAGCTTCCACTGACTGTTGTAGAGGAGCTAAAGAGGCCTCCATGAGAAGAGAGAGCCTGGGTGCAAGGAGCTCATACAACTGGTCAGCCAAGGCTGGGAGATCTACTTGATCAAGAAGAGGAGCAGAGGTAGAGGGTACAGGGATGGCTGATGGAGCTGGAGGAGGAGGGCTGAAGGGTGGAATGAATGGCTCAGGAGAGGGGATGGTGGAGATGGAGGATAATAGGATGGATATGGATGGAGTGAATGTGGGTTGGGCAATAATGTGGTGGAGAAGGTCTTGGAAAGAGGTGGAAGAGGATGGTAAATCTAGAGGAGAGGAGGGGGAATCATCCATGTAGGATTCATCCAGAAGTGTGAAGGATGGAAGGGATGGGGATGAGGTGACATCTAGTGGGGGATAAGAGAATAGGGGATGGAAGTGGTCTGCTGGTGGAGATGAGATGGTTGCTGGAGATGGAATAGAGGTTGGAGATGGGCTGGAAATAGTAATGGGGGATGAGGCTGGAATGGTGGATGGAGCTGGAGGTAGGGTTGAGCTTGGAGGAGGAGGAGAAGCAGCACTAGCAGCAGGCAGGTCTTCTGTAGGGGCAGAGACCTGGGGGGGAGTGACTCTTAGAGTCCTGGTGCCTGAAGGGGCAGATGGAGAGGGCCTGCTGGGCTTGATGATTTGCCTGTCCCATTTTCCAAATAGGGCACAGGTGAGTCTCTTGGAGGCATTGATGTGCACTCCAGAGGAGACTAGCAGAGTATGGCACTTAGCCTGAAGGAAGATTCCCAGAATTCTTCCATAATTCACAAAGGTTTTGTTTATCTTTTTCTTCAACAGATCAAAAAAGACTTCTCCCCAGTTCAAGCTTTTCCTATCCACCAGAGCTCCCATGAGGCAGAGCTGATATCTGGAGATGGTGTCATGGGCAGAATGTTTGGCCAACAGAACCTTGCCTACAACATCTGCCAGAAACCTGTATTCCACTGACAGGTTCCTCTTAAACAGCTTGCTAGGGTTCCCCTCAGGATGACCCATCCTGGCAAGTATATCAGAGAATTCTTCTCCAGAAAGTTCAGCAGAGTCTTCACCATTCCTTAAACCAAAAACCTCTGTGAGGACTGTTAGGGTCAGAGGTACCTGGGTGCCACCAATGGATCCAACAATGGTGTTGTTGTCAAGGTTGTGTGCAGTATATACCCATTCTTTGATTTCATCAGAGGCAAGTTTGATTCTTGTTGTCATAAGGGCAGATAAATGCTGATCTTTGAATAAACTGAGGATGTCCTGGAAGACTTGATCAGTTGTGTTGAAGGAGTCCAAATCAATGTCAAAACTTGTATCAAATTTCATGGCGGCTAGCACAGCAACTGAAATGGCCATTGTACCTGCAAAAATCAACAGACAAAATGACCAAGAGTAGAACTGTTTGGAGGGAAGAAAATTCTTGCAGAGAAATTGAAAGCGCAAGAGAGGACGACGGCGAAAAATGAGTTTTATATTAGGGTTCGACGCAGAAATGGAAAGATCGTTGAACTCAGTTCGACGATCGAGGCTTCTAAAGGAATCTGAAGAGACTCCAAAATCGTCGATCTCCGTTCGACGATCTGGAAAGGCGTCGAGCTCCGTTCGACGATCGTTCAGTGAACAAAATCGTCGAGCGCCGTTCGACAATCGTTGACCGAAGGAGACAGTTCATGCTGTCTGAGGGGCGCTGAACTCAGTTCGACGATTCTGGAAATCGTCGATCTCCGTTCGACGATCTTTGGGGCAATCGTCGAGCGCAGTTCAGAGATCAGAAAATCCTAAATACTAAGAAAAATCAGAATTTTGCCTAGTCTTGCTCCAATTTTAGCTTTCAAAATCTTGGATATTATTAAAGACTTCCTCCATCTAACATTCCTAACTGATTTAGGAAGAAAGTATGTTTCTTTTCATCCAAAGGCTTGGTGAAAATATCTCCCCTTTGTAAATCAGTTGGGATATATTGCAGTTCAATTTTATTCTTTTCAACATTGTCCCTTAAGAAGTGATGCCTAATCTCTATGTGTTTTGTCCTACTATGGAGGACTGGATTTTGAGCTATGGAGATGGCACTTGTATTGTCACAAAAGATTTTTGACTTTTCTAAGTTGTAACAATAGTCTAGGAGTTGATTTTGAATCCACAGTATTTGTGAACAACAGCTGCCTGCAGCCATATATTCAGCTTCAGCAGTTGAAGTTAACACAGATGTTTGTTTCTTGCAAAACCAAGAGACAAGTCTATCACCAAGGAACTGACAAGTTCCACTGGTGCTTTTCCTGTCAATTCTGCATCCAGCATAATCAGCATCAGAGAATCTAGTTAACTCAAATGTTGAATATTTTGGATACCAGAGACCTAGATTTGGACAACTTTTAACATACCTAAGAATCCTCTTTACTAATGTGAGGTGTGACTCTCTAGGGCTAACTTGGAATCTAGCACATATACATGTAGCAAACATTATATCTGGTCTACTAGCTGTAAGATACATTAAAGAGCCAATCATTGCTCTATATGTTGTCTGATCAACAGGTTTCCCATGTTCATCAGCATCCAATACAGCATTGGTAGGCATGGGTGTTTTCATACAAGATGCCCCAGACATGCCAAATTTCTTAACCAGCTCATTAGCATATTTGGTTTGAGAAATAAAGATGCCTTCAGCATGTTGTTTGACTTGCAATCCTAGGAAGAAGGATAGCTCACCCATGCTACTCATCTCAAATTTAGAATGCATTAGGTTAGAAAACCTTCTGCACAATTTTGAGTCAGTAGAACCAAAGATGATATCGTCTACATAAATTTGTACTAGTAGGGTATTGGACTTATGGGTTCTAATAAAAAGAGTTTGTTCTACTCTACCCCTTATAAAACCATTTTTCAAGAGAAAGCATGCTAGGGTCTCATACCATGCTCTAGGAGCTTGCTTGAGACCATATAATGCTTTATTTAATCTAAAAACAAAATCAGGATGAGTTGGAGAGATAAAACCTGGAGGTTGTCTGACATAGACTTCCTCTTTGATGTCTCCATTTAAGAAGGCACTCTTGACATCCATCTGATAAACCTTGAAGCCCTTGTGAGCTGCATAGGCTAAAAATATCCTGATGGCTTCTAATCTTGCAACAGGTGCAAAGGTCTAGTCGTAGTCAATTCCTTCTTCTTGAGAATATCCTTGGGCAACTAGCCTTGCCTTGTTCCTTATTATTACTCCTTGATCATCCAGTTTGTTTCTGAATACCCATTTTGTTCCAACAATGGAATGATCCTTAGGCTTTGGCACTAGTTCCCATACTTTGTTCCTCTCAAATTGATGCAACTCTTCTTGCATGGCAATGATCCAGTGTGGATCTTGCTCTGTATCTTGAATGGACTGAGGCTCAATTTGAGAAAGGAAGCAGGTGTGCAACAGGTTTTGGTTGACCTGATTTCTGGTTTGCACACCAGCTGAGATGTCTCCAATTATCTGGGAAATTGGATGGTCTCTTGATGTTACTAAATCAATCGGGGGTGTTAATTGTTCCCCAACATGTGTTGTTGTTTCCTCTTGTGGTACAACAACTGGCTCTTCAGGTTGTGCTTCAATATGTTGAGCATTGCTTTCATCTTCACTGCTTTCTTCTTCTTGAGCAACCTGTAGCTTGTTCATATCTTCAACTAGAGAATGTTCCTGCAAAGGTTCTATAGTAGAAGAGATCTTCTCCTTGAAAGACATGTTAGTTTCATCAAAAGAAACATGAACAGATTCCTCAATTTTCAATGAAGATTTATTATATACCCTATAGGACTTGCTGATCATGGAGTATCCCAGAAACACTCCTTCATCAGCTTTGGCTTGAAATTTTGCTAGATGTTTCTTATCATTATTGTGAATATAGCAAATGCAACCAAAAATTTTGAAATAGTCAACTTTAGGTTTCTTCCCTTTGAGTAATTCATAGGGAGTCTTTCCCTTCAGTTTATGTATCAGGCTTCTGTTCAACACATAGTTGGAGGTGTTCACTGCCTCTGCCCAAAAGGATAGAGGTAGATGAGCATCTGACAACAATGTAGTGGCAGATTCAATAAGGGTTCTATTTTTCCTTTCAGCTACCCCATTTTGTTGAGGAGTTCTAGGAGCTGAGAAAGTATGCCTGATCCCTTCACTCTGGCAGAACTCTTGCATAAGAAGAGAATCAAACTCTGTCCCATGATCACTTCTGATCAGGGCAATGTGAGTATTGAACTCAATCTTTATACATTTGAGAAACTCTGTCAGACACTTAAAGTTATCAGACTTCTTCCTTAGAAAGAACACCCAAGTGAATCTAGAGAAGTCATCTACAATCACTAAAGTGTAGGATTTCCCTCCTAGGCTTTGTACTGTGATGGGTCCAAATAGATCCATGTGTAACAGATACAATATCCTAGGTGAATCACTTTTATTAAGTGACTTGAAACTGTTTTTAGTTTGCTTGCCTAATTGACAAGCCTTGCAGAGTCCTTCCTTCTTGTAGGGGCCAGAAGGTAGTCCTCTAACAAGATTGTCCTTGGAGAGCCTAGCAATAGTTCTAAGGTTTAGGTGTCCTAATCTCTTATGCCATAAAACATTTGGTCTGCAAACTGAATTGAATAAACAGATATCTATAGAAGTTGAAAGAAAATCTACTAGGTAGATGTTACCTTTCCTTTTACCTGTCAACACAGTTGTGTTGTCTTCTGACTTGATTTTGCATAAGGTTTTGCTGAAGGTCACCTGGTAGCCTTCATCACATAACTGACTGATGCTGATTAGGTTGTGCTTCAGTCCTTCCACATATGCTACCTTCTTGAAGGTTACAGAACCAATCTGGACTTCTCCATATCCTTTAGTCTGTCCAAAGTTGGAATCACCAAAGATAACTTTGGGTCCAAGCTTGGCTCTAAAGGAATTGAGGTTGTCCTTGTTCCCTGTCATGTGCTTTGAGCATCCACTATCCAAATACCATTGCTGGTTAGATGTTGGATAGGTCTTCACCTGCACATAAAACAATTTACTTGTTTTTGACCCAGTTTACCTTGGGCCTAGGTTGATAACCTTTAAATTCAGAAATGAAAGATATCCCTGACTGACTCTTATATCCTTCAGGATGATATCTCCTTGGAGGTATAATCCATTCAGTATAGGGGTTAAAGGTTTGGGAAGAAAAACCCTTAGGATATAATTTTGACTTGCCTTTAAAAGAAATTCCAGAGATCTGACCTCTGTTCGACGATCGTGGAGCTGAGTTCGACGATCTTGGGTCAGATCGTCGAGCTCCGTTCGACGGTCGACTATGGCTGAGGTCAGGTATATGGGATCGTCGACCAGCGTTCGACGATCTTGGCTTAGATCGTCGATCAACGTTCGACGATTTGTCCTGAGATCGTCGAGCTGCGTTCGGCGATCGTCGATCTTCATTCGGCGATCGTCGAGCTTCGTTCGACGATTTCTGCTGGGACTTGAATTTCTGAGGCAGATAAGAATTTTTCCTGGCAACCTCTACAACTCCCTTTCCCTTGTCAGAAATGAACTTGATAGGGGTTGTTAGAACAATAGGTTGGCTGGATGAGGCACCCAAGCCCAGTGTACTGTTGAATCTTGAGTTCACTGTGCTTGTGATGTCCATCAGCTTGATGCTTCTCCCATTGAGAGATTCTTCAAGCTTCTTGGCCTCAGAGAGTTCACTCTTCAGTGAAGCTATCTGTTCCCTATGGTTCTCCAACTCCTGAGAGAGTTTGAGGTTTTCTGATTTTAAACCACTTTGTTCAGATAATTGATTTCTGAGAGAGTTGATCTCTTTCTCAGACTTTAGCAGGTCTAAACATAGTGCTTTAAATTCAAGTTTAAAATCTTCTGAAGTGAAATCAAAAGAGCTGATTACCTGATCTTCTTCAGGTTGAGTCTCTGAGTCTGACTCTGACTCCTCTTCCTCTGAGTTGTGTTGTGAGGCATTAATTGCCATCATGCAGAACTCCTTTTCCTCTGCATCATCCTCATCATCACTTGAGCTGGAAGAGGCTTCTGACTCCTCTTCAGTCTCACTCCAGGATTCAGCAACAAATCCTTTCCTTGTGTGCTTATTTCTGCTGGAGGAAGGTTTGCTATTTCCATTCCTTTTGGAGTCCTTCTCCTTTCTTCTTTCTTTTCTGTCCCTTCTGTCCTTGTTCTTATTCTCTGGATAGTCAGGAACTATGTGCCCCGGTTTCCTGCAACCAAAGCAAATGATGTCTTTATTATTGCCAATGGACTTGTCATACCTTGGCTTGTCTTGCTCCTTGTATGATCTTCTTCTGAAGTCCTTTCTGGCCATCTTGTAGAATCTTTTGGCCAACAGGCTGAGAAGTTCATCATTGCCTGTACCTTTTTCTTCAGGCAGATCCTCAGCTGCCTTAAATGCTATAGTCTTCTCCTTTCTTGTGGCTGGTGAAGCAGCCTTCTGTTCTTCTTCTCTGTTCTTGAAGAGTAGCTCATACGATTTGAGCTTACCCAACAAGGCTTCAGTCGTGATCTCATTCAGGCTTCTGGCATCTTTAATTGGCCAGATTCTTGAATCCCAAGTGCTGGGGAAGCACATTAGGATCTTGTCATTAAGTTCTGTTAGTGAGATCTCTTTGTCTAATGTCCTCAGTTCACTGACAATTAGACTCAGTCTGTTGTACATGTCTCCCACTGTCTCAGTTTCTCCCTTCTTGAAGTTCTCATATTGGGAGATGAGATGAGATCTTCTGTCCTTTCTCTCGTCAGCTGAGCCAGAGACAATTTCTGAAAGCCTGTCCCAAATCTCCTTGGCTGAATTGCATTCAGCTACCTTTTGAAAAATGTCATCTGACATTGTCTGAGCTAGAATGTTCATTGCCTTGGCATCAGCTACCTTCCACCTTTTGATGTCAGCATCTGTTCCTGATGGAGGTGGAACAGCATTTGTGCTTGTACTTTCTGGGGGTCTGGGACACACTGTCAAAACAGAATTAAAAATGTCCTCGTCAATAGAATTCATGTAGAGTTTAATCCTTGCTTTCCAAAGTGCAAACTTTGACAGATTGCACACTGGAGGTCTGGTGCTTGCATAATCTTTGTTTTGGGCCATGAGTTGTGCAAACAAAATCTAATATTAAAATACAAAAGAAGGATCTAGTTTGGGATCTTGGGGTTCAGGTGTTAGCCTGTATAACCAATCAGGAATGGTATGTTTAACCAACCTGGCTCTGATACCAATTGAAAGGGGAAACTAGATCAGATATACTCTAGAGGGGGGTGAATAGAGTATATGGTGCTTTTTAAAACACAAAGAAAAACTTTTGCAAAGCTTTACAACAATTGTTGTAATGAGTGTAAGCAGGGAAGCAGAAATAAAACTAAGCTATGCAGAAATTAAGCACAAGAAAATCTAGGCCAGAAACAAAAAGAAAACATGCAGAACCAGATGACACAAGGAAATATAGTGGTTCCCCAACTTGGGTACATCCACTCTTCTACCACCCTAGGTAGGAATCCACTGCAGGATGAGTTGATCAGGTGTCCTGGGCACCAATGAGCTTTTGATAAGGTGCTCAAAAAACAAATCAGATTTTTTGATCAGGTGTCTTGCCACCAATGAGCTTTTGACAAGGTGCTCAAAAACCAGATTCAAACTTTTGAAGGGAGTCTGAAAAACCCTTTACAGAGAGGGGGTTGAGAGAGTTATGGCAGTCTTCTCTTTCTCAATCAACTGAGAAGACTAAGTGGATTGATTTCAAAGCTCCCCCTGAGTCCTTGATCTTCAGGAAGATGAGCTTTGCTGAGGGTGATAGGCCTTCAAAAATAGATCTCCAGCAGAAGATGATTTCAGCAAGCTGAAATGTTGATTGTCTGGAGTCTTGAAATGTTGTTGGCCTTGAACACTTGAGAGCTGAAGAGATCTGAAGAATGTTTGAAAGCTTGATCTCTTGATGATCAGTGTTCTTCTGAATTCTTGTTGACAGAATATTTTTCAGAGTCTCTGTATATTGAGAGGTGTCCTATTCTTGTCAATCTCTTTCTGTTCTTGTCTATTCTCTGTCTTTATTCAAAAACATTCTCTTTTATTCTCCGAGTCTGAATAGAATATTACTCTGTCAAAGATAGCCGTTGGTCTGCATTGATTACAACCTTAATTGCATAATATGTTCTGAAGGAAAGTCCACTGAGTTGTTCCTAAAAAATCCCTTGAAACTTGCTCCAGAAGTAAATGAAAATGGCTGGCAGATCTTCTGAATTAAATGCAGAATAACTTCTATCTGATTTGAATTTGAATTCTGAAAGATAACTGAAATCGTCGAACTGAGCTCTGCTATCGTCGAGCTGAGCTCAGCGAATTGGAAAATGCAAGCAGCAAAGAAATCGTCGATCTGAGCTCAAAGATCGTCGAACTGAGCTCAGAGATAAGGATCCAGTGCAGAGTCAAAATCGTCGGCCTGAGCTCAGCGATCGTCGAATGGAGTTCGACGATATTGCGAAGTTGAGCTCAGCGATCGTCGACCAGAGCTCGACGATATTATGAGGTTTGAGCTCAGCGATCGTCGAATGGAGCTCGACGATCTGTCAAAGTTGAGGTAGACGATCGTCGATCGGAGTTCGACGAAACGTCGTGCTGAGCTCGACGATTTGGACTTAGTCTCCAGAAAAACTTGGGTCTTCAGGGCAGCTTCCAATCCTATCCTTCTAACCCTTAGACTCAATTCTAATTGACCTATTAAGCTATACAGAAGGTCAAACACAGATTCCTAGAGACATAGTGATCCTGACCCAAATTAGTAATAGGGTGTTCCAACACAGGGCTTCGCGATCGTGATAAGTTTTCCATGATTCCTCTATTTTTATACGTTAGGGTTAGCTATTTTGACCCCTTTTATCCTCCAAAAGTTTTAGGAATCGTAGCCCGGGCCTTTTTACAGCCGATCCTTATTGTGGTGCAAGCGGGCGGCGTTTCTTCAAAGGTTAAAGGCAAGTTGATTTTTTCCCCCTTACATGTCCGTTTCATAGTCGATTTCTTCTCCCTTTTCTCCTCCCTTAGAGAGTAGGGTGAGGGTAGGTTAGATCATGAAAAGAACCACTAGTTTAGGACATGATTTCGGCCAAGCCAAGGAGTCTAGGGTTAACAGTGCAAGTCAGTTTTGGCTCGTATCGGCGAGTGAGAATCGTCGGGATGGGTAAGCTAATTTGTTCCAGATTCATAGGTCTGTTCATCGAGTATTTATGTTAGGGAATTCGACATGTATCGGTATCTAGCCTAAGTAGAATTCGGCGGGTATTAGGTAGGAATTCGACGAGTATCGCCAAATTTTGTTAAGTCATTTTTGGCGAGTATCGATGGACATGTTCGCCAAGTATCATAGGGATTCACCGAGTATCGTCAATTGTCGAACCTTGTAAAGTTGACAAGTAAAATTCGGACTGTATCATTTAAATTTGTCGAATATCGTATTTCATTTCGAAGAGTATCATTAGGATTCATTGAGTATCGTTTAGTCTATTTCGCAGAATATTGCAGAATTCGTCGAGTATCGAGGTAGTTCGTCGGGAATACTCGCCGAATGGGCCGGGACTTAGAATGTTTCGCCATTTTTGTCCGATTCGGCGAGTTTGGTCCTTAGGGTATAGTTTTGGGCATTTTCATCCCGTTTTTCTTGTGAAGGTTTTAGACTTTGGTATTTGGATTTTACTGAGTTTTTAGGTCTTGTCTTTATGGCTAGATCGGCAGTGGATAAAGGACCACTAATTGGACGCCGTATCGTGAATCATTGCACGTGGTAGTTTTGTTTTGGGACTCTATTTATATGTTTATTTAGGTTTGTTGGACTTTGTGGCCGCCATCGGGGTGCCTTTGAGACATCTAGGTCTGTTAGTTCGATTTTGGACGTTTTGGTCGCCTACACAGACCCATGGTTTTTACCAGTGTTAATGATTCACATGTTTAGGACTGTATAGTTGTATTTCCTTCTATAGTTTGGCAGTTGTTGGTTATTTGCTTCTGCAGGTTTAAGCAAAGCATGGTAACTTCTTGCACTTGGTGCACTTTTGCTTACTTTACTGATTAGTATTTTCTTACTTATCTCTTTTGTTGATTTTAATAGTTGAGGTTGTCAGCATTTCTCTTAGTAGGGTTTGGTAAACACCCTTTTTGTTTTTTACTTGATTGTTATATAATTGATTCCTTTGCCACTTGTATTTCCTTGCTGAGGTGTTCTTATTTTGAATGCCTAAGGTTCAGGGTTGTAGCTAGTCGAGCTTCTAGGTTTTGGAGTTTGCTAGTGTACTGCTTTGTTGCAGAGGTTTTCCTCACACTTGTGAGGTCATTTTTGGTTGTTTCCTTGTTAGTACAGACATACATACCTTCATTGGGTTCGTGACAGGTTGTTGATGTTGGTGCAATAATAGTGATCTAGAAGTGATCAACTATGTAGCCTCACAGTCAACTCAGAATGAGCATATCAGGGTTGCACATAAGATTATGGAGAAATTGGGAGTTTGGATCTATATGGTGTATCTCATATGATGAGAGAAAGGGACCGATATATTCTAAGGCAAAAGCATTGAAAGCATTGTATTAACTCAACACCTTGGCATAGTCGTCGAACGCAGTTCGATGAATTTCGCCTCTAGCGCAGATTCGTCGAACTTCATTCGACGAATTAGTATTGGCACAGATTTGTCGAACACCATTCGATGAATTGGCCCTTGGTGCTTTTTCGTCGAACTGCGTTCGACGAATTATCCGTTGCCACTAATTTGTCAAACTCCGTCCGACAAATTAGCCTTGGGCGCTTATTCGTTGAACGTCGTAGGAGTCGTTGACAGCATTGAGTCCATTCAACGGCATAGTCTATTTAAGTGTTGATTCGGCTAGTGGTTGACATTGAGTTTGTTATATATGCGCTATAAGATACTCAACGATTCAACGAGTATAAATTGATACTCGATGATTCATTGTATATCCTGTAGATATTCGACGATTCGTCTACACAAACTGTTGTCTGGCCGAAGGTCGGTTTGTCTTTGTCCTGGATTTGCGATAACCGACAAGCTGCTTTGTTTATTCCCATTAGGTATAAATAGGAAGTTTTAGGGTTTGACTATGATGCACGATCATTCTTCTATCTGAGCACACGAGCCGTAGTGTGCGAAAGACCGATAACCCTAAAAGCCTGACAGAAACTGTTCCGTCCTTGTCTTCGCTGATCCCGATCCCGATTCCGCTTTCAATTTTAAACGAAATTGTTTTAACGGTGTAAGCCTTATCTAATGCAACAAAAAACATAAAGAACTATTAAAAAGTGTGAATTTATTCATTTGGCCTGGAGATCCAAAACCACCAATTCTAAGCGGAGCCTAGAGAAGTGTGCTTCAGGAAGGGGTTAGGTAAAGATGTATGCAAGTTGTATGTCTGTGCCATTGAAATTTACTCACATGTTTTCCTTCTTAATGCGATCACAAATGAAGTGATGTTGTATGTCTATGTGTTTCGAGCGAGGGTGGTCCATTGGATTGTTCATTAAGTCCATAACACTCTTATTATCACACCTAAGTTCAACGTTCTTGAATGAAAGACCAAAGTCTTCTAACATTTGTGGCATCCATAGTGCTTGTGAGCAATAACTACCTAAGGCAATATATTCATCGTTGACTGTGGAGAGGGTAATAGAATTCTATTTCCAATGAAAGTGGTTCTAAAGACTCCATATGAGATATGGACTGGGAAGCGTCCCAGTGTGTCGTTCATTAAGGTTTGAGACTGTAAGGCATACATAAGACGTCAAATACCTGATAAGCTGGAACCCAAATCAGATAAGTGTTATCTTGTGGGGTATCCTAGGGAAACCAAAGGGTACTATTTCTACCTACCGTCCGAGGGCAAAGTTTTTGTCACAAGTACTGGTGTCTTTCTTGAGAAAGAGTTCTTAAGTATAAAGACAGACATGGTAGAATTGAAGAAGTTCAAGAACCACAAACTATAAATGAACCGAAATTGGGACCTGAGTCAGGACTACAAGTAGTTATAGTTGGAGAACCTACTCATTAAACACAAGTTCCATGTAGATCTGGTAGACCAAGGTTTGAGGCTGAGAGATGTGGGTTTCTCGAGTCTCAAATAGGTAATGTGTTGCTTATGGATCATAGTGATGTGCTTGCAACCTACCATGAGGCACTGTGTGGACCGGACTGTGAGAAGTATATTGAGGCCATGAAATCTGAAATGGACTCTATGTATGAAAACCAAGTATGGACCTTGCTAGAACCACCTGAAGGGGTAAGACCCATAGGGTGCAAGTGAGTCTTCAAGAAGAAGAACGACATGGATGGGAATGTGCAGACATTCAAAGGGCGACTTGTGGCTAAAGGTTTCAAGCAAATTCATGATATTGACTACGATGAGACTTTTTCCACTGTTTCCATGGTTAAGTCCATCAAAATTCTGCTTGCTATTGTTGCATATTATGACTACAAGATCTGGCAGATATATGTCAAAATGACTTTCGTTAATGGGAATCTCCTCAAGGAAGTGTATATGACACAACTTGAGGGTTTTGTATCTCTAGGTGAAGCCACTAAAAAATACAAGCTGTATAGATCCATTTATGGAATAAAACAGGCTTCTCGAAGTTGGAATCTTCATTTTGATGAAAAGATCAAAGAGTTTGGCTTGAACAAGAATGAGGATGAACATTGTGTTTATAAATAGATTAGTGGGAGCGTAGTGGTCTTCCTGACTTTGTATATAGATGACATACTATTGATCGAGATGACAAACCCACCCTGCAGGTTGTTAAGAACAACCTAGGGGATTGCTTTCCGATGAAGGACTTAGGGGAAGCGACATATATACTCAGTATTAAGATCTATAGAGAGAGAACAAAGAATTTGTTGGGTTTGTCCTAATGTACATACATTGATAAGGTGTTGAAACGGTTCAGCATGCCTGAGTCCAAGAAAGTACTCTTGCCCATGTATCATGGTGTGAGACTCTCTAAGGACTAGTGTCCCAAGTCTTGTGAAGATAAGGACCATATGAAGTTGGTTCCATATGCTTTGAAAATTGGGTCAATCATGTATGCAATGTTATGTACTAGACCAGATATCTCTTATGCTTTGAGCATGACTAGCAGATATCAGTCTGATCCGGGTAAATGTCACTGGATAGCCGTCAAGAATATCCTGAAGTACTTGTGAAGAACAAAGGATATGTTCTTAGTATTCGACGGAGAGGAAGTGCTCATTGTAAGTGGTTACACTGATGCTAACTTCCAAACTGATAGGGACGATTCCAAGTCACAGTTAGGTTTTGTTTTTTGCCTGAATGGATGTGTTGTTAGATATAAAAGTTCCAAGCAGGATACAGTTGTTGATTCTACTACTGAGTGCAAGTACATCGCCGCTGCGAATGCAGCGAAGGAGGCTGTATGGATTAGGAAATTCATCGGCGAGTTAGATGTAGTTCCTAGCATTATTTGTCCCGTAGATCTCTACTGTGACAACAACGGTGCAATTTGATAAGTTTAAATATACACATTTTTATGTACGTTAATTAAGTCGTTTTAGTTTCCTTTTGTTATTTTTGGTTATTTTTCTTTAATAAATTGTTCCTTTTTGTAAAAATTGTTCTAACTTAAGTTTATTTTGATTTCCTAAAATTTTACAGAAATTGTCAAATTTTGCCAAGTACACTCTCGTGTACTATGGGTCACGCCCGTGACAAGGGCGTGACAATTCAATTTCATGTGGAAATCAACCGAATGAAGAAAAAAATGTGACACGCCGGCAACATGCCCGTGTCCAATGACACGTCCCGTGACCGTGACCCGTGTCACTCCTGCTCGATGAAATCGCTCTCGACGTTCGTCGACCCAACTCGACACGCCCATTGTCACGCCCATGACATAGGGCGTGAATCCTCCACCTGGCCCGACAAGAATCCGCCGGCAACTCTTGACGCAACCCGCTCCCAGTTCCACCACTTCGACACGCCCACTGTTACGCCCGTGACCAACGGCGTGACATCCTCGTGTACAGCTGCAAGTTAATGCTGCTGTCAAATCGATAGATCTCATCGCGCATAGTGCTGACACGCCCCCATGACATGCCCGTGTCGGAGGGCGTGTTCTTAGAAATTTTCCCTATAAATAGGCCATTTCTGTAAGGTCCAAGGGTTCACTTTTTTGAGCCAAAATTTAGTGTGTTTTGTGGGCTGCCCTGGTGTATTTCATTGCCATGTAAGGAGAACATTCTCCTCCTCTCTTTTTATGTTTGTATTAGCTTTGTAATAGTTCATTTTAATCAATAAATATGTTAGCTTTTCTCTTCTTAAATGACTTTGGAATGAACTTGTGTGCCCACTTTCTTCTTCATTTTATCCCTTTATATTTCTTAGTTTTTCTCTTTATGAAAAGTGTGTGTGTGTGTGTGTGTGTGTGTGTGTGTGTGTGTGTGTGTGTGAGTGTAAGTTGTTTACTTTCTATGTTTTTAACTTGTCTCCATGTTAGGTTTTGTTATAGATTTTATTTCTAATTGAAATGTGGATGTTAAGTTTATCTCTTTTTCTCCATATTCTTTCTTACTGTTTTTAAATTTTTGTTCTTATGATTTGTAAAAGAGATTTTAAAAGTGATTTTCTTTTTTTTACTTATCTTTGTTTTATGATTGTAAAACCTTTTTGTTCTTTTCACTTTCATTTCACTTTCTAATCACTTTTATGAAATCCTAAGAATAAAAAAGTTGTAATTTTAATTTTTAAAGGACTGTAGTTTTTTGCTTTATTTTTAAAACCTTTTGTTCTTTTTTTACTTTTATTTGTTATTTTTATGAGTTTTTAGTAAGCTTTAGGAGAAGGAATCTTGTAATTTTAATTTTTAAGCAACTTTGTTTTTTCTCTTTAATAGTGTGTGTGAGTGTAGGAGTTAGGTTTTCATTTTGTTCTTTTAAATTTCATGTTGTGTGTGTGAGTGTATGAGAATAATTTTTAATGCTTTCTTCAATTATGTAGAGTGTGTGACTATTGGAGATAAATTTTCATGCTTTATTTTATCATTTTTTTTCAATTATGCAGAGTGCGTGTGTGTAGGAGATAATTTTATTGCTTTCTTTCAATTCATGTAGAGTGCGTGCGTGTGTTTTACTTTTTGCAGTGTGTGTGCGCTTTCATTTATGCAAGTGTGTGCGTTTTCATTTTTAGTAGAGTGAGTGTGTGTGTTTATTTCATGTCGATTGTGTGCATGTGCACATTTATTTCTGCCCACTCGTTAAGAGTTAAGTGGCGTGTTTTTATTTCCAGCCTACTCGTTTGAGTAGGACTTGTACTTGCATTTATTTCCGCCTACTCGTTAAGAGTTAAATTGTGTGCCCTTTATTTCCCGCCTACTCGTTTGAGTAGGACTTGTAATTTCATTTTTTTTGTAACTTAGTTTCTATTTTATTTATAATTTGAAGTGTGTGTGAGTTCTCGTATTAGCTAACTTTTCAAGTTTTCTAAATATTTGTTATTTTTTTGTCTTCTTTTTATAATCCTTCAGCGTTTAATCTCGAACTCGTGCCTCATCAAAATTATAAAGCCATCCCCATACCGATGAGTGGCTATTCGTTATTTGCCCTTGACATCGAAGAGCATTGGGACACATAAAATGATTCGAAATAATTAAAGTTCTTTATTTTCACTTTAATTTTAGGACTTAAAGTATACTCTGGGTTAACGACCCGTAGGACAACATATCGATGTGTGTGCTCTACTTCCGTTATCCATACGCTAGCTAGCCGAGAGGTAGTGCGTATGGGCAGATCACCACAGGATAAAGAGAGTTGCGTACATACCCTCGAGATAGGACAATCATAATTCTACCGGATTGGGTTCCCCACCCAATAGCGAGATTCTTTGCGTAAACGGGCGTTAAGAGAAATCCTTCGTCGGACTAACGTTCGGTCGAATAGTCTTAGCGTTCAGGTGAGTGATATACATATAGCTAGGTGAGCTCATATTTATGGAACCTCCACGACCAAGTCGCCTTTTATTAATTTGAAAACTAAGTTCAATAATTATTAAAAGTTATTTTAGTCTTAATCTGATTCTGTGCCGAGCGTTAACCCTTCATTGAATTTTCTAAATTGTTTTCGCGTTTTTATTTTATCCGCCTTAGTTAATTTAAATCCCAAATGAACTTTCAGTAAAATAATAGTCCTCCTGTTGGAGTAGGAATAATCAACGCAACCTCGAGTACAATACGACCTCGGTATTCTCCCGAATATTGAGTACTACATGCGATAGGTGCACTTGCCTGCTTTCGTTAGAAGCTCGCTTTTTAGCAAGGCCGCGGCGTTTGACTCATCGAACCAACCACCTAAATAAGAGTCTGTTTGCGGGAAATCAAGTTTTTGGCGCCGTTGCCGGGGAAAGCTTGCGTTGTTATTTCGAATTTTGGAGTCTATTACTTTTACTTATTTTCTATAAACTAAAAAAAACTAAAAAATTTTAAACCTAAAAACTCTATTTTAAAAAAAACAAAAAAAGAGTTTATTTAGTTTTAATTTTTTTAGGGTGTATGACCCGTGGACTACCCTCGGAGTCTAAAGATTTTGACTTCGACCCAGAGATCGAATGCTCCCTTCCGCATATTCGATCTCAACACCGAATTCCGTTTTTAGACCCCGAAGAATCTATCAGAGAACCCTCTGTCGTAGTTATGGCCGACCCCAATCCGAATGCGGCTGTCTATCGTACAATGTCATATTACGCTCGGACGAATTTGTACGATACTGGGTCTTGTATTGTTTGCCCTACGGTGAGGAATAATAATTTCGAAATAAAATCAAGTGTCATTTAAATGGTCCAAAACGCCGTCTAGTTCGATGGACTGCCGGATGAGGACCCGAATGTTCACTTGTCCAATTTTTTTGAAAATATGCGACACCTTCAAGATTAATGGCGTCACTGATGACGCCATTTGCTTGCGCCTATGTAATTTTTCCCTTAAGTCCAAAGCAAAGGAGTGGTTGAATTCCCTCCCGCGAGGATGTATCCCACCTCGGCTGAGTTGATGGAGCGGTTCCTGACGAAGTACTTTTCACCCGAAAAAACTGCAAAGTTGCGGGCAGACATTTCTTCGTTTGTGCAAAATGATCCTGAGTCTCTATATGAGACTTGGGAATGGTTTAAGGAGCTCCTCTGCAGGTGCCCGCACCACGCGCTGCTAATGTGGTTGCAGGTATAATTTTTTTATAATGGCCTTAATTTTCAGATGCGTCAAATGATTGACGCGGCTACCGGGGACCCATTAAACAACAAAACCCCCGAGGTCGCCCAGGCTTTATTCGAAGAAATGGCTATGAATGCCTACCAATAGAACGTCCCGTGGGGAAGCCCAAAGTCGGCGGCCGACCTTTTTAAAGTGGATGCCACTACTCTCTTAACCCTTCAAGTGGAAATGTTAATAAAGCAGGTGGCGGAGATGTTTGCTGCCTCCTGCATTCTGCCTTGTTTTATTCTCCCTAATGTCTGCGTGGCTAAAGAGTTCGTGGATTTCATAGAAAATTCAGTTCGTCCTTCCTTCAACCCCAACAACAACCCTTATAGCAATAACTATAATCCGGGTTGGAGGAAACACCACAATTTCTCTTGGAGCAACCCGAATGATGCGCAACACCTGCCCAATTCTTATGCGCCCGGATTTCTGCCGCCTCCCCCTCTTCCAAAACCCTCCCCGATGGAGTAATTTTTTTTAAATACATATCGTCCAACAAATCAAATATCCGGAACATCACCAGATCATTAAAAACCCTTGAACAACAGGTTGGACAACTGGCGAGAATGATGTCCGAGCGCGCTCTCGGAGCACTGCCGGGAAACACGAAGCCCAACCCTCAGGATAACGCCAATGCTATAACCCTCCGTAGCAGTAAGGAGGTAGTCGATCCAAAACAGATCGATCCTCAAGTATATATTTCACCTTCGACCACTCTTCCCCCATCTTCAATTACACCTCCTTTACCAATTTTACACGAAAAAATTATTTTAACCAAGGCCCTGCCATATCCGCATAGGTTAGATGATGAGCATATGTATGCACAATATAAAAAATTTATTTTACTATTAAAACAAATTCATATTAATGTTCTCTTCTGCGAGGCGATCTTGCAGATGCCTAAGTATGCGAAATATTTGAAAGAACTTCTTTCTAATAAACAAAAAATGGAAAATATTTCGCATATCTCTCTCAATGCAGACTGCTCGGCGGCCCTTACGAATAAATTGCCCCCCAAAAAAAATGATCCGTGATGGTTTTCCATCCCATGCATTTTGGCAATATATTAGTAAAATACGCTTTTGCAGATTTACGCACGAGCATTAATTTGATGCCGTTCTCGCTCTTTAAAAATTTTGTTTGGGCAATCCAGCCCATACTAATATGCGCATCCAGTTAGTGGATCACTCGGTTAAGTTCCCCATCGGGGTAGTGGAGGACGTCCTTGTCCGAGTTGACAAGTTTATCTTTTCGGTAGACTTCGTCATCTTGGACATCGAGGAGGACACCGAGGTATCAATAGTACTCGGTCTCCCTTTTCTCGGCACCTCCCGTGCACTAATAGATGTGAGTAACAGTCGTCTCCTCCTTCGAGTAGGAGATGATGAAGTTACTCTCTCTATTAATCCCTTGATGGAAGTCTCGTCATCAAGCGACGATTTCTGCTATTCTTTAGATTCCTTTTTTGGAGATCGTTCTTCTCCCGTTTTTGAGTTCGTATTTTTAAACGAAGATATTTCTGCGCTCGAAAATTTTAAATGCGGTGAGGATACCTCTATAGACTTGCCTTTCGAACCAATTGGTAAGAAAGACATAGGAATTAAAACCTCCCTAGAAGAACCGCCCATCCTAGACCTCAAACTCCTACCCGAATCTCTCAAATACGCTTTTTTGGGAAAAAATGATACCCTTCCCATTATCATCTCTTCGCATTTGAGTGATTCAGAGACTTTCGATTTATTGGAAGTTTTGCTCAAACATCTCCACGCAATTGCGTGGCAAATTTCTGATCTTAAGGGGATTAACCCCACTTTTAGCACTCATAGGAGTTTCCTCAACGATAATTTCCGCAAAACCATTCAGCCGCAGCGACGTCTTAACCCAAACATGAAAGATGTTGTTAAAGCCGAGATAATTAAATTATTAGTTGCAGGGATTATTTATGGCATTTCTGATGGTGTTTGGGTTAGTCCCGTTCATGTTGTGCCCAAAAAGGGCAGTCTTACCGTAGTGGCGAATGAGCATAACGAGCTCGTCCCAACTCGTACTGTTACGGGTTGGGGAGTGTGCATCGATTAAAGAAAACTTAATGATGCCACCCACAAGGACCATTTTCCACTACCGTTTCTGGACCAGATTTTAGATCGTTTATCTGGTCTTCCATATTATTATTTTCTTGATGGTTTATCGGGGTTTTTCCAAATCCCCATTTCCCCCGATGATCAAGATAAAACAACTTTTACATGCCCGTTTGGCATCTTCACCTACCGAAGAATGTCATTTGGACTCTGCAATGCGCCGGCTACATTCCAAAGATGTATGCTAGCAATCTTTGGCGAGCTAGTAGAAGACATTATGGAAGTGTTTATGGATGACTTTTCTGTTTTCGGATGCTCCTTTCCAGATTACCTTCAAAATTTAGATCGTGTCCTCCAACGGTGCGAGGACACAAGCCTCGTTTTAAATTGGGAAAAGTGTAACTTTATGGTTCGAGAAGGTTTGGTTCTCGGTTATATGATTTCATCTATGGGGATGGAGGTAGATAAGGCCAAGGTAGAAATTATAGAAAAACTTCCGCCGCCAACTAACGTAAAATCCATTAGGAGTTCCTTGGGTCACGCGGGCTTTTATAGACGTTTCATTCAAGATTTTTCAAAAATAACAAAACCGCTTACTCGACTATTGGAAAAGGAATCAAATTTTGTCTTTAGTAGCGAATGTGAGTCTGCATTTAATTTCATAAAACAAAAACTTATCAATTCACCCATTTTACTGGCGCCCGATTGGTCCCTTCCGTTCGAAATTATGTGCGACACTAGTGATATTGCCTTAGGTGCCGTTCTTGGTCAACCCGTAGACAAACACTTTCATCCAATTTATTACGCTAGCAAGACGCTCACTTCCGCACAAGTAAATTACACCACAATGGAAAAGGAACTCTTGGCCGTCGTTTTTTGCTTTTGATAAGTTTCGCTCGTATATAATGCTATCTAAAGTTATCGTATTTACTGATCACTCCGCCATTAAATATTTATTAGCTAAAAATGATGCGAAGCCCCACATTCTTCGATGGATACTCCTCCTACAAGAGTTTGATTTGGAGATCCGGGATAAGCGGGGTGCGGAAAATCTTGCTGTAGACCACCTCTCCCGTTTATAAAATCCGAGTGCAGAAGCGCTCGTTGAATCTGAAATAAATTACAGATTCCCCATGGAATGCCTCCTTGCCATTCATAATTCTCCGTCATCTTCGCATTGGTTCGCAGATTTAGCAAATTACTTAGTAGCGCAGGTGCTTCCAAAAGAGTTTTCAAGTCATCAAAAGAAGAAATTTTTTTCTGACTTGAAAAATTTCTTTTGGGAGGACCCATTTCTTTTTCGTATCTGCGCGGACCAAGCGGTCCGAAGATGTGTTGCAGGTGTGGAGTTCTTGAAAATTATTAGGCACTACCACGAGGGTCCAACCGGTGGGCATTATCAAGCCAACTAGACCGCTCGAAAGGCGCTGGAGGGGGCTACTTTTGGCCCACTCTCTTCAAAGATGCTCATAATTTTGTGCGCGTATGCGATAACTGTCAGCGGTCAGGTAACATCTCTCGTCGAGATGAGATGTCCCAAAACATGTTTTTAGAATACGAAGTTTTCGATTTATGGGGCATTGATTTTGTTGGCCCCCTGTCTCCGTCTTTCAAAAATATGTATATTTTAGTGGCGGTCGACTACGTATCGAGGTGGGCGGAAGCGCAAGCTCTCCCACCAACGATGCGCGAGTTATCGTAACATTTCTTAAAAAAACTATTTTCTCGCTTCGGCACTCCTCGCGCAATTGTTAGTGATAATGGAACGCATTTCTGTAATGCTCTTATGGCTAAGATGTTAGCTAAATATGGAGTCACGCACAAACTTGCCACCCCCTACTACCCGCAAACAAGTGGCCAAGTCAAGGTAGTAAATCGAGAGATTAAGCGAATATTAGAAAAAAACCGTTTCTCCTAATAGGAAATATTGATCCGTCAAACTCGATGATGCGTTGTGGGCGTATCGGACGGCATACAAAACCGCAATTGGTTGTACGCCGTTTCGGTTAGTCTATGGCAAAGCGTGGCATCTCCCCGTAGAACTAGAGCATCACTCTCTTTGTGCTTTAAAACTCGCAAACCTCGACGCCAACTTAGCCACTCAAAATAGACAACTGTAACTAAACGAGCTCGATGAATGGCGTGCGAACGCTTACGAGAGCAATAAGTTCTATAAGGAGCATTCTAAGTTATATCACGATCGAAAATTAAAGTCCCCAAAATTTTTTTCTTCGGGCGATCTTGTCCTTCTTTACAATTCACGTCTTAGTCTTTTTCTGGGTAAACTAAAATCACGTGGGTCTGGACCCTTCAAAGTTGATGAGGTTTGGCCATATGGGACCGTACTCATCTCTCACCCAGAAAAAGGTTCGTTTAAAGTAAACGGTCATCGATTGAAGTCTTATATAGCGGGCGGTCCAATGATCGGTTTAAACGAAAACATAACTTTCCTCAACATTATAAACCCACCATACTAGTCAAGCTACACGACTATAAACAAAGCACTCCTGGGAGGCACCCCACCCTTATCTTTTTCGCTCTTTATTTATTATTTTTGCTACTTTTTCTACTAAATTCAGGGTTTCTTATGGGCCTCTCCGAACGCGTTCCAGGGAAGCTTCTACCCCCCTCTCCTTATTTTCTTTATACATATTGCCTTTCCTTTTTGTTCCGCATAATTACGTTGCAACATTGGGGACAATGTTGGACTTAAGTATGGGGGTATTTTCGTGCTTTATTTTTCTGCATTTCTACTTTCTGCATTTCAAAAATAAAAAAAAACTATAAACAATATATAACAACAAAACAAAACAAAAAATTTAAACTGAAAAGTCCAAAAAGTTTTCTTTTCCTTTCTTTCTAAAACACAAAAATTCCAAAAAACTATAAAACACAAATTCCAAAAAAATTATAAAACAAAAATTCCAAAAAATATTTAGTTTTGTAAATAATTTTTTACATACTTTATGCACATATCTTTTGTAAATATTTTTGGTCTTTTCTCTCTTTCCCCTCTTCCTTTCTTTTCTTCTTTGTAATTAACGTTCCTCACTTTCCTTATTTTGTAAATATTTGCTTATAAAAACCAAAAAAACAAATCCAAAAAATTAGAAAAGAAACAATAGTTAAAAAAATAATACATATTTCTTATCGTTTTTTTCCATATGTATATAATAACAAATTTAAAAAATATGTTTCTCTCTTTCCGTATGTATATATTTATTGTCATTTTTTCCCGTATGTATATAATAACAAATTTTAAAAAAAAACAAAAAAAAGATAATAGGTAAAAATTCAAAATCAAAAGAGTAAAACAAAACAAAAATTCAAAAAAGAAGATAATAAATTAAAAAACACAAAAAATGATGATAAAAACTCTAAAAATCCAAAAAATGTTTGAAACAAATAAATCAAATATACCATTCTTAATTTTCTTGGTATCCAACAATTTTGTTTTGAGTTTATTTATTTGTGAATTTTATTAATTCTTTGTTCACTATTCGTTTGTTAATTATTGATTGAAAAATTTAAAGAGTTGGGGTTAAATTTTAAAGAATTCTTTATGCTTTGTTAAAAATAGCGAACTCGTTTTAGGCACTACTTCTAATTTTTCATTGATAGGAGCACATGTATTATGTTAGAAAATAATGACTATAGAATTCAATTATGCTTACTTTTAGATTTCTGAAAAATTAGAACGTACAATTTATTAAGGTTGCTCTCAAAAATTTTTTAATTAAAAATTTAGTTTTCTTTTCTCCCCTTATTTATCATGACTTACTTGGCATGATAAAATTTTTGTCCTTAAAAGATCTTACGTCAATAGGAAAAAGATTTCGTTCGGTAAACATAGGCATCCAAAAATTTAAAAAGATTATATGTTATGGAGTAAGAGGATAAAATTTATTACTCCAACACATATACATTGGGTTAATTTTATTATTATGAAGTTGAAAAAAAAATCATATTAAGAAAATAAGATTTCATTTTCCTAATAATCGAAAAAGAAAAAAATGGAGGTTCGAGAAATAATTACCTCACTTCAAAATCGAAAACCTCTTCATAAACCAACATCAACCCCCTTAGCCAATTTCACGATTCTAGAATTAATTCAAAAATCTTTTTAGGAGCATAATTTGTAAATTGCATTATTTCCAGTAAAAGCCCTATAAGCTAAAGTTCATATAATTCCAAACTATTTTTATTAATCTAACCATTACAATTATTGATTTCTATTTGACTACATCAAGAAGTCTTTTGTCCAAAACTTTTGTGCTATTTAAATCATTTACATAATTTTAGTACTTAACTCTTACACCCCGTATGTTTATTTAGATCTCTCTTATAATTAATTAAGCGGTAGATAAACTTAGTTTTTTTATTCCTTATAAGTTCACCTCAAACTTTTACTCTAGAATAACAAAAGCTTAAGTATGGGAGTATTTGATAAGTTGTAAATATACACATTTTTATGTACGTTAATTAAGTCATTTTAGTTTCTTTTTGTTATTTCTGTTTATTTTTCTTTAATAAATTGTTTCTTTTTGTAAAAATTGTTCTAACTTAAGTTTATTTTGAATTCCTAAAATTTTGAAG
Source organism: Platanthera guangdongensis (assembly GCA_039583875.1). Taxonomy (NCBI): domain Eukaryota; kingdom Viridiplantae; phylum Streptophyta; class Magnoliopsida; order Asparagales; family Orchidaceae; genus Platanthera; species Platanthera guangdongensis. The sequence goes on from CM077158.1 coordinate 155,528,775, forward strand.
AAATTATCAAATTTTGCCAATTACACGCCCGTGTTGTATGGGTCACGCCCGTGACAAGGGCATGACACTTCAATTTCTAGTGGAAATCAACCGAATGAAGAAAAAAATATGATACGCCCGGCAACACGTCTGTATCCAATGACACGCCCCGTGACCTTGACCCATGTCACTCCTGCTCAACGAAATCGCGCTCGACATTCGTCGACCCAACCTGACACGCCCATTGACACGCCCATGACATAGGGCGTGACTCCTCCACCTGGCCCGACAAGACGCCGCCAGCGACTTTTGACGCAACCCGCACCCAGTTCAAACTCCCCGACATGCCCACCGTCACGCCCGTGACCAAGGGCGTGACATCCTCATGTATAGCAGCAAGTCAATGCTACCATCAAATCGCTGGATCTCATCGCGCACAGTGCTGACACACCCGCACGACACACCCGTGTCGGAGGGCGTGTTCTTAGAAATTTTCCATATAAATAGGTCATTTCTGTAAGGTCCAAGGGTTCACTTTTTTGAGCCAAAATTTAGTGTGTTTTGTGGGCTGCCCTGGTGTATTCCATTGCCATGTAAGGAGAACTTTCTCCTCCTCTCTATTTATATTTGTATTAGCTTTGTAATAGTTTATTTTAATCAATAAATATGTTAGCTTTTCTCTTCTTAAATGACTTTGGAATGAACTTGTCTGCCCACTTTCTTCTTCATTTTATCCCTTTGTATTTCTTAGCTCTTCTCTTTATTAAAAGTGTGTGTGTGTGTGTGTGAGTGTAAGTGGTCTACTTTCTATGTTTATAACTTGTCTCCATGTTAGGTTTTGTTATAGATTTTATTTCTAATTGAAATGTGGTATGTTAAGTTTATCTCTTTTTCTCCATGTTCTTTCTTAGTGTTTTTAAATTTTTGTTCTTATGATTTGTAAAAGAGATTTTAAAAGTGATTTTGTTTTTTACTTAGCTTTGTTTTAGGATTGTAAAATCTTTTTGTTCTTTTCACTTTCTTTTCACTTTTTAATCACTTTTATGAAATCCAAAGAATGAAAAAGTTGTAATTTTAATTTTTAAAGGACTTTAGTTTTTTGCTTTGATTTGAAAACCTTTTGTTCTTTTTACTTTTATTTGTTCTTTTTATGTGTTTTTAGTAAGCTTTAGGAGTAGGAATCTTATAATTTTAATTTTTAAGCAACTTTGTTTTTTCTCTTTAATAGTGTGTGTGAGTGTAGGAGTTAGGTTTCATTTTGTTCTATTAAATTCCATGTTTTGTGTGTGAGTGTATGAGAATAATTTTTAATGCTTTCTTCAATTATGTAGAGTGTGTGAGTGTAGGAGATAAATTTTCATGCTTTATTTTATCGCATTCTTTCAATTATGTAAAGTGCGTATGTGTAGGAGATAATTTTATTGCTTTCATTCAATTCATGTAGAGTGTGTGAGTGTGTTTTACTTTTTTCAGTGGTGTGCGTTTTTCATTTATGCAAGTGTGTGTGCGTTTTCATTTCAGTAGAGTGAGTGTGTGTGTTTATTTCATGTCGAGTGTATGCGTGTACGCATTTATTTTCGCCCACTCGTTAAGAGTTAAATGAAGTGTTTTTATATCTAGACTACTTGTTTGAGTAGGACTCGTCATTTTCCGTCTACTCGTTTGAGTAGGACTTGTACTTGCATTTATTTCCACCTACTCGTTAAGAGTTAAATGGCGTGCCCTTTATTTCCCGCCTACTCGTTTGAGTAGGACTTGCAATTTCATTTTTTTTGTAACTTAGTTTCTATTTTATTTATAATTTGAAGTGTGTGCGAGTTCTCGTATTAGCTAACTTTTCAAGTTTTCTAAATGTTTGTTATTGTTTTTGTCTTTTTTTATAATCCTTCGGCATTTAGTCTCAAACTCGCACCTCATCAAAATTATAAAGCCGTCCCCATATCGATGAGTGGCTAATCGTTATTAGCCCTTGGCATCGAAGAGCGTTGGGACATATAAAATGATTTGAAATAATTAAAGTTCATTATTTTCACTTTAATTTTAGGACTTAAGGTTTACACCAGGTTAATGTCGTGTAGGACCACATATCGATGTGTGGGCTCTACTTCCGTTTTCCCTACGCTAGCTAGCAGAGAGGCTGTGCGTATGGACAAATCATCCCTGGGTAAAGAGAGTTGTGTGCATACCCTCGAGAGAGGACAAGCGTAATTCTACCGGATTGGGTTCCCCACCCAATATCGGGGTTCTTTGCGTAAAGCGGACGTTAAGAGGAATCCTTCGTCGGACTAACATTCGGTCGAATAATCTTAGCGTTCAGGTGAGCGATATCCCTATAGCTAGGTGAGCTCATATTTGTGGAACCTCCACGACCAAGTTGCCTTTTATTAATTTGAAAACTAAGTTCAATAATTATTAAAAGTTATTTTAGTCTTAATCCGATTCGGTGCGGAGCGTTAACCCTTCATCGAATTTTCTAAATCATTCTCGTGCTATTATTTTATGCGCCTTAGTTAATTAATTTCCCCAACAAACTTTCAGTAAAATAATAGTCCTCCTGGTGGAGTAGGAATAATCAACCCGACCCCGAGAAAAATACGACCTCGGTATTCTCCTGAATATCGAGTACTACATGCGATAGGTGCACTTTCCTCCTTTCATTAAAAGCTCGCTTTTTAGCAAGCCTGCGGCGTTCGCCTCATCGAACCAACCACCTAAATAAGAGTCTATTTACGAGCCATCACAATTGCACTTGCTTCATAACCTAGATCTCATTTGAGCTCCAAGCACATACTTCGGCAGTTCCATCTAATTCGAGAGATTGTCGATCGTGGAGATGTGAGCATATGCAGTGTGCCGACAGAAGAAAACGTTACAGATCCACAAACAAAGCCTCTCACACAGAGAAAGCATGATGGCCATGTTAGATCTATGGGTATTCGATACCTAAATGATCAACTCTAGTTTGAGTCTTGTGGATTATATGGTTGTTGGCTGTAATATTTCATTTGATGAATAAGAGTACTATATGCATTTTATTTTATATATTTTGGCAAGTACTTTTATTATGAAATTGTTTCAACTGTGATAGAGAAGTTCAATTTAATAAATGCCCTTAGAGTGCTTGTTTTCATAGGTCAAGTAGTGACTTGAAGTGAGAACTTATGATCTTACAAGATTCATTCTTAAAGGTCCCTGGTCGTTGTACCATCTTAGTAGCTGAGTGAGATGATGATACCTTTAAGACTATCATGTGCGTTGATTGATGACCCGTCCTCACAGGTCATGATATTGTGATATTAAGTCATCACATGGGTACTTTTTATGAACAAGTTGTACTAGTCAGACCCACTGTGAGAATTCTTTGTGGATTGTTATATGAACATGTCACAAGTATGGCTCAAGTGGTAATGGTGTCTGTGGTCCTTTGATCTGATGTCATTGATTTCATAGAGTTAGGAAGAGCGTGCTTTGATGCCATCAAAAGTCCAGTCTTGAGAAAGTTGGATGATAAAGGTGGTTATTGGGTACATTACGAATCCTTTGGGTGTTTGCGTGTGAGCAGAGATGGGATTTGTTGTCCTAGAAGACAGGAGTTGCATCCATGGGCCCCATGATGGAATAGGACTGAGAAATGCATGAACATGCTTGGTTGAGTCAATATATGATATTGGACTCACCAATTTCTGAAAGTCCATTCTATATCAGGAAAGTAGGATTGAACAATTATGAGGGTTACACGGTCTATACCTCTAGTTCTATCCGGATGTAAGGGACAAAGGGGCATGATAACATTGGAACATTGGCCACCATGGCTTTTGAGTTTTATACACTCTTACTGTTTCGAAAGAAATGATGTATTTCTAGATACTGCTCATTGTCTGTGACTGTTGGTGCAACCATAGTGATCTGAATGTGATTAAGCATGTAGCCTCACTGCCAACTCAATATGAGTCTATTAAGGTCGCACATAAGATTGTGGAGAAATTAAGAATTTGGATCTGTATGGTGTAGCTCATATGATGAGCAAAAGGGGCTGATATATTCTAAGGCAAAAGCATTGAAAGCATTGTTTTAACTCAACGCCTCGGAAAATCGTTAAACTCAGTTCGACGAATTTGTCCTCTGGCGCAGATTCGTCGAACTCAGTTCGATGAATTGGTCTTGGTGCAGATTCGTCGAACTCCGCTCGACGATTTGGACCTTGGCACTTATTCGTCGAACTACGTTCTATGAATTAGTTGTTGCCGCTAATTTGCCAAACTCTGTCTGATGAATTAGCCTTTGGCGCTTATTCGTCGAACACCGCAGGAGGCATTGACGACATTGAGTTAATTCAATTCCTTCGTCGATTCAAGTGTTGATTCGGTTGGAGGTTGGCGTTGAGTTTGTCGTATAAGTGCTATAAGATACTTAACGATTCGACGAGTATAAATTGATACTCGATGATTCGTCGTATATCCTATAGATATTCGACGATTCGTATAGACAAACTATTGTCTGGACGAAGGTCTATTTTATCTAATTCCTAGGTCTGCGATAAACGATGGGCTACTTTGTTTATTCCCTTTGGGTATAAATAGGAAGTTTTAGGGTTTGACTATGATGCACGATCATTCTTATGTCTGAGCACACGAGCCGTACTGTGCGAAAGACCGATAACCCTAAAAGCCCGATGGAAACTATTTTGTCCTTGTCTTCGTTGATTCTGATCCCAGCAAGTGTCACCGACGCGCCTCCTACAACAGATCTAGCAGTCTGTGAAGACGGTGAGTGTCCTCTACCGACCTAGAACTTGTGCGACAAGTTGCTACGGGTTCTCCCAATCGTGTGGATTACTGTAGAGGTGTGGATATATTTTTTGCGCTCAAGACTCTAGCCATTGTATGACCGGCCTGATTCTTCTGGAGCATCTAAGTTGAGTTGAGACTCAATCCCTCAAAGATAATTTTTATTACAACATGCTTTACTTCTTGATTCATGAATATTGTCAGATCCGAACTCATTTGGCTTTTGCTTGTTCTTACTTCCGCTATGTGCACACGTGTTGTGTCATCCCAAAACCCAACAGTTGATGCCCACTGGTGGTTTTCTTTTGGAATATTAAGTACTTTGCTAAGCTTCTGGGAGTGCCCTTTTTGTGGTTGTTTATACTTACACTCTGGGAAGGCTTTATGTTAGGTTGCACTATTAGGTATTTTAAAATATAAAAACCATTATTATTACCTCAAACATGCCATATTTGGAAACTTAATATCACTATATTAAAATGGTTGTAAAAGCTATTTTTATTATTATTATAAATCTAGACTCTTGCATATCATGAGTTGTCCTTCGGGTATGTCTACACTCATGCAGGATGTTAAATCAATCTAATCATAGTATTTCCGCAGCGTATAACTATATTTTTTTGTGGACTAGTTGATCCACTAAGCCAAGGGATATATCTAACCGCTTAACTTAAACTGGATCTCCTCTAAATGACTCACAAGTATTTCATAAAGGTGTTTAGTTGGAGTTTTGCCTGAGCGTCTGCAGTTATCCCCTGCTGACATGGCATCATGACACATATTTTCCCTTACTCTGATATATCGTTAAATGCAGAGAAAATACGGGTTATGACAACCTACGTCTGCGTCTGTTCCACCACCTATGTCATTGTCTTCACCACTATCTTTTGAATCTCCCATGCCTTTGGAGCCTTTGCTGTCTATTCCTGATCCAGTAATCTCTCTGACAGATGGATTTCCTATTGAACACAAGTCAGATCTTGAACTTCCTATTGCTCTACGAAAGGGGGTTCGAACGTGCACTAAACATTCCATTCATCATGTTGTGTCTTATGCTTGTTTTTCCCCAACTGGAGAAAGGTTTTCTCTTGCTCTTTGACTAATACTGTCCCGACTAACTATTAAGAGGCTCTTGTTATTTTGTATTGAAAGGGGCAATGGATGTGGAAATGCAAACCTTAATCAAACGGGGTACTTGCACTATTGTTCGTCCTCCTCTTGTGTGGATGTGGTTGGTAGCCGGTGGGTTTTGGTCATCAAGTTTCATCCATATGGTACTATTGATCGTTATAAAGCTCCACTTGTGGCCAAGGGCTTTACTCAGACATATGGTGTTGATTTTTCGGTACATTCTCCATAGTTGCTCATATCAGAATGATCCGAGTTATTTTCTCAATTGTTGTGAATAAGGGTTGAGAGATGTGTCACTTAGATGTCAATAATGTCTTCCTGTATGGTGATCTATAAGAGGTGGTTTATATAGAGCAAACTCTAGGGTATGTTTCTCCGGTGGAGTCTGAGGTATATAGGTTACGAAATGTTATTTATGGTCTAAAGAAAAGTCCCCAAGACTTGTTTGAAAAGTTTAGCAAGGTTGTCTCTCTTATTGGCTTTACTCGTAGTTCTATTGATCATTCTCTTTTTATTTGCAAAACCATTATGGGGCTTGTCGTTCTTGCTGTCTATGTGGATAATATTCTCCTTACCGGTAATGATAAGGAAGTACTTGATCTAGCGAAGAAGCATCTTCGACAACATTTTTTATAAAGGATATGAGCTCTCCTAAGTACTTCCTTGTGATATAAATCTTGTCAAAACACAACTCTATGATTCTCTCACAACGAAAGTATAAGTTATATTTATTTAAAGTGACTGGTATTCTTAGGGAAAAACCAGTTCGCTATCCTATGGCTGTTGGTAATGACAAAGGTTGGACAGAAGATTCACCTCTTCTTTCTGATAGTACTATGTACTAACGACTCCTGTGAAAACTCATCTATCTGACTGTTGCTAGACTATATATTTGTTATGATGTTGGAAAGGTCGGTCAGTTTATTCAAGCCCCCAGAGTATGTCATCTTCATTCTGCTTTAAAGATTCTGGAGTATGTAAAAGGGTCTCCAAGGAAGGGATTATTGTTTCGAAAACATAACCATCTGAAGATTGAAGCCTATTCCGATGCTAGTTATGTAGATAAGAAAGAAGATAGGAAGTCAACTTCTGGTTTTTCATCTTTGTGGGATGGAACCTTGTCAGCTGGAAGAGCAAGAAAGATTATGTTGTGTCACGATCAAGTGTGAAGTTGAGTACCGGAGCATGGCATCTACTGCTTGCGAGCTGAAATGGTTGTGTGCCCTAATGCTTGATCTGGAAAAAGTATATGATCTTCCTTTACCTATGTTCTGTGATAACCAAATTGCTATACATATATCAAAAAACCAAGTTTTTCTTGAAAGGACAAAACACATTGAAGTTGACTGTCACTTCATCAGAGAAGAAATTTTAAAGAATCAAATATGTACTACATTTATCACTTCAGACAAGGAGATTGCGGACATCTTTACTAAACTCGTATCAGCTTCTCTTTCAGATTTTTGTGAAAAGCTGGGCATGGATGATATATATGTCTAGCTTTAAGGGGTGTTATATTTCATGGAGCTTTGGCGAGCTGATGGTTTGGTCGGGCGGCCTGACAAGTTAAGCGGTCTTCCAGTTAGTCTTGGAAGTTTGGTTCCTGCAGTTTTACGGACTTAGATGTCATATAGCTTTGGCGGATAGATAGTTTGGTCGAGCAGCCTGACAGTTAGGTAGTCTGTCGGTTAGTCTTGGCGGTCTGGTTCCTATAGTGTTGCAGACTATCTCTGGAAGTCTGATCAAGAGGCTAGCAAGCTGTGATGGTCTAGTTCATATCTCGCTGAAGCAGACTTGGAGAATAAGGTTGTAGTTGCGACTGATAGAGGCTGTTGAAGCTGCACTGTGGAGAATAGCTAAAGTTGTAGGTTCCGACAGTTATTACTGCTTGGTGCAGAAGCGAGCTGGTGAGAGGCCGCACACTACCACTTGAGTCCGGCGGATACTCGTATGGAGCGGACTGGTGTTCTCGATCAGAGGCCGCATACTGCTACTTAAGTCAGACAGATACCTGTGTGGAGCGGACTGCTTCTGTGTCTAGTGAATTCGACTCAGAGCAGTCAGGGCTTAACCGCTTTTAAAAGTTTTATCCGACCTATTTGCAGGTTTTAATTTAGTCTCACGTCGGTTGTTGTATTTTTCCTCTTTTCTTTTCCCCTATAAATAAGGCGTCATACTCTTGTAAATTATCTTTTTATGGAATTCAAATCTTGTTATTTAGATTTTTTTCACAGCCGATAAAATCACTATCGCCCAACAATATCAAATAGAGACTCGATTTTTTGAAAATTAAACCTAGTTTTTGATATTTTTCGCTTTCAATTTTCCGCAAAATTGTTTTAACGGTGTAAGCCTTATCTAATACATTGAAAAAAATAAAGAACTATTTGAAAGTGCGAATTTATTCATTTGGCCTAGAGATCCAAATCTCCCAAGTCTAAGAGGAGTCTAGATAAGCATGCGTCAGGAAGGGGTTAGGTGTATGCAAGTTGTTCGTCTGTGCCAATGAAATTTAATCTCACGTTTTCCGTCTTAATGCGATCGCAAATGAAGTGATGTCGTATGTCTATGTGTTTCGAGCGAGTGTGGTGCATTGGATTGTTCATTAAGTCCATAGCACTCTTATTGTCGCACCTAAGTTCAACGTTCTAGAATGAAAGACCAAAGTCCTCTAACATTTATGACATCCATAGTGCTTGTGCGCAATAACTCCCTAAGGCAATATATTCGGCCTCGACTGTGGAGAGGGCAAAAGAATTCTATTTCCTACTCAACCATGAAACTTGTGCAGGCCCTAAGAAGTGACAAGTGCCACTTGTGATTTTGTTGGGGATATTGTTCAGAAGATTCCTGATTTGAATATGGCCTTAAGATGACAATAAACATCTTCTATTTGATGCTCTTTCTAGTTTTATAGTGATAGGTGTAAATAAAGTGCATGGCTAATATATGATTAGACACATGGTCACCCAAATATGTTTTTGCACTTGTAATCCCTCAAGTAGAAGAATTCATGTTGACATTTGGACTAATTATATATTAGACATGTCACTATCATTGGAAAAGTCACAAAGGGTAGGTGAAATTATTGGAAAGATCAACAAATCAACTTATTAATTACTCGGGCTCATAGGTTGACTAAAAGTTTGACTGCATTGAGTGCAAAAGTTTGACTGAATCAAATGCATCAAAATTATGACTATGTTTAAGTTGAACTGCATCAATTGCAAAAGTTTTACTAGATCAAAGGCATCAATTTTATGACTAAGTAAAAGTTCGACTGCATCAAGTGCAAAAGTTCATCTGGATCGAAGGTATCAATTTTATGACTAAGTAAAATATCAACCACATCGAATACAAGAGTATGACTTCATCGACTACAAGAGTTTGACTGCATCAACTGCATCAGAGATGGAATTCAACTGGATCAACTGCAAACTAACAGAAGATTTTGAGAAGATTGAAACAGCTAAATGTTAGGACTTTCCTTATATAAGTTTTATAAGGTTTTAGCACTATCCATGTAAATTTCATGAGTGCTATTAGACTTAGTTTATGACATCATGTCATGGTCACATAGACCAATTTCTCCCAGCCTGACATGTGGCACCACTGTAATATCCTTGAATTTAGGCACAAATTATACAGAATATTCAAATCTAAATAAAAAAGAAAGATTTGTTGCATACTTCAACGGTCGGCCAACAGGAAGAAATATTTTCATTAATGAGGGAATAATTCCTTATTTCAATATCGTTCTTTAATCGGATTTCGATAGCCCTTGTTTATTCCAAAAGAGGATTATTTCTTAAAGTACCCGCTAGTCATTTGAAAGAGATTTCAAGAATATGTTTATTTTGAAGGTCTTCCATATACAGAATTACATTTGAGCCGTTAGACTTTCCTAATACATCATTTGCCAAAGGAAAATAAATCTAGCCATTAGATAATTCAACTTAACATCTATCTTTCCTCTGACAGCCTTGTTAAGTATAAAAGAAGGATTAGAGATTTTAAAAATAAGTTTTTTTTTCAATTGAGTACTAGCCTTTGAAATTTTCTCTAGTCTTCTGTGAAAGGTCTGTAGAAGTGATCAAGTCTTCAAGTATTTTAATCTTCAACCAACACAACATCATTTAGAGAAAAGTTCCTTCTTGATTTTATTCAGCAACATCTTTTGTGAAATACCCATCACTGCCACAAGTATTGCTTAATTAATCGGGAAATTTCAAAGGAGATATTTCAAGTGCTGATCAAGATAAAGAAGAGGAAGTCTGTTGTGAGGGCTTATAATAGAAGACTCAAACTTCAAAGTGTTGAGTCAAAAACCGTATTCTTTATCTCTATAGGATTCCTTGTAAATCTGAGTTGTAGGATCTCTGATCTGAGTGTAAATATCTATGTGTAGAGATTGAGGTAGGGCTTATATTATAGCCTGAGTTATAGGACTTGTTTTATAGCATGAGTTGTATGGCATGTGTTATAGCCTAAGTTGTAAAGCTGTGTGCCTGAGTTTGTAGGCCTCTTATGTACCCTGAGTTGTAGGACCTAGGGAAAGGTTTGAGTTAGGGAACCTGCATTCCTGAGTTGTAAGATTTGAGGATCTGAGGAAAGGTTTGGAGAAGTTTAGCCTAATCTAGCAATCTACTGGATAGGTGAAGGGCGGAAAGTGGATGTACCCATTCTTGGGGAACCACCATAAATCTCTGTGGGTTGTGGCTTGTCTATGTGGTTAACTATTCTTCTGTACTAATTGAAAAGAAAACAACAAGAATCAATAAACTTAGTGAATAACCTTTTCACCCACCTAGGTGAGTAGCAACCCATTGAATTTCAGATTTTATGATCAAGTAAGCACCCAGGTTTTTCAGAATCTGAATACCCATGGATCGTAAAGTGTCGGTGTGAGGATACCAAAGTCCTAGATTTGGTGTGCCTATAAGATACTTAAAGATGTGTTTAAGGGCTTTAAAATGAGATTCCTTAGAATTAGCTTGATATCTATCACATAGACACAACGCAAACATGATGTTTGGTCTAGATGCACCGAGATATATAGTGATCCAATCATACCTAGATATACTATTTGTTCCACCGAAATCCCAATATCATCTTTTCCTAATTTGAGTGATACACTCATAGGAATTTTAGAGTATTTCAAGTTCTCAAAACCAAATCGTTTAAGCATATATTATATATTTTTTGATTTTAAAATAATAATATCATTATCTCATTGAGAAATTTGAAAAACTAAGAAATATGTCAATTCTCCTACTAAACTCATTTCAAATTCACTTAGAATCACGCCAATAATTTCATCACATAATTTTTTGTAGTAACACCAAAGATTATATCATCGACATATATTTGCATTATCATTAAATCTGAATCACTATGTTTTGCAAACAATGTAGTATCCGCACTACCCATCCTAAAACCTTGTTTAATAAGAAAAGTCGTTAACCTATAATACCAGGGACGAGGTGCTTGATTTAATTTGTACAAGGCTTTTATGAGTTTTAAGATATGATTTGGATGATTACTATTTTAAAACTGGGTGGTTGCTTTATATACACCTCTTCTTTAATATAATCATTTAGAAACGTACTTTTCACATCCATTTGATATAATTTTTTTCATTTGAAACTAATGGACTCAAGGCGAGCTACGTATGAAAAGGGACTCCTCAAAAGCCACCCCTTCAATTTGTGTGTATCTCTGAGTAATCAACCTAGACTTATTTCTCGTTATCCTTAACTCACCATCAAGTTTTTCTTTTGTAGACAGACTTAACAACTATGACTGGATGGTTACTAGGGAGCTCCACTAAAGTCTACACTCTATTACTTTCAAATTGATTAAGTTCCTCATTCATGGACAAAATCAAGACTCGTTATTTAGTGCTTCAGAAATTTTCTTTTGTTTAATTTAATATATAAAGCATACATTTGAAAATGATTCATGCAGGGATGAATGAGTTCTAATCCTATGTGAAGGATTTCCAATTACTAATTCTCGAGGAAGTTCTTTTAAAAAAAATTTTTCACTTAGAGATTTATATTCTATAGTGTGAACTAATTCATCTACTTCTTCATCTCCATTCACACTCTCATCTTCTTGTGAAATGGCATCATCATAAACTTCATTTGATCTAGAGTCTTCTTTTGGAGTATTTTCGTTAAAGTGTGCATGAATTGATTCTTCAACATCCATGATTCTTTTATTAAACACCATATAGGCACGACATATGGAGGAATAACATAAAAAGATGCCTAGGTCAGTTTTTTCAAAACCTTTCCCTATTTTATCCTTGGTGTTAAGAATGAAATAGGAACAACCAAAGACTTTAAAGTAACACACACTCCCCTTCTTTTTTTAAAAAGAGCTCATATGGAGTACACTTAAGAATTGGGCGAGGCATGGTCCGGTTCATTACATAGCATGTTGTACTAACCCCTTCAGCCCGTAGGTATTTGTGTAAGCTATAATTGGGAAGTATAATGCGAGCTAATTCTTGTAGCATCCGATTTTTTCCTTTCCACTATCCCATTTTACTGTGGAGTGTGTGGAGCAGAAAACTCGTGATGAAAGCCTAAGTAATATACAGAAAGAGTTAATGTTTTCATTCTCAAATTCTCCCCCGTGGTTTGCCCTTATATATATAATTTTTAATTCCATTTCATTCAAAATTTTAGTGCATGGGATAGCAAATTTTGTTGGGTATTGTATCCAAAATAACCCAGATTTGATGAAGTCACCCTTGAACTAAGATGAATTAAGTTGTATTTGATGTCTTGTTTGAATTATGTGTTTGAAGGACTATATTGCCAAGTGTAGACCAATGTCAGTCTACAATGGGTTACCAAACACAGGAGCATATAATGTAATCCCTTATTGTGTGATCCATGGTGTTATCTCATGTGTAGCCTCTCTATTAGGATACACTTCATTTTCACGCACTAGGACTGATTGGAGAAAGAAATGTTGCTGAATTTATTGAAGAAGAGAAAATTCTGTTGAAGAAATTTTTGCTAAGTCTTTTACTCGAGTAGTAGCTTGTATACTCGAGTGAAGTACATTGTCATTACTCGAGTAAGTATATTTGTACTCGAGTAAGGGAATTAACTCTCGATTAGTCAAAATTTAGCTCTCGAGTAGCCAAGTAAATTACTCGAGTAGATCCTCTATTATTCTCGTGTTAACCGAATTTCCTCTCTGAAAAAATTTCTAAGTCATTTGCTCGAGTAGTCATATTAGTACTCGAGTAAATTAGTCTTTTGTCTCGAGTTACAAAAGACATGATTTCGTGTTGTTTTACTTCATTTGAGTAGTCAAGTTCAAGTACTCGAGTAGTCTATCTACTACTCGAGTAGTCCAGGTTTAATACTCGAGTGATAAGTTTTTCATCCCTCAGAATTTTTCTAAGTCTTTGACTCGAGTATTCGTTCTACCACTCGAGTAGTTAAATTTCTATCCTCGCGGGTAACGCTTCTTGTACTCGAATAGTTCAACTCCACGTCTCGAGTAACTATATTAGCACTCGAGTAAGTCTTTGTGTACTCGAGTAGTTACTCATTATTTTTGGATTTTCTACAAGTCTTCTACTTGAGTAGTCTTCTTCTATTCTCTCGAGTAACATTATTAAGTACTCGAGTAGGTAATTGTTTACTCAAATAAAACAGTCACTCTTTTCAGAAAATTTGCTAAGTCCAGATTTAATGAAAATTTCAAATGTCGTGACGTGATTGGTCCACATGTACGTCATTAATGATAATTATGATGAAAGTTTATAGTTTCTTACCTAAATCACCCAGAGGGGGGGTGAATAGGTGAATTGTGCTTCTTTTTGTGGAATAAAAATTACAAACCAATGCACAGATCTATCTACTAATCAAACACAGACGAGGCATGATTTATAGTGGTTCCCCGACCTTGGGTACATCCACTTTTCCTCACGGATCTAGCAATACACTAGACTCGGCAACTCCACTATCTTGGACTGAAAATAATTCCTACCCTCAGAACAATGTTCCTACAATCTCGATCCACAAAACGGATCTACACTAGGAAGATAAAGCGTCCTACAAACTCGGAGACAAAAGCTCCTACACTCGGAGAAATTTCTCCTACAATAATGAAATAAATTTTGTAAAGAAATACAAACAGTGATTCCTTGTTCAGATCTGCAACAGTCGACCAAAAATTTCTTCTTCTAGGCTTTGCGGCTTTATCAGAATGATGAAGAGAAATCTCGAGAAGAATGGATCTGAACCTTCTTGGCTTCTCACGATCGATCTAGTCAGAGGATGAGGAGTTGAGCGAATCTCGATCTAGAGAGCCTTCTTGATCTGAATCCTCAAAAGATGAAACCCTAGCCGGTCGGGAATCAGCGACGACGGCGGCGGCGGATTTCGTTTCTTGGAGAGAGAAAGAGGAAACAAAAATTCTTTTATAAATAATCTTCTGAGAATAATCATTGTTCTTAGATTAGGGTTTGTTGGTTTAGACAAGACCTTTTATAGGATCAGAAATGATTAGACAAGATTAAGTCATTATGAGAGACACGTGGACCAATCACGTCAAAGTTTATGAATAAGACTGTTAGTTTGGACTTAAAGAATTTTCGGAAAAGTCAAAGTAAAATACTCTTGATATACAAGATTAATCGAGTACATGCAGCAGTACTCGAGTAGGTAGAAGATGACTACTCGACAGGGAATGAGATAATTACTTGAGTACATGGAGTCAATTACTCGAGTAAATAAAAGGAAAAAGGAAATCAGCTACTCGAGTAACAAGAATAACATACTCGAGTACCTAAGTACTTACACGAGAGGTGGAGTAAATTACTCGAGTAAAAGAAAGACTACTCGAGTATATAAGAATGAACTACTCGAGTATAAGAAATACTACTCGAGTCAAAGACTTAGAAAATTTCTGTAACAGGAAAACTATATTACTCGAGTATAGAAGTTGAACTACTCGAGACAAATAGAACTACTCGAGTATATAACATGACTACTCGAGTAATTCACGTAGAAAAATTTTCTGGAATGGAATCCTGGATTACTCGAGTATAAACACTGGACTACTCGAGTAGTAGATGAACTACTCGAGACAAATGGAACTACTCGAGTATATAAGATAAAACTACTCGAGACAGAAAATAAAACTACTCGAGTATTATACAGAGCTACTCGAGTATTTAACTTAGTAAATTTTGAGAAGAGAATTTCTGTAAAACCCAAGAGGAGAAAAAAAACTACTCGAGTAATTGTCTTAACTACTCGAGGGCCATAATTGACTACTCGGGATATATCTTAGCTACTTGAGGAGGAGTATTATTACTCGAGTATGAACCCAGTAACTTACTCGAGTAAGTAAAGAACTACTCGAGTACTTTACATAGGAAAATTTTCTTGACATATTTTTCTTCTTCTAAGGGATGACCGGCATCAAGTCTTTTCACATAGTCATAGAGCTTGAATATGAAGTGTATCCCAATAGAGAGGCTACACATGAGTCAATACCTTGGAGCACATAATGAGGGATTGCATTGTATGATCCTGTGTTTGGTGACCCATTGTAGACTGACATTGGTCTACACTTCCCATAAGATTCCTGCAAACACATAACTTAAACCAGCATCAAATACAACTTAATTCATCTTAGTTCAAGGATGAATTCATCAAATCTGGGTTAGTGTGGATACAATACCCAACAATCTCCCCCAATTGTAAAAGTCAGAACCCTTTACACTAAGGTGAATTATGGACATAAAAAGAATGCTAAGTATATAAAGCAGTGTAAGCAAGCAAAAGACTATAAAAAGGATAATAAGATCAAAAACTTAGAATTATATAAGTGTGAATATCCAGAAATGTCATTAACAACAAAAATCATTTCCACAACTCATAAGTCCTTTGGGCTAGAACTGATGATGTTGCCAGTCCTGTTTCTCTTGCTGTCTCCTTTGGTAGCTGAAAGACTTTGGATAATACTTGGGGGGGGGGGTCTTAGAGGAGCAGCATGATTGTTTCTTCCATACTCTCTGTCATATATCCTCCTTTTGGTCATAAATTTCTCATATAACTCCCACTCCTGGGAACTGTAGTGAATATTTCTGCTCTCATGGTAATCCAAAACTAATTTGAGTGTTTCCAGGATGAGGGACTTAGAAGTGAGAGACCAAAACTCAGCATGTTTAAAAGCTGGAGTAGGAATGGACTTGCTTGTAGAAGCACCATCACCATACTTTCTTTTCATTTTGTAAGTCTGAATTTCAGGAGGAGCTTTGAAGAAATATCTGCAGGATCTTCGTCACAATCCTGAGTATAGGTATCAGGAGGGGCAACAGAATCATTAGGCCTAGGAGAAAAAGTGGGTTGAGGAGCTTGAACAGGAACATCAGCAGCTAGTGGGTTCAAATGAAGAGGGATAATATTAGGATCTGCAGTAAATTCAGGAAGGATTTGGTTGTGCATTCAGACAGCAGTGTCATAAGTGTGGAATTTGACACTCTATATTTGTTTCATGATATCATTGTGAATCTCTGTCATCTTAGTTTCCCATAATTATTTCTTGAGGGCATTAGATTTTTCTAGATATTCTTTTACCAATCCCACCCCTTTTTTGACTTCAACAGATAGTTTGGTAATAGCATCTTCTTTGAAGAGTCCAACTTCTTCACAAATCTTCACCTTGGTTGCTTCAGCTCTTTTGTCCAACTCTATTTGATTTCTGGCAAGGTTAACACTCTATTCCATAACTTGGCCAACACTAGTTAAAGTGTGGTCTAAGGCTTTGCCACTAATTTGGAAAAGATATTTGAGCTGATCAGTATTATGCTGCATCTCAGCAAATCCTCTGCTCATCTCAGTTTCTAGAGCAGTTACCTTATCGGTGACCGTCTTTATACAAGTATCAAAGTAAGATTTCTGTTCTTAAAGGAGAAGGACAATCTGAGTCATCAAATCTAAGGAGGTAGGAGCTGTAGCAGCAGAAGGAGTAGAAGTAGATGGAGCAGAAGGAATAGGAGGAGCTACCCATGGAGCTATTTCTTGAATGGTCACAAAACTCTAAGCTCTTATAGTATGTATGAGGCCATCTCCTTCTTCCATTATCTAAGGGAGAGAGAAATCCAAATTCCTGAGAGGAGCTTCAGCTGTTTCAGGTGAGAGCTCATCAGAAATGAAGATTGTTTCTGGCTTTTCTTGGTGAGATTGAGCTGGAGTTCTTGCTGGAGAGATTTCTGGAGACTTTGCTGGTGATGGCACTGGAGACTGTACATGAGACTATACAGGAGTGGTGTCCTTAGGAATTTCAGTGAGTGGAGCTTTTGAAGATAGAGGAGGAGGGGATTCAACTGCAGTTAATTCCTCTATCATCTCATTGATGGAAGCATCAGTGCATAGTAGTGCTTCTTGAAGTTGTAGATTTGAGGGGATATCTTTTGGGGTGAATGGTGGAGAAGTAGGTGCTGGTGGACTTGGCTTTCTAGGTAGAACAGCAGGAGCAGGCTCCCCGTCATTTGGTGCACTAGAGGAGATGGGGACCTGTGATGGAGAGGGAGATGGGGTCCTATCCTCTGTGTCTAGAACCTCAGTTACTTTGGCAGCTTGAGAGGTATTCTGCAACTTGAGTTCCCATCTTTGAATGGAGGAGATGGAGACCTTCTTCATGTGATAAAGGATACTCCCTTTAGAGAAGGTGAAGGTGTCTTGGTTTATCTCATGAAGGAGAAATGAAATGATCCTAGCATAGTTGTGGGATTTAATGCTCTCCTTTATTTAATTCAGGATGAGCAATCCAAACTGAAAGTCTTTTCTACAGACGATGGCTTGCATCATTTCAAAGAAATACAAAGGGATATCTCTTATGGAAGTTGTTTTACACAAAAGAATTTTCCCTATAATATCAACCAGCAGTTTACCTTCTACATTCATGTCAGCCCTTCTAACATATTTAGCAGCAGTAGAAATTCCACAAAATAAACAAGTTATGGCATATTCTTCATCACCCAAAAAATTATCTGTATCTAAAACTGACAGCCGAAGAAGTTGAGAAACAGAGGTTGAAGTAAGTTTGATCTTTACACCTCTGACTTTGGATTTTAGAACTATCCCGTAGCGCTTCACTTTAACATTCCTGAAAAATTCTGCAACGTCGCGGAAGAGGATTCAACAATCTTCTTGGAAAATGAAGGTTAATCTGGCGGTGTCGAGCAAAATCATGAGATTATGGAAGTCGTCGGAGAGCTCTGCAATCCCGGCGGCGACTAATTCTGATACAAATTGAAAGTTTATAGTTGCCTACCTAAATCACATAGAGGGGGTGAATAGGTGAATTGTGCGTCTTTTTGCGGAATAAAAATTACAAACCAATGCACAGATCTATCTACCAATCAAACACAGACGAGGCAAGATTTCTAGTGGTTCCCCGACCTTGGGTACATCCACTTTCCCTCACCGATCTAGCAATACACTAGACTCGGCTACTCCACTATCTCGGATTGAAAATCAATCCTACCCTCGGAACAATATTCCTACAATCTCGATCCACAAAACGGATCTACACTCGGAAGATAAAGCTTCCTACAAACTCGGAGATAAAAGCTCCTACACTCGGAGAAATTTCTCCTACAATAATGAAATAAATTTTGTAAAGAAATACAAACAGTGATTCCTTGTTCCGATCTGCAACTGTCGACCAGTAATTTCTTCTTCTAGGCTTTGCTGCTTTATCAGAATGATGAAGAGAAATCTCGAGAAAAATGGATCTGAACCTTCTTGGCTTCTCACGATCGATCTAGTCAGAGGAAAAGGAGTTGAGTGAAACTCGATCTGGAGAGCCTTCTTGATCTAAATCCTCAAAAGATGAAACCCTAGCCGGTCGGGAATCAGCAATGGCGGCAGCGGCGGATTTCGTTTCTTGGAGAGAGAAAGAGGAAACAGAAATTCTTTTAGAAATAAGCTTCTGAGAATATTCGTTGTTGTTAGATTAGGGTTTGTCGGTTTAGACAAGACCTTTTATTGGATAAGGAAAGATTAGACATGATTAAGTCATTATTAGCGACACGTGGACCAATCACGTCAAAGTTTATGAATAAGACCGTTAATTTGGACTTAAAGAATTTTCGGAAAAGTCAAAGTAAAATACTCGAGATATACAAGATTACTCGAGTACATGCAGCACTACTCGAGTTGGTAGAAGATGAGTACTCGCGAGGGATGTTGGAGCATGCATTCCGCGCTTCTTAGTTTGATAATAACAAATCCCGGATGTATTTGATCTTGGTATGTGTTTTAAATGTGCAGGGATAACATCATTTTTATGTACAAAAGAAAGGCTGAGCATGACATTGATGAAAAGGAAAACCGCGCTATCACTGGCAATACCGCTACCGCGGGCGATAGCACAATCAGTTCTTGCTGATGTCAGCCTTAATCCGCACGTTGCCGCGCACGAAGTCACGGTTCAGCGATATCGCGGGGCGATACCGATGTCGCCGAGCGATATCCCACGATCGTCACGTTCTCCGCTCAGATCTGAAAATCAGCGCGACGTGTGCCACGTGTCAAGAAACGGAGAGTTATCACTATCGCGGGGCGTTAACGCTACCGCCGGCGATAGCATGAAGTGATATATACGGCCAAAAATTTCAGGGAAGAGTTGGATCGTGCAGAGCTTTGGTTTCCCAGAGAACTTTCAGAGCCTTCATCTCCGTTTCCAGACGAACTCCCTTGGTCTGTTGAAATCTCAAGAGCGAAGGAGATACGACCGTATGTTCAAGATTGGAGATCTTCTCGTTGGTCCACCATCATCTTCAGAGCTCGTGATTTTGAAGGAGTTTTTAAGTTTTACTATTGTACTTTCATTTTCACTCTTTATCTTTGTAATTGGGAAGGGAAAATCATCACCTTGTGTGTGGTGTCTAAGTCCGTGTGTGGCTTAGGGGCAAATCACCACCTTGTGTGTGGTGTCTAGGTCCGTGTGTGGCTTAGGAGTAAATCGTAGTGTTTTGTGCAGCGTCTAGATCATAGGTTTGATTTAGGGGGAGGCTAGTAGCCATATCTAGGGAGATATTGACTATAGCCTACCGGTTCTTGGGAGAAGGATCAGTGAAAAAGCTAGAAACTATTATCGTTGTAAGCCTTGATTTTAAGCTTTATTGGAATCATTTTACATATATATTTTGGAGAAATAAAATCTTGTTTTTCATTTCATTAATCTGTCTCAAACATAGTATCTAGTTTCATATTTTATAAAAAGTTCAAACAAGTTTAAAGAGCCCTTATTCACCCCCCCCCCCCCCCTCTAAAGGCGCCACAAGATCCTACAAGTGGTATCAGAGCCTGGTTATTCCTAATACGGTTTCACCACCAGGAATTATGGCGCAGCATGACCATGCTTTCTCTGAGGGGCAAGGAATTAGTAGACCTCCATTATTCACTGGATCTGACTATTATTACTGGAAAACTAGGATGAAGTGTTTTCTTATTTCTCTTGATATTGAAGTTTGGAATATGGTAGAGACTAATTATGCTCATCCCACTTATACAGTAGGCGATGTAGAAATGGAAAAACCAAAAGATAAATGGGATGATCAGGATAAACTAAGATGCAAAAATAATGCAAAAGCCATGAATGCATTATTTTGTGCATTAGATAGAACTGAATTTAATAGAACCTGTGCTTGCAATAATGCTTATGAGATTTGGAATCTACTTGAAGTAACTCATGAAGGTACCTCACAGGTGAAGGACTCGAAGCTGTTTCAACTGGAATCGGAATTTGAAAAGTTTAGGATGGAAGTGGATGAGGACGTAGACTCAATGTACACCAGATTCACCAAGATAGTGAATGACTCAAAAGTGCTTGGTAAAAATTTTTCAAATGGTGATTTGGTGAGAAAACTTCTTAGATCTCTCCCCCCTAAGTTTAATCCCAAAGTGACGGCTATTTCTGAATCTCATGATCTTAAATCTCTTAATATTGAAAGCCTGATTGGGAACTTGAAAACTCATGAAGTTGAATTGAAAATTCAACAACAAGAGTACATGGAGCCTAAGAAGAAGGGGTTGGCCCTAAGATCTAAGAAAGAGAAATGTAGTAATTTTGAGGAGGAAGAAGAAGATGAGGAAAGTCTGTTTGCTAGAAAATTTAAAAAATTTATGAGAAATCCGGAGAGGAGAAATACTTTTAAAAAATATTTTAAGAAGGAGACGTTTAGAAAGAAAAAACAAAAGGATGACGCTGATGAGGAGGAAGAGAGACCCCCACCGGAGTGCTATCATTACAGGAAGTTAGGACACATTCGAAGCAAGTGTCCAAAGTACTTGAAAGAACTTAAAGAAAAGAAGCACAAAGGGAAGAAGAAGGTCCTGAAAGCTGAAACATGGGATGATACTACTTCTGAGGGTGCAAGCAGTTCAAGCTCAAGCGAGGAGGAGGAGGCCAATATGTGCCTAATGGGAAAAAGCATCATATCTGATGACGAGTGCAGTATCCAGAGCGACACTGAGGTAACTCCTCCAACTTATGATGAATTATTTTCTGAATTTTTAAATACTTGCAAATATCTTGAAAAAAGTTTAAAAGATAATGATCTTCTTAAAACTGAAAATAAAGTTTTAATTAAAGAAAACAAAAAATTGTTAAATGAAAATAAGACTATTGGAAAAGAAAAAGTCTCTTGCCAAGAGTGTGATCACTTTATGGGAAGAATAAAAGAGCTTGAAGAATCTCTTTCCAAATCTCATTCAGAAATAAAAATTCTCACTAAAAAGAATGAGATTTTAGAGAGAGATCTGAAATCTTCTATTTCCAAAATCCATGAAGGAAAGAAAGCTTTTGAACGTAGATGTGTAAATATAGTATCCGAGAATAATGAAATGAGAAAGCAGATTCATGACTTAACACTAGCCATGAAAAAGTTTGGATTGGGCCAAAGATCACTAGATATGATCTTAGGTTACCAATGTCACGGATCTGGAAGATTTGGACTCGGATACACGATTGATAACTATCGCCCGACGATAGGTACTAACGCCGGCGATAGCGAGAAATCCAGAAAATCGAATTTTAAAAATTATGATAATAATAAATTAACTGATACTACCTTTTCTTACAGTAAAAGTCCAGAGAAGTTATATTCTTCTTGTTACATTACATGTGCCAAATGCAATAGATTTGGTCACACCACGGACTCGTGCTGGAAGAAAGGAAAAAGTAAAATTAAGCAAATCTGGATGCCTAAGGCTTCTACCTATACTATGGGTGGAACCACTTGGGTAGCCAGATCTTTACTCACATCCTCTTTCTAGGTATGTTGGCAGGCTAAGGACAAAGAAGACGTGTGGTACTTGGACTAAGGTTGTTCAAAGCACATGACGGGCAATAAAGAGAAGTTTCTTAGCCTGGAGATGAAGAAAGGAGGAGTCGTTATGTTTGGAGATAATTGAAAAGGAAAAATCATCGGCATCGGTGTTGTGGGTAAAGAAAGTTTTTCAATTTCGAATGTTTTGTTCGTAGAAGGTTTAAAACATAATTTGATTTCTATCAGTCAACTATGTGATAAGGGTTTAAATGTTTTGTTTGAATCTTCTACAAATTTATGCAAAATTATTGATTCCAAAACAAATGAAATTATTTTTACCGCCCCTAGATGTCATAACGTATATATGATTAAATTTTATGATTTTTCAAATTCTACTTTAAAATGTTTCTTATCAAAAAATGATGAGTTAGAATTATGGCATAGGCGACTTGGACATACTAGTGCAAAGTTAATTAAAAAACTTTCAAAAGAAAAATTAATCAAAGATTTACCATTGCTAAATGGGAATTTATCTTCATTATGTGAGCCTTGCCAAAAAGGAAAATTTTCAAAATCATCTTTCAAAAGTAAAAATATTATTTCTACAACTAGGCCACTCCAATTAATTCATATGGATTTATTTGGGCCAATTACTATTTCTAGCTTAGGAGGTAGAAAGTATACATTCGTATTGATTGATGATTATTCACGTTTTTGTTGGACTTTGTTTCTAACCTCCAAATCTGTTGCGTTTTCAGAATTTTCTAAATTATGTTTGCGTATTCAAAATGAATTTGAGTTAAAAATTAAACGCATACGTTCGGATCATGGAGGGGAATTTGAAAATGAAAAGTTTATTTCTTTTTGTACGGAGTTAGGAATTAAACATGAATTTTCCGCTCCACGCACACCACAACAAAATGGTGTAGTGGAGAGGAAAAATAGGACTCTTCAAGAGCTAGCCCGTACGATGTTATCTGAATTTTCTTTACCAAAATCTTTTTGGGCTGAAGCGGTGAGTACTGCATGTTATGTAATTAATAGAGTAATGCTTCGCCCTATTTTAAAAGTAACTCCTTATGAATTAATTTTTAATAAAAAACCAAATGTTTCTTATTTCAAAGTTTTTGGGTGTAAATGTTTTATTTTAAATTCTAAAGATTCCTTAGGAAAATTTGATGAAAATGTGATGAAGGATTTTTTATTGGGTATTCTTGAACTAGTAAAGCTTATAGAATTTTTAATAAACGAACGAAAATAGTTGAAGAATCTATTCATGCTAGGTTTGAAGAGTTTGTTCCATGTGTAGATAAGAAAACTACAGGAAAAGAAGATACACCATTTCCTTTGATGGAAGATGATGATGAAGAACATGAAAGGAATGAAGAAGGAAAAGAAGAAGAAGAAAGAGAAAAACATGTCCCTCCAAGGGAATTATATTTTCAAAGGATCATCCGAAGGAGCTTACTATTAGAGATCGACAAAAAGGGGTAAGTACTCGTTCTTCTTTACATATTTTGTTTTCAAACCTTTGCTTTGTTTCTGAAATAGAACCAAAAGATGTTTCCACCGCTTTAAATGATGAATTTTGGTTTTTAGCAATGAATGAAGAACTTAATCAATTTGAACGTAATAAGGTTTGGAATCTTGTAGAACGACCCAAAAATCATCCTGTAGTTGGAGTAAAGTGGATTTTTAAAAATAAATTGGATAGTGATTCTAGAATTGTTAGAAATAAAGCCAGATTAGTTGCAAAAGGTTATGCACAAATTGAAGGGGTAGACTATGATGAAACTTTTGCACCCGTTGCTAGATTAGAAGCGGTTAGGATATTTCTTGCATTTGCTTGCTTTAAAAGATTTAAATTATATCAAATGGATGTCAAAACTGCATTTTTAAACGGGTATATAAAAGAAGAGGTTTATGTAGAACAACCCCCTGTCTTTATTAATGAAAAATATCCAAATTATGTTTATAAATTAGATAAAGCACTTTATGGGTTAAAACAAGCGCCTCGTGCTTGGTATGATCGTTTAACTCAATACTTATTAAAGCACGATTATAAAATGGGAAGTGCCGATTTACACTATTCATTAAGCAAATTGATCATGATTTAGTTATTTTGCAAATTTATGTTGATGATATAATTTTTTGAGCCACTAATGAAGAGTTATGCAATGAAGTAGTTAAAATTATGAAAAATGAATTTGAAATGAGCATGGTAGGAGAACTTTCATATTTTCTAGGTTTTCAAATTACGCAAAAACATGATGGTATTTTTATTTGTCAATCCAAGTATATTCATGATATGTTAAAAAGATTTGGATTTGACAACCTTAAACATGCAAATACGCCTATGAGTGCTTCATTGAAATTGGGAAAAGATGAAAGTGGTATTTCAATTGACCAAACCCTTTATAGAAGTATGATTGGATCTTTATTATATTTAACTTCTTCTAGACCCGATATTATGTTCGCCGTTTGTTTATGTGCTAGGTTTCAAGCTAATCCAAAAGAATCACATTTAAAAGCGGTGAAACGTATTTTTAGATATCTTAAAGGAACATCTAAACTAGGCTTATGGTATCCTCATAATGACTCTTTTATGTTACATGGATATTCTAATTCTGATTATGCGGGGTGTTCATTAGATCGAAAGAGCACAAGTGGCACTTGTCACTTTATCGGCCCAACACTAATTTCTTGGTCGAGTAGGAAACAAAATTCTGTTGCCCTCTCCACTACTGAGGCCGAATATATTACACTTGGTAGTTGTTGTGCTCAAGAACTTTGGATGACACAAACACTAGAAGATTTTGGCGTACACCAAAATAATGTTGAATTAAAATGTGAAAGATATACCTAAACACCTAGAGGGGGGGGGGGGTGAATAGGTGACCTAATTCTTTTTAAACTTTAATGGCAGCAATCAGTTAATATCACAGAATTCTAACTATTTTATCACACAGTATACATAGCAAATCACAATCACAGCAGACACAGAGTTTTATAGTGGTTCCCCAAGCTTTGGGTACATCCACTTTCCCCCTACGCCTATCTAGCAGTGTACTAGATTCGGCCAAACTTCACCACTATCTCAGAACCCAAACTGGTTCCTACACCTCAGGCCCTAGGCCCTACAACTAAGCTTTTCCACAAAGCCTACACTCAGCCACAAAGGCCTACACTCAGCCAACAAGGCCTACACTCAGAGATTTCAATCTCCTACACTCAGGCTCTCAAGCCCTACCCTCAGCCTTTATAATTACAGGCTTACAAACACTCAGATCCAAAGGATCCTACAAGATAAAAATGAATTTACAAATGATAACTCAGCAACTCAGAAACAAGAGATGGGAGTTGTGAGTTTCTTGATGAGTTCTTGGAAGAACTCAGCTGGATTCAATCTGACTTAGCTTTCTTCAAAGCTTCTTGAAAGTAGAACTCAATTAGATTGACTCCTTCTGCAGTTGATCCTTGACATCTGCTTCTTAAGATCCATAATGAATCTGAATTCTTCTTGTCAGCCTAGTTCCAACGGCTGATTTCTTGGATGGAGCCCTCTCTCTCCAACTTCTTAGATCTGCACTTGGACAGCTAGATCTTGATTTGATACTTTGAACAACTATGTGTACCACTTCAACAACTACTTGAACAACTGTTTCTGTAGAATGTATGTGCCTATTTATAGGCCTTCTTCATGGTAACCGGCTGGTCCGGTTCATAAATAAATTCTGACATTTCTGACAGGTGTTGTAGACCGGCAGGAACGGCAGCTGTCAAGTCATCCAGTAAGTTCTTGAAAGTTCTCTAACTGTCTGAAAGTGTCGAGACTTTCTGTCTTTAAGTGTCGACACTTATAGACCAAGTGTCGACACAAGTTGTGTAAGTGTCGACACAAGTCTACAAGGTGTCGACACAACTCCTTGTGTTGAAGATTCTATGTCTCGACACAGTTTCTTCTGCATGTGTCGACACTGAAATTGAGTGTCGACACAAGTACTTGATCTTCTATCTTTTGCTGAATTCTTTTAAGTGTCGACACATCTCCTTTGTGTCGACACATCTTCTTGTGTTGAATCTGTTAAGTGTCGACACTGCTTCTTGGTGTCGACACATAGTCTTCTATGTTGATACTTGCTGAGTGTCGACACAGCTTCTTCTGTCGACACTTGATTCTTCTGTTGAGACTTCAGCTGAGTGTCGACACATTCCCTTAGTGTCGACACTTGTACTTAGAATATTTTGTTGATCTTGCTGTTCTTTGCTAAGTGTCGACACAGCTCCATGTGTCGACACTTTCTTCAAATGTTGAGTCTTCAGCTGAGTGTCGACACATTGTTCTTGGTGTCGACACTTACTTCAAGTGCTGACTCTTCTGTTGAGTGTCGACACATTGTTCTGGGTGTCGACACTTATACTTAGTCTCTGCTGACTTTTGCTGATTGTCGACACAGCTCCAAGTGTCGACACTTTCTTGTGTAGACACAGTTCTTCTAGGTGTCAACACTGCTGCTAAGTGTCGACACAGCTTTACTGTACTTTCTTCATTGAGTGTCGACACAGCTCCTTGTGTCGACACTTTCTGTCTGGTGTCGACTCTGCATCCCAGGTGTCGACACAATGACTCCAAGTGTCGACACTTCTTGCCTGGGTGTCGACACAAGTCTTCTTAAGTGTCGACACTTTCCCTCTGGGTGTCGACACATGGACTTAGAAATTTTTGCTTCAGTCCTGCAAATACTTAACCTGCACAAGTAACTCAAAAACACATCAAATACATTTTGATGTATATCATTGAGTTGGGTGAGGCTTCTTCAAATCAGGTACATTTAAACCAATGTACCCAACAATCTCCCCCTATTTGGAGAAGTCATAACCCTTAGTCAATGATATACACCATTTAGAATTAAATTACAAAATGATGTAAAGCAGGATTATATACAGCAAGGTAAACATAAACATGTATCAATTTCACATGTATACAAATTCATCATTATAGAACAAATATGAAATAGACATAGACAATATCACAGAACAAACATGAAATAGATTAATCATATATTGTTCTAATATCTGTCTTATACATTTTCAGAAGTTCACAAAAATGTTTTACATCAAAAAGATTACACAGTAAACTTTAAGAAAATTCTAATTCTATTTCAGTTCTAGTTCCTTGATAACTATTCCTTTGTCAGCATGAACTTTAGCTTGGACAGGAGGATCAGCAACTTCAGCATCAGCAGGCTTCTTACCTTTCAGATCTTTCTTCTTAAGCTCTTTTGCTTTGATCTTTTGTCTTTCAAAATAATGGTATGGCTTAGGAAAGTACTTGATAGGCTCTTGGGCAGTAGGAGGTAGCTTTCCCATCTTTGCCTTCCTTCTATATTGGACAATTGCCTCCTGTCTAAATTCATGTTTTCTCCATTCAGTTTCAGAAAACCATTTGTTCTTGTCTTGAATGTTATCCTTGGCAGCTTTCCAGGCAGTTAAAATGATATTTCTTGAGGTAGGGCTCCATTGCTCAAAATCTGGTCTCTATTCAGCTTGTTCCCTAAACCTCTTCTTTGACAATCTAGTCTCTTCTTCTTTTTGCAATGCCTCTTGCATAGCTTCAGATATAGGCTGAACAACCTTCTCAATAATAACATTGCCCTTGCCCCCAGGTGGGCTGTACATGGTCTGTACATCAGCATGCACCATTTCAAAATCTGGAGGAGGATATATGACTTGAGCTACTTCTGGTTGCTCACCTCCAAGATAGGCAGGGTTAATTCCAGATTCAGCAACATCATTGTCATCACACAGAGGAGGATATCCAAGAGTTGCTCTGATAGAATTTGATATCCACTTAGCATGGTCAGAGCTTGCCTTGACTAACACTCTCTCCCCCTTTATGACATCTCTAGCCATGTGATCTCTGACATCATCCTTCTGAAATCTGATTTGATTGTCCAAGTATCTGATTCCATCTTTAAAGAAAGGTTTGAGCTTTTGAAGTTGTTCAGATATGGCCTTCTGGGAGGCTTGGATAGCAGTCTTAACATCAGTGATTTCTTCTTGGAATACTTTGTCAAATTCAGCTTTAACAGCAGCAGTAGAGATAGAAGGTCCAGCAGCCTCGTTCTTTAATTCTGTGACAATAGCATTATGGGAAGCAGTAAGATTGTCATTCATCCTTATCTGATTTTCAAGAACATACCCTTGCTTCAATGCTATGTCATCTACTTGTGCTTTTATCTTTTCCTGGTGTGTAGCCAAGTACACCACTGCATTCCCCCCTTTGTGGAAGCAGTCTGTCATCTCCTTCTTGTTTAGGTTCATTTCAAACCTTATAGACTTGATATCTTGGGCCAGATCAAATTGCAATAATTTCTACCCTTCATCCACATACTTCTCAATTGCTTTTCTATGTTCATCCAATTTAATCTGCATTGCCACCATTAAAGTACTATAATCAAAAGATGGTGTTTGCTGAACTATAGGCTGTGGTGCAATAGATTGTAGAGCCTTCTTATAACTTTGACTTCTTCTCTTGAATACATAAAGTTTCTTTTGCTTAGCCCTTGTAGCCTCCTCATCTTCAGATTCTGAGGAGCTGGCTATGTCAACCCTCTCCTTAGGGCTTGGAGGCCTCTCAGGTTGCACATCTGGAGCTTTCTCAGTTTCTTGCCTTATAGGCTCTTCTAGAATCTGCACTTGCTCCCCCTCAACAGCAGCATCAGTTTCCTTGTCAAAATCTGCTTGATCCAGATTTAGGAATAAATCTTCCATGGTGTATTCTTGTGGAGACTGTGCAGGAGAAATTCTAGGTTCTTCAACCACTGAATCAGGAACCACTTCTAGTACAACAGATGTGTCTTCTATAACAACATCTGGAACTTGACTATTCAGCTGAGTTTGCTGATGATCATCAGACAAATCAGTATCTTCCATAGAAAAATCTAAAGTGTTTAGTTCAGTGAGTACCTCTAGTATGATGGTGGATGCTTGTTCACTTTCCAGTGTAGTGGGTTCATCTACAACTGGAGGCTCCCCCTGGCTTTGATCCTTGTGTATGGGGCTAGCTTGAGGTAGCTCCCCCTGGATCTCAGCAACCTCTTGAGGAGCAGGAGACTTTACTGCAGGCTCTTCCTCATGCTCATCTGGAGTGAAGACAACCTGTTCTTCACTATCAGAGCTGCTAGTGGACACTTGAGCCAATGGAGATGTTTTCCTTTTCTTCTTTGGAGGAGTGTCTCTCTCAGTAACTATCTTCTCAGGGGTTGGCATCTCTTTAGTCAACACACTGTCCCATCTTGAGAACAACCTCAGGTCTATTTTTCTCATATGGTTTATTTTGCTTCCAGCAGCAGTACTCATTACTTCAGGTATTACACCAGCAAGATAAAGACTTAAAATCCTACCCAGGTTGGGCTTCTTCAAGCTTTCTTTAATATTCTCATAAACTACCATAGACCAGTCAGTTTTTAGAGTGAAGATTATTCTTGTCATTATATTGAACATAGAGGCAGACACTCTGTCATGCCCTCCTGGCTTGCTGAGAATAACTTTTCCAACAATCTCAGACATGAATTTGCCTTGGCTGTTCATGCCCTTTCTGTTGAAAACAGAACCAATCTTCAATGTAGAATCAAGGCCACACTAGGTTAGAGCTTCCCTGGTCTTTGATGCAGTAACTTCATCTTCCTCTTGAGTTCTTGGAAGCTGTAGAATCTTCCTCAGACTTTTTGGTGATATCTTGACCTTCTCACCATGAACCCTGGATTTGATTTTGTATCCAGATTCGTCCACCTTTGCTCCATTGAGGAATTCAAGTACCTCTTTCTTACATATCTTAGTAGGTTCTGAAACAAGATATTCCAATCCTGAATCGGCAACTAGGGTTATCACGTGCTTGATTTCTTGCTCAGCATCCTCAAAAGCGTCGCGCACCAGCTCGTAACCTTCGTTGACGTTCTCCTCTAGCTTAGGCGCCATTAGGGTTTGTAGAATTTTTCTTGAGAGAAGAGAGGTGTCGACACAGAAGTTTGGTCTCGAAACTTTGAAAGCGTGTCGACAAACAAAGACAAAACCCTATTTATACCTTTCTAATTTTGAAGATGAACAGGCGGGACAGCTAACTTAAAATGTGTCGACACTGGCAATAAGTGTCGACACTGACTAATAATGTCTCGACACACATGTGTCGACATAAGTTTAGTCAACAGATTTTATGTGTCGACACTTGTTTATGTGTCGACACAACATAACTCGACACATAGTCGAGACTTTACTTAGAAAATACTGAGTAAAACTTAAGTGTCGACACCACATTGGATGTGTCGACACCTACTTGACATGTGTCGACACTAATATTCTGAAGTGTCGACACCACTATTCTGTGTCGACATAGACTTGTCTATGTGTCGACACCTTTTTACTTAGCCAATTTCAATTTTGTAAACTTACTCTAAGTTTATCATTCCTTGCTCAATTTTAAATCTATTAAACTTAACTTCTTTTAGGGGCTTAGTATACATATCAGCTATTTGATTATCAGTTTTAACATATTCTAATAAAATATCTTCTCTTTCTACATGCTCCCTAAGAAAATGATATTTAATTTCAATATGTTTTGTTCTACTATGGGATACATGATTATTAGCTATTGAAATAGCACTTGTAGAATCACAGAAGAGTGGAGTTCTACTTACCTGAAATCCATAGTCCTCTAGCTGATGTTGTATCCACAGAAGTTGAGCATAGTAACTTCCTGCATCCACATACTATGACTCTGCAGTGGAGATAGCCACACTGGTTTGCTTTTTGCTACTCCATGAAATTAGTCTCCCACCTAGGAATTGACAGGTTCCAGTAGTGCTTTTCCTATCTTCTTTGCATCCTGCAAAGTCTGCATCTGAATAACCTGTTAGTTCAAAATCACCATTCCTAGGGTACCAGAGGCCCAGATAGGGAGTGCCCTTTAGATATCTCAATATTCTTTTGACTGCTGTCAAATGAGACTCTTTAGGGCAGGCTTGATACCTTGCACAGACACATGTAGCATACATGATATCTGGTCTACTAGCAGTCAAGTATAATAGGGAGCCAACTATCCCTCTATACAAGGTTTCATCTACAGGTTTCCCGGCATCATCCGTGCTAAGAGACATACTTGACCCCATAGGAGTCTTCATGGTACTGGATGAATCCATACCATACTTCCTTATGAGCTCTAAGGTGAACTTGGACTGATATATGGATAAACTACTCTCAGTCTGTTTAACTTGGAGACCCAAGAAAAACTTCAGCTCTCCCATACTAATCATCTCAAATTGACCTTGCATAAGTTTTGCAAACGTTTTGCAAAGGCTGCTTTCAGTAGACCCAAATATAATGTCATCTACATATATTTGGACTAGTATAACTTTGCCTCTAGATTCCCTAAGGAATAGAGTCTTATCTATTTTCCCCCTTGAGAACTTGTTCTCAATGAGGAAACTTGATAGGGTTTCATACCAAGCCCTAGGGGCTTGCTTTAACCCATATAAAGCTTTCCTAAGTCTATAGACATGATGAGGTAGAGTTGGATCAACAAAACCTGAAGGCTGTTCCACATAGACTTCTTTCTTAAGATTACCATTCAGGAATGCTGACTTGACATCCATTTGGTAAACCTTGAATCCTTGATAGGTTGCATAGGCCAAGAACATCCTTATAGCTTCTAGTCTGGCTACTGGAGCAAAGGTTTGATCAAAATCAATACCTTCTTCTTGCATATATCCTTTAGCAACCAATCTTGCTTTATTCTTAATGATGACCCCTTGTTCATCCATCTTATTCCTGTAGATCCACTTGGTTCCTATTATATTGTGGTCTTTAGGTTTAGGAACAAGTTCCCAGACCTTGTACCTCTTGAACTGATTAAGCTCTTCTTGCATTGCTTCAGTCCATTGTGGATCTTGTATTGCTTCTTCAAACTTCTTAGGTTCACCTTGAGATTGAAAACTGGAGTAGATTGCTACATTCAGGTTTCTGCTCCTTGTTTGTACTCCTTGTCTTGCATCTCCAATAATCTGCTCTGTTGCATGATCTCTAAGATGCCTGTTGGCTGGAGACATCCTAACTTCTGGTTGAACCTCTTCAGCATCTCCATCATGCTGTATACCTTGAATTTCTTCAGCAATTGGTACATGTAGTTCTCCCCCTGGACCACAGCCACTGTCTTCTACTTGCTGTCTTGCAGTAGATTCTTCATCTAGAGTGAGCTTGTCCATCTTCTTTGTTAAACCTGTGGGGCTTCATACACTACTAGACAACTCATTGTTAATACGTTTAGTCTCATCAAAAACTATATGCACAGATTCTTCTACAACTTGTGTAGTCAAGTTGTAGACTCTATAAGCCTTACTGTTGTTGCTGTACCCAACAAAAATTCCCTCTTGGGACTTGGCAGCAAACTTAGTCAAGTAAGACTTCCCATTGTTAAGTATGAAGCATTTACAACCAAAGATCCTGAAGTAGGATAGGTTTGGTTTCCTGCCTTTCACAACTTCATAGGGGGTCTTGTTGAGCCTTTTAGTGATGGTAGCCCTATTTATAACATGGCATGCAGTGTTAACTTCTTCAGCCCAAAAATATTCTGGTAGTGATGTATCACTTAATAGGGTCCTACCAGCCTCTATCAAGGTCCTATTCTTCCTCTCAGCAATGCTATTTTGCTGAGGTGTTCTAAGTGAAGAGAATTCTTGAAATATCCCAAATTCTTCACAAAGTTTTGTCATGCTATCAGACTGAAATTCAGTACCATGGTCACTTCTAATCTTGACCACTGTACTGTCTAGTTCATTCTGAATTTGCTTGACAAAGCTATGGAAGACACTAGGTGTTTCAGATTTCTATCTTAAGAAGAACACCCAGGAAAACCTTGAGTAGTCATCTACAACTACAAGGGTATAGACCTTCCTACCTAGGCTGTGAACAGTCATTGGACCAAAGAGATCCATATGCAAGAGGTATAAACACCTCACAGCATCTTTATTTTCTATGCTTCTAAAGGTGGATTTAGTCTGCTTGCCCTTTTGACAAGCTGAGCAAATACCATCTTTAACACACTTAACTTGAGGACCATTCCTCACTAACTCTTTGCTAAAGAGTTTGCTAATAGTATTGTAGTTAAGATGGGCAAGCCTCTTGTGCCATTTGACACAATGAGAGACTGTCTCATCAGCTACAAGACACACTGGAGAACCATTATTCTCAACCATAATGTCTAAGCAATAGACATTCCTTTTCCTATAACCAGTCAAAATGTTCTCTTGATCAGTTGACCTCCTGATATGACAAACATTTTTAACAAATGAGATGTCATACCCTACATCACCTAATTGACTTATACTTATTAGGTTGTGTTTCAACCCTTTAACATAAGCCACTTGAGTAATGGTAACCAAGTTACTAGAAATGTTACCAAACCCTTTGATGATTCCTTTTTCAGAACCACCAAAGGTTACTTTTGGACCATCTTTTATTGGAATGTAGTCCCTTAGTAATCCTCTAGTTCCAGTCATATGTCTGGAACATCCACTGTCCAAGTACCATGTTGGGGTATGGCCACTTGGACTCACCTGCAAAACAGATTAATGAACCTTAGAACCCAAAGAATTCTTGGGTCCTTGGTACTTGTTAGTTTGCAACTTGACAAAACTACCTACTGGCTTTCCAACAGGTAATTTGCAACTCACTTTGGCACTAACATTGTGCCAACAGTCCATTGCAAAATGGCCAACTTTGCCACAGCACCAACATTCAAACTTATTGTACCTTTGCTTAGGTACTGTCTTTGCTGTCTTATTTACAGCAGACTTGTTGAATGTTGGTGCTTTGCCCTTGGACTTGGACTTGGACTGCTCAGTCCTTGCAGGTCTAGTAAAGCCCAGTCCAGCTTTACCCTTGTGATGAACAAATTCATCAATTATGGGTAATACTGACTTAGGTTTAGAAAAACTAGCAACAAGCTCTCTCTCCTTCTGAAGATTAATCTCCAGACTCTTGATTTGATCATTCTTAAAGGTGATAGTCCCCATCTGAATCACTATAATGTGCTTCAGTCTGGCTATCTCATTAAGCTTTTGATCAAATAGCTTCTCAGAATCTGTTGCAGCAGCTTTGAGATCAGCAATTTCCTTTGCCTAACTTTTGACTAGGGACTTGCTCTTCTTGTAAGCTTGCAACAGCACTTTATATTCATCTATCAGCTGATGAATATCATCCTCAGACTCAGATACACTTTCATCACTTGATGAAGATGAATCTGATTCTGTACTGGCACAAGAAACTGAACTTAAAGTTGAACTTTGTACCTTACTGGGTCCTGGCTGCTCCAGGATTTTGTCATTCTCTATCAAAGCCATTAGCCCTTGGCATTGACTGTCTTCTTGTTCATATATAGACTCCATGATCTGCATGAATTCTTCTTCTTCTTCAGCAAACAGCCCTATGTAAGCCTCAACATCAGACTCAGTTTCTGAAGAAGAGATATCTGATAGAGTCTTCTCCTTCTTGGCAACAAAAGACTTTGCTTTCTTGCCTTTAAAATGAGTCTTCTTCTTGTCACTAGACTCTTTTCTATTTTCAGGACAATCTATAACAACATGGCCTTGTCTATTGCAGCAATAGGACACTATTTTTGAAACAGTTGCCTTGCTAGATTTAGTCCTCTTCCTGTCCTTCTTTGAAGACTTTTTGTTCTGATAGAAGTCTTCTTTTCCTTGTGAAGTAGAAGGTCTTGTCCTCCATTATTTCTTCTTCAAGAATTTCTGAAAGTGTCTAGTGAAGGCAGCAAAGTCTTCATCACTTTCACTGCTTTCAGACTTTGTGCTGACTGACTCATCAGACTCTGATTCAGCAACCTTTG
Organism: Platanthera guangdongensis; assembly: GCA_039583875.1. Classification (NCBI taxonomy): domain Eukaryota; kingdom Viridiplantae; phylum Streptophyta; class Magnoliopsida; order Asparagales; family Orchidaceae; genus Platanthera; species Platanthera guangdongensis. The sequence continues at coordinate 155,563,888 of CM077158.1, forward strand.
GAGGTGGAGTTGGTGACTTATTCCTGTACTTTCTGGGGACTTCTGTCTTGAAAGCTACAGTTCTTTCCTTGTGTTCATTTCTTGTTGATTTCTCCTCCTCTTTTCTCACTGTCAACTGCATTTCATAAGACAATAACTTGCCAAACAGTGTAGGTGGAGGAATTTCTCCCAACTTAGCCATTTCTCTAATGGCACAGATCTTGGTGTCCCAATCTTTAGTTAGGGACCTTAGGAACTTGTCATTGAGTTCATAATTACTGAACTCTCTTCCATAAGACATGAGTTCATTCACTATCCTGTAGAACTTCTTATAGCACTCAGTTATGCTATCACCCTTTCCTTGTCTAAAACTTTCATACTCTTGATTTAGCAAGGATTTTCTATCTTGCCTAACTTCTTCAGAACCCTCCATATACACAATAAGAGTGTCCCACATCTCCTTGGCTGTCTTACAGTGTATTAGATTCTGAAAAGTTGCATCATCTATGGCACTCACTATAATATTTTGTGCCCTTTTGTCCATGATGGCTAGGACAATCTCATCCTTAGTCATTTCAGAGAAATCCTTTGGGGTTCTCTGATTTGCATCTAGAACTGATATCTTCATGGGCACATAAGGCCCTTCCTTTACTGTGATGTATATCCTAGGGTCTGAGACTTCCATAAACAGCCTTACCCTTTCCTTCCAGATCCCAAATATCTCTTTCCTGCATAAAGGTAATTTCATGGATCCCAATTCCTTGTGATTCTCAGAGGAACCCATGGTTCTTGATTTTCTTGAATCTGTAATATGACTTAGACTGAATCTGCCAATCAGGATCTCCTCAGACTGTTAGTCCTTTTTAAAGAACCTCCCTCTGATACCACTTGAAAGATATAGTACCTAAACACCTAGAGGGGGGGTGAATAGGTGACCTAATTCTTTTTAAACTTTAATGGCAACAATCAGTTAATATCACAGAATTCTAACTATTTTATCACACAGCATACACAGCAAATCACAATCACAGCAGTCACAGAGTTTTATAGTGGTTCCCCAAGCTTTGGGTACATCCACTTTCCCCCTTCGCCTATCTAGCAGTGTACTAGATTCGGCCAAACTTCACCACTGTCTCAGAACCCAAACTGGTTCCTACACCTCAGGCCCTAGGCCCTACAACTCAGCTTTTCCACAAAGCCTATACTCAGCCACAAAGGCCTACACTCAGCCAACAAGGCCTACACTCAGAGATTTCAATCTCCTACACTCAGGCTCTCAAGCCCTACCCTCAGCCTTTATAATTATAGGCTTACAAACACTCAGATCCAAAGGATCCTACAAGATAAAAATGAATTTACAAATGATAACTCAGCAACTCAGAAACAAGAGAGGGGAGGTGTGAGTTTCTTGATGAGTTCTTAGAAGAACTCAGCTGGATTCAATCTGACTTAGCTTTCTTCAAAGCTTCTTGAAAGTAGAACTCAATTAGATTGACTCCTTCTGCAGTTGATCCTTGACCTCTGCTTCTTAAGATCCAGAATGAATCTGAATCCTTCTTCTCAGTCTAGTTCCAACGGCTGATTTCTTGGATGGAGCCCTCTCTCTCCAACTTCTTAGATCTGCACTTGGACAGCTAGATCTTCTTGATTTGATACTTTAAACAACTATGTGTACCACTTCAACAACTACTTGAACAACTGTTTCTGTAGACTGTATGTGCCTATTTATAGGCCTTCTTCATGGTAACCGGCTGGTCCGGTCCATAACTGAATTCTGACATTTCTGACAGGTGCTGTAGACCGGCTGGAACGACAGCTGTCAAGTCATCCAGTCAGTTCTTGAAAGTTCTCTAACTATCTAAAAGTGTCGAGACTTTCTGTCTTTAAGTGTCGACACTTATAGACCAAGTGTCGACACAAGTTGTGTAAGTGTCGACACAAGTCTACAAGGTGTCGACACAACTCCTTGTGTTGAAGATTCTATGTCTCGACACAGTTTCTTCTCCATGTGTCGACACTGAAATTGAGTGTCGACACAAGTACTTGATATTCTATCTTTTGCTGAATTCTTCTAAGTGTCGACACATCTCCTTTGTGTCGACACATCTTCTTGTGTTGAATCTGTTAAGTGTCGACACTACTTCTTGGTGTCGACACATAGTCTTCTATGTTGATACTTGCTGAGTGTCGACACAGCTTCTTCTGTCGACACTTGATTCTTCTGTTGAGACTTCAGCTGAGTGTCGACACATTCCCTTAGTGTCGACACTTGTACTTAGAATATTTTGTTGATCTTGTTGTTCTTTGCTAAGTGTCGACACAGCTCCATGTGTCGACACTTTCTTCAAATGTTGAGTCTTCAGCTGAGTGTCGACACATTGTTCTTGGTGTCGACACTTACTTCAAGTGCTGACTCTTCTGTTGAGTGTCGACACATTGTTCTGGGTGTCGACACTTATACTTAGTCTCTACTGACTTTTGCTGAGTGTCGACACAGCTCCAAGTGTCGACACTTTCTTGTGTAGACACAGTTCTTCTAGGTGTCAACACTGCTGTTAAGTGTCGACACAGCTTTACTGTACTTTCTTCATTGAGTGTCGACACAGCTCCTTGTGTCGACACTTTCTGTCTGGTATCGACTCTGCATCCCAGGTGTCGACACAATGACTCCAAGTGTCGACACTTCTTGCCTGGATGTCGACACAAGTCTTCTTAAGTGTCGACACTTTCCCTCTGGGTGTCGACACATGGACTTAGAAATTTTTGCTTCAGTCCTGCAAATACTTAACCTGCACAAGTAACTCAAAAACACATCAAATACATTTTGATGTATATCATTGAGTTGGGTGAGGCTTCTTCAAATCAGGTACATTTAAACCAATGTACCCAACAAAATGTGATAGCAAAAGTGCTATCGATTTAACGAACAATCCCGTACTACATTCTAGATCCAAACACATAGATGTTTGTCATCATTTTATTAGGGATCACATAAAAAAAGGACATATTAAAATAAATTTTATTGGAACCGATTCTCAAATGGCAGATATTTTCACAAAACCACTTAATGATTCACGCTTTTCAAGGTTAAGATTAGAACTTGGAATCTTAGAATTATAAATCAAAATTAAGAACTGGCCAACACATAAACATAACATAAAACATACATAAAACTGGGCAGCACATAGGATAACACTGAAAAAGAGAATACAATCAACAGAACCACAAATTAATAGAGTCTTCACGATCGCCAGGCGACAGCACTGTCGCCGGCGATATCCCAGATTCAGTCAACAACAACATATTACATCCCTGCCAATAAAAAGTAATTCATTCATGTTCTCTTCAGCAGACACATTCACATCTTCACTGGAAGTCGGAGTTGGTTCTCTAGGCCTTCACGTCCGCCTTATCGAATGTCGTGGAGGATCCTCGACTGGACTCCCCCATTCTCGTTCTTCTTCCGGAGTTGGCTTTAGTTTCAGCCCCTTTACCAGAAATTTCATGAATTTTCGAAAACCGGAATGGCTACGCCTTTGTTCCTTTTTGATCTCTCCACAGTCTCTCTTAGATCCTCAATAGATTCACGCAAAGAACCTCCTCTTTGGAGTGGTTGTCTTGATGACGAGGCAGCCCTAGGAGATGGACCTCTAGCTGGTTCTACGGTATGTATCGCCGGGATACAATCATCAATGTAGAACTCTTGATCTATCCAATCATATTTTTGATATACGATCCTTTGAATAACACTTCCTAAAGCAAGTGTATTCAGTTTCCTCCTAAGGGGATGCTTCATTTTATACGTATATCGTATAATGGATGACACAAAATCCGCCACATCAAACTTGACTCTCTCTAATACATAGTAAGTCACTAAGCTCAATTGAGTCGTGATCTTCCTTGTGTCACCAGACTTCAACATAACCGTGTTTCTTAATATATCTTGAATCACAAATGCATCGCGAGAGAGTGATGAGACATCTTGAATCAAACTCCTATTTTCCTTCCCATGAAGGACTTGGTTCAATATACTCCAATCACGATCCTTACGGTAATTCTCCACTATATCAATAAAATGTTCCTCACAAGTGGCAAGACTATATTCTCGTCTTAAATCAGCATGAGTAATATCTATTTCAGCTCCTTGGATTCGAGACCTTACTCCTCCATTCAACCCCGTATATTTAGGGTCTTCCAAATTATTATAAAAATCTCGTACAAAGATGGAGCTAAAAGTATTCGGTACAATGAGAGACATTATACCTGACTCCACAAGTAGTTCATAGATATGTGGTGGCAGTGATTCATCCAAAAGTTTAGCAATACCAACTGACACATTCTCAATCCCCGGATATGTTTGATATGATGCATGTGGGTTGCGGCTGGTATTTTTCTTGCACGGGATGATGATGCCATTTCCTGAAAACATAATGACAACATCGTGTTAACTCAAAAAATTAATTTTCAAAGATTTTTTTCTGTCGCCGGTGACAGTACTATCGCCGGGCGATAGTGGAAAAACTTCTCCCTTTTTGAAATGTCCGGTAGTTTCCTCTCGTAGGTTCAGAAAAATTACGAAACTTACATACATCTCAAAGATCTACAAGCTATCACTCAATTCTTGAAAGGTTTTTTCATCAAAATGACATTTTTTTTTCAAAATTTTTCCTTAACAAAATCTATGACCAAAATCAAAAATTTTTTCTAGATCTATCTCCTTTCATACTCTAGAGTGCAGATCTATATTTTTTTTTGAAGTAAAACACCACCATAAAGAGGGATCTAACCTTACCTTTTGGAGTTCTTGAGGGTTTCCGCTGAAGAAGACAATGCCAAACAGCCCAGGGTCGGTCAAAGCAGGAAATGTGTGAGCCCCCTTCGGTTTTTCGCCTTTAATATCAAAAACTGCTATCGCTGCGCGGTATCGCTACCGCTGGAGATAGTGCATATTTCAGCCACACTTTCCAAAAAAAAAAATTCTGCCATTTTTTTTAAAACTTGTTTCTAGTATTACCATAAAGTTTTGGATGCTTATCAGAATACGATACCTTGTACCTATGTGATTATTAGTTTATGAGTTCTTTGCACATTGTTTTTAACTTGACGTGCTCTTGATATCTACCTATATCATTGATAACTGGAATGTGAATAGACTTGTTTCTGCATGCCTCTAAGTATGAGTAACATTTTATGCTTGATAATGTGCTAACACTGACACGAGCTGATAGTTACACATCCTTAAGTTTTTTCTTACATGCTATTGGTTTGTTTCAAAGATTCGAATACATCGCTACATTTTTCATTTATGCCTCATTCCAATTGATTTTCAAAATTGATGGCCAGTCTGAAAAAAAAAACCATTTCTTTTGTGTTTGCAATACAAGTGAATTCGAAGTCCTAAGTCCAAGTTTCTACAAACAAACAAGAATAAAAAAAACAAAAAAAAAACAATTACATATGACTACGATACTCCAAATCAAGCTCTACTCACCCTCCTGATAAGTCTTAATGAGCATTGTTAGGTTGAGCACCTTGACAAGGATTGTAAAGTGTCTTGTGCAAACAAACTTGGCCATTTTTTAAAAAAAGAAAAATCTTTATGCCATGAGGTTATCAATGCAAAGATGTCAGCTTCTTGTATCCATATATTGCAAATCTTCATGTAAAATTATTTCTTATGGAATATGCATACTAAATCACTCTTCACATGTACACCTCATTATCATTTATAAAATTTCTTCTCATGAGAATTGGACCGGTCATAGTTCTTCTCTTCCATTTCATCGATTTACCTATTTTCGATATCTTGGCCTGACAAGTTTCAATGTTTACATTTAACTCTTAAATTAATAGCATACATTTTTTTTGATATAATTCCAAATCTTACGCTCATACTATTCCATGGTTTTTTACTGTCTATATCCTACTCATCGTGCTTCTCCATTCTATTTATACTCTCTCAGCTTTTTTCAGCTTCCGCATTTCCATATCGCTACCTTTTCCCACCGTCTTTTGCTAATACCAAAAGGGGGAGATTAAGTACGAAATAAATTGATTAGTACATTTAGGGGGAGTAACTATTTCTTCTTTTAAATAGGGGGAAAATATAGGGGGAGCTGTGTCCTGCTCCTTCACCCGAGCAGGACACGGCCATGGGACACGTCCGTGTCCCAGGCTGTGTCCTCCAGGAGACACCCGTGTCCTGAGGCACAGGCATCCCTGGCTGAATCCCGTAAAGGACACGCCCTGTGACACACCCGTGTCACAGGCCGTGTACCCCTTTGCTTGTCGGTCCACGATTGTCGAGCATAGTTTGTCTACCTGAGCACGATGCGACCTGGGACACGCCCGTATTCCAGGCCGTGCCACCCAACCTGAACCTAATTTGGGCTTTATGGTGTTACAATCCTCCCCTCCTTCGAAAAAATTTCGTCCCGAAATTTGGCTCAACTACAAACATTCACCGAACCACTCCTCGTTGCACCATAAACAACCGATCACCCGAAAAAAAGCGAGTCGGGTTAGAGCTCAGAGTCCATAGCTTTTCTCGCCCCAACGCATCGCACAAAACAAACAACACCTTCAGATCATCCACATATGCATCTCTCTCACATGTGCACAATCATCCACAAGTTCATCTATATATATATAGCATGATTTCTCCATCACTTCCATAACACCAAATGTGCACCAATATTTACATGACATAGAACATCGAGGTACACAACCATCTCATGATTCGTAACAGGATTCACATCATCAACGTTATATGTGTCGTATTTCTATGTTTACTTCCGCTCAGCTGCCTGATTTGGCGTGAAGTTAAACACTCGAGGCTGTACTTCACAAATTGAGCTTTGCGGCTCTTGCACTCCCCAATTATGCAAGCGAGGTTGCGTCTAGGATGCAGATGACTCGGCCACTGCTTTACCCTTTTCTTCATAAGACGCACCTGTATTTTGCTCACTTGTAGAAGGGGCACTCCAACAATATTTAGGTATATTTCCTTGCTTGCCACAGTTAAAACATGTACGTGTATCAACACGTTCTTGCCCATAGATTGCCCCCCAAGAAACAATCGACAGAGTTGATTCCTCAGGCCTGAAACTTTTCTTATCTCGCCGCTTAAACTCCGACTGTTCTGACTGTGGAACTTTAAATTCCAGCTTCGCCAGGTTCCTCTTCTCTTGTACCTGCTTCAAATCCTTCTCCAGTGCCCGGGCTGTATCTACCAACGCTTGGAAGCCTTGGTTCACCGAACTCGGGAGTGCCCACCTTAACTCGTCACGCAGTCCCTCGTAAAAGAGATTCATCTTCTGAGCCTCTTCAATGAACGTAAACCCCGCATAGCGCCCCAGTCAGGTAAACTCATGAAGGTACGTGTCAATATCAGTCTCACCCTCCACCAAACGCTGAAATTCATTCTCCATCGCAATTCACTGCGACACTAGCAAATACTTGGCTAGAAATAATCGTGAGAATTCATCCATTGAGACCTCCTCTAATCCTCAACCTGCCAAGTGATGCACTTCCACGTCATCCCACCACAGTCTCACATCTCCTTCTAGCAAAAAAGTGGCTAAGGTCACTTTCTGCTCCTCCGCAGTCCTGATTGCAGTCAGGATCCACTTCACACTTGCAAGCCAATCCTCTGCCTGCGTTGGGGAAATCGCCCCACCAAACGTAGGTGGATGAAACTCCATAAACCTTTTCCACTGCTCATCCGTTTCTTGCTCATCCACCACAACTTTAGCGTGATATTGCCTTACACCAGCCTGTACTGGCACCCCTGCCGGCCTTGCCTGCCCAGTAGGCTGTGCTTGTAGGACTGCGAGCACCGTCCAGTCACCACACGTATGGTCTCCACGGAGGGAGGTGTAGGCACTTCAATTGGTGTCGCACTCTCGTCGGACCACTGGGGCTCAGACTGCCCAGCACCACTCCTCGCCACCTATCAATGTACAAAACACCATTAATCATGCAGTTAATAATGGCAAATATACATTGAATTCACATTCCTAGTGGACATTCATGAGTTCAGTTAGTTCTCCCTCCCATAAATCTCAAACCTGGCTCTGATACCACTTTGTAATGCCTCCAGTCGTCACATGGAATATAACGGTGGGTCCGGCCGGGGCCCCATGCCATATTTCACAGACAAATTACGGAATTACGTGTGGAACTCAATAGTTCAATCCACTTGTTCCTAACACAAAGCATTCTAGCGCAGCATTTTAGGTTAGATGAACTTAGCACAGCAAATGTCCACTAAATATATAAACGCCACATTTATATAGATAAACCGGGAATGTTTATAACACATATGCGCTCCTTAAGGCCTTACAGGTTACTCTTTACAAATGTACAGCTTCATACATCGGTACGTAGGCCGGCCACACATGAAATCCAAACATTCTTCGTACGACCTTCAAGGGCCTTCGCAGCAAGCCTTTATTCCGCTCAATGCAATTCAATTAATCCACCAGCACCTGTAAACAATCATCCACCCCAAGAGCGGTAAACAAAGCAACGGTCAGCATTAGCTGACTAATTATAATGACCCTACCCCTTACCCAGGGCAGTGGTTTCTTACCTGTATGCATTGTCATCATAATATCTATCAACCTAACAAGATACCAAACACAACCATGTCATAAACGCCGGTCTCCACCTGACGCTCCGTGCAATCAGGGCATCTTATTGTTGTCGTCATCCACCGCCGATCAAGAGGTTTTTAACTTGTTGGGTGGCCGGTACTAGTCCACCAATCCCGCAGGCTGGCGACATTCCGTCCATCCCACTCAGAGGTACTAACCTCACAGTAAACATGAGCAGATCGACCCACCCTAGTATTGTAGTAAGCCGGGTTTATCTGTGCTCTACAGGAATTACCACCAATCGACCTCCCATCCTAACACAGATCGACCCACCCTAATTGTGTAGCAAGCCGGGTTTAACTTGGCTCCCCAGGCATTGCCACCATTCAACCACCAACTAATCCCGATCAACCCACCCTAGTGGTGTAGCAAGTCGGGTTTATCTCGCGCTCCCTAGACATTGCTACCAATTGACCTCTCAACAAAACCATGAGCTTTCACAAAGCATCCAAGATCACCATCCATATATCAACATCCATATCCATACATACAATAGAGGCTACAAGCATATATCTTACACAGCATCAAATCCACGCAGTTTTCTCCGGTTTACCCATAACCATCACAACCATCACCAATCCATACTAACCATCCAGATGGGCTTCACCCAACATGCCTATACCGTACTACACAACTTCCAGTTCTAGATGCAGACTAAACCAAGGAATCACTTACGATATCCACCTCTTAGTGGAGGATTCCATGCATATGCATAAAGAAAGGACTTCGATGTCCTAGAAGGAGATTGTTAACCTTGAAGATTGCTTCGAAGTCATAAACTAGCCTGATGGACTTCACCTCCACGGCCTTGCCTTCATGAATCCAAACTCGGATCTTGATTCCGCAATCCACAGCTCCTCCAACAGCTGGCTTTCTCCTTCCTTCTTTCCTTCCCTTGGCCTCCTCTCTCTCTCTCTCTATCTCTCTCTCTCTCTTTGGGAAAGAGAAGAAAGAGTGAAATGAATGGATTAAACCCTCATTCTCGGCCTTATCTTAGCAGGGAAGAGCATGGGCCCTTGGATCCAGGATAAGGTAAACGAACGGCTCGGATTTGCCCAGAAAAGGGCTAAACACGGACGGACACGCCCTGTGACACGCCCGTGTCACATGCCATGTCCCTTAAGCGGCACTCAACCGACTCAAATCCAGACAGTACAGGGCCGTGTGACACAGCCGTATGACACGCCCGTGTCACACCCTACACGCTCGTGTCATGCCCGACACGCCCATGTCTATCAGTCGTGTACTTCACATAGCACAACATCACCTCACCCGAGCGGGACACGGCCATGGGAAATGCATGTGTCCCAGGTCGTTCCCTCCAGGACACACCCGTATCCTCAGGCACATGCATCCCTCACTGAATCCCGCAAAGGACACGCCCTGTGATATGCCCGTGTCACAGGCCTTGTACCCCCTTTTCTTGCCGCTCGACGATTATCGAGCGCAGTTCGTCGACCTGAGCACGACACGCCCTAGGACACGCCCGTGTCCCAGACCATGTCACCCAACCTGAACCCAATTTGGGCTTTGTGGTGTTACACCGGGTGGCCGGGAAATCGAGTTGGAAGACGCTCCAGGTCGGGTAAATCTCAACCGTCGGCTAGAGGAGGAAGATGACCAGTGATCGTCGGACTGCGTCAAGATCTGTGCAAGATTAGATATATATATATATATATATATATCATATATTTTGTATATTCTGTCACACAAAGTCAGTTACCTTAAGAATTATTTTAAAAATACTTAGAGACTTAATCAGAGAAAGTAGTCAATATCAAAGTTGTAGCCCTATGGATGTACCTTAATTTATAATTGATTTGGACCAATTGGATGTTTGGTTTGACCAGGGCACTCATTTTGGTGGGGTCTATATCTAGGGTTAGATAGAGAGTAAATGAGCGCCCCTACTTTATAGCTTGTACAAATGCCCTAAAATTTGTATAGGGAGTCATTCAAACCTATACATAGGTCTTGTACAAAAATGAGAATTTTTGGAGATAGTTTTTCTATAGTTTTTGAAAAAATTAATAAATCATGTACAAATTAATTAGGTGTCTTAAACACCTCAAAAACACCCAAAAGTTTGGTGGGTGATGTTGAGGAGTATTACAGGGCTCTGGTAAAGCTTTCACTCCTTTTGGATTTGATTTGATAGGGTAACTATGTAGCCAAGGGTTGGCCCCTTTTAGGTCAAATTAGGGCTAAGTGCCCTAGGTGCTCTTGAGTGGGCCAACCTCACCCAAAGGTGATGGATCTTGGAACTCAGCTATATTAGCACACAAAATAGTCCCTCCATTGTTATTGGGTGGAATTTGAAGGGTGGAGCCCTAGGACACTAGGGTAGGTCCTATGTATGCAAACCTAGGGTTTGAGGGTCAAGGGGTCAAGTGGCCTTGAAATGACTTGAAACGTGGTGGAGAGAACTTTAGGGTTGTCAAGGTCCTCTGGTAAAAATATCATGAGATTTAGAAGCTGATAAACTACTCAAAACCCTAACCCTAGTTTAGGGCACAAACCTTATACATATAAAAAATGCCATCAAGAATTTATGAAAGGTTATGAAACTTGGGTAGTGTGGTCAAAGGGTTAATATGAACACCTAGTAAAGGTAGCTGTCCACAAACCCTGGGTCACCCCCGCACGAGTTTAGTTTTATGACAAACTAAGCAGCATAAGTACTGGTGTGCCCATTTGGGGGATCACATATAACTTGTCACTTTAAAGGTATTAGTCCATAAACCCTGTGTCACTCCCGCACGAGTTTAGTTTGGTGACAAACTAAGCAGCGGAAGCATTAGTGTGCCCATATGGGGGATCACATGTAACTTGTCCACTCTAAATAAAGTTTTGGTTACTTACAAATGATCTTTGTTACGCAGCCTCCGGCATAGCCTACACCACAGGGCGGAGACCAGTAGACTCTGAATATTGCACACCTCCCCGGTCCCCACTCCGTTTCTATAGTCGGAGATGGGGCAGACTTTGACAGCCATACTGGAGGCTTTCAGGGCCCAGCAGGTTCTGTCTCCACATCTAAACTCGGGGCAAATTGGCTGAGCATATTCCGAGGACTTTCTCCCCCATCTTACTTTGGTACAGAGTCGGCTGTGCGGATGGAGGAGTGGTTGGATATCATGTATGAGATGCTGACCGGGATACGGTGCTCATGGGAGGATAGGGTGCCTTTGGTGGACTCTTGCTTGGAGTACCATGCCAAGAGATTGTGGATGACACTGCTGTACACGACGTTTGCTGATTGAGGGTTACAGATATTTCTTGGGAGGACTTCAAGGCTGTATTGTTGGAGTACTTTGTTTCGTAGTCGGCCAGAGATGAGTTGGAAGACAGATTTCTACTGTTGAGGCAAGGTAACAAGGTGGTGGTGGAGTACCTTGGATTTCAATCATTTAGCCTAGTTTGCGGACTCCTATCAGCTGGATGAGGCTGGATACACCAAGAGGTTTTATAAGGTTCTACGAGAGTATCTGAGAGAGGCTCTACTGTTTGTATCCGACGGACCTATACCTTGGATATTGGAGATGGAGAAGAGGATTGAGGCAGATTAGCGCACGACTCGAGGCCGGAAGAGGCCAACAGAGGATTAGGGCCAGCGAGCTAGAAATGATCAGAAAAGGGGCCGTATTGCTGATGGGAGAGATGGGAGAAGGGCAGATGACCAACCTCATCAGGAGGTGAGACAGGAGCCGAGGGAGTCGGTGGTAATGACTCCTCAACCTCTCCAGATGCGGGAGATGTAGAGACCCGGGGTATGACATATCATCTGCCTGAGTGCTACTACTGTCATCACATGGGGCATATCCGGAGAAATTTCCCCATGAGGGGGCAGCACCACCTGCACCATCGGCTGCCCCGCCTGCACAGCAGTTTAGAGGCCGAGGACGTGGTAGAGGACGTGGATACCAGGGCGAGGACCGTAGGCAGGAGAGGGAGCAAGTGTATACCCTAGATCTGGCTCAACCACGGAACCTAAAACAAGTGACAACAGGTACGCCAGTAAATTTTAAGTTCTTTCTTTCCTAAAAAATTGGACTCATGTATGTAGAATTGTTATAACTAGGAAGGAAATCCATAACTAGAGTCTTAAATATTTAACCACCCCTAGGCATAGTCTTCATCGAAGACAAGCCTGCTTATACGCTATTCGATACCGGTGTTTCACACTCATTCGTATTGGAAGCCTTCATGGAAGGACTAGAAGGTGTGGAGCGATACACAGGCTTGATGATGTGGGTGTAACTACGCAACAGATCGGAGCTATTCACCTCTGCCCACTACAACATGGAGGCAGAGATCGGCGGGAACGCATTCGAAGCACCACCGACGATCCTAAGGATGCCAACCTATGATCTGATCTTGGGCATGACATGGTTTCATTAGAACCATGCCCAGATCGACTGCCTGTCAAAGAGGATCACCTTGAGGCATGGGATTCCTATGTCATCATCGAAGGTATTAGACCTACCATCCCTCTCTTGATATCATCTGTGCAGGCCGTCAAGGCCCAGCTGCTGGGAGAAGAGGTCTATGAAGTGTTTTTTGAGGTGGTCGAGGTCAAGGGTTCCATCTCTAGTATCCCGATGGTGCGGGATTTTACTCACGTATTCCCAGTAAAGCTGTCAGGGCTACCCCCGCATTGGGAGAAGGACTTCCAGATACAGCTCATGTCGGGGGCTAAGCCGGCATCTTGAGCTCCTTACCGGATGGACCCAAAAGAGGTGGCGGAGTTTAGAAGCCAGCTGTAGGAGCTAGTGGAAGCCGGATTTGTCCGATCGAGCTCTTCACCGTGGGGAGCCCGGGTGCTGTTCGTCAAGAAGAAGGACGGGACACAGATTATGCATCGACTACCGAGATCTGAATAGACTGACAATCCGGAATACCTATCTACTGCCGAGGATAGATGAGCTGTTTGACCATCTAGAGGGGGCGCATTTCTTTTCAAAACAGGATTTGAGGTCGGGCTACTACCAGTTGCGGATTCAGGAGAACATTCTGAAGACTGCCTTCAATAGAAGATATGGGTTGTTCGAGTTTACCGTGATGGCCTTCGGGCTCAGGAATGCACCATCGGCGTTCATGAGCCTCATGAACCGAGTATTCGAGGCTTATCAGGATGTGGTCGTCATCGTGTTTATTGACGACATCCTCATTTACTTGAGGACGGAGGAGGAGCACACACGACATCTGACACTAACTATAGAGAGACTGCAGGAGCACCGCCTTTATGCGAAGTTCAGCAAATGCCAGTTCTGGTTAAGGAGGTGAGTTTCCTAGGCCACATTATTAGCGGAGCCAGGTTGGCAGTGGACCCAGCTAAGATTCTGGCAGTTCGGGATTGGCCGCCGCTGAAGACGGCCACAAACATTCAGAGTTTTCTAGGACTTGCCGGTTACCGGAAGTTCATAGAGGGATTCTCTCGAATTACCCTCCCACTCACGTCCCTGACGAGGAAGGATGTGCCCTTTGTCTGGACCCCGTAGTGCGAGATAGCTTTCCAGCAGCTTAAGGATCGCCTCGACACCTATCCTTGCCCTTCCTTAGGGGAAAGAAGGATTCTAGGTCTACACTGATGCTTTTTACTAGGGCATGGGTGTAGTGTTGATGAAGAAAGGCAACGTGATTGCTTATGTTTCCTGCCAGTTGAAGAAGCATGAGCAGAATTACCCTGTTCATGACTTGGAGATGGGAGCGTTCGTGTTTTCTCTAAAGGTCTGGCGGCACTACCTCTATAGTGTCCACTGCGAAATATACTCTGATCATAAAAATTTGAGGTGCGTGGATACACAGAAGGAGCTGAATATCCGGCAGTGGCAATTGGTGGATTTTCTAGCAGATTACCAGTATGAGATGCCCTACCACCCAGGGAAGGCGAATGTGGTAGCCTATGTGCTGAGTCGGAGAGCCGCCGTCACCGGAACTATGCCCCAGATTATGTCCATGGAGCTGGTGCAGAGATTAGAAGATATGCACATCACGCTGGAATCTTCTGATGTTCCCGAGCTCTATAAGGTGTATTTAGCCGCGATGAGCGCCACAGATGACATTCGAGACCGAGTTAGAGATGTGCAGAACCAGGACGCCAAGCTGGTCCCGATATTCCGGGTCTTGCAGGCAGGCGATGCTGGATATTACACACTGAGGGATGATATGGTATGTTTTAGAAGATGGGTTTAAATACCAGAGGGATGCCAGGTCCGAGAGTATATCATGATGGAGGCCCACTACAACCAGTATTCGGTACACCCGGGTGTTACGAAGATGACTGCGGATCTGAAGAAGACCATGTACTGGCCAGGCATGAAGAAGGATATCACCTACTTCGTGACCCACTACGAGACATGCCAAATGGTGAAGACAGAGTGCAGGAACCCCGCAGGATTGTTGCAACCACTCCGGGTACCAGAGTGGAAGTTTGATGATATCTCGATGGACTTCATACATGGGCTTCCCGGATTGCGGATGGGGAACGATTCGATCTGGGTAATCATCGACCGAATGATGAAGGTTGCCAGATTTATTACGATCAGGAAGGATGACTCGGTTGGTGCGCTGGTGTGGAAGTTTGTGGAGAAGTTCGTTCGTTATCATGGCGTGCCCCAGACGATCATGTTAGATCGGGATGGACGGTTAACGTCTAGGGAGTGGTGATCAGTGCAGACCTACTTGGGCACTCGACTGACTTTCACCACAGCCTTCCACCCCAAACAGATGGGCAGATAGAGCGCACCAATTAGACTTTGGAGGATCTGCCTCGCATATGCATTCTGGATTGCAGAGAGACTTGGGAGAAGCTGTTGCCATTGGTCGAGTTCTCTTATAACAACAGCTACCAGTCCAGTATAGGGATGACCCCTTATGAGGCCCTATACGGACGAAGGTGTAGGACTCCGCTGTCATGGATACATGATCAGGACCCGAAGGAGCTGGGCTCTGAGTTTGTTGAGGAAACCGAGGCTTAGTTAAGGCTGATATAGGATCGGATGCTGGAAGCGCAAATCAGGCAGGACATGTATTGTGACACGAGACACCGTCAGGTAGAGTTCCAGGTTGGAGACCGGGTATGCTTGAAGATCCGACCGATGCATGGAGTTTCACGAGTGCGTGGTCAGAAGATGAAACTTAGCCCGAGATATATGAGGCCTTACAGGATCCTGGAGCGGATCGTTCCCTTACCATATAGGCTGGAGCTTCCACCAGAACTAGAGGGTCTGTATGACGTTTTCCACGTCTCCTCCCAGAGGAGAGCTTTAATTCGGCTGGAGTAACAGATTTTGACTACAGATGGGACCAATAGCTTCTGATCGATCGATGCACCTCGAGCCGATTCAGATAGAGGATACAGGGATGCAAGTCTTACGATGCAAGAAGGTTCCATTGGTCAAGTTCCTGTGGAGAAATCACGGCTAGGAGGAGCACACCTGGGTGCCACAGGATCTGATGCAACAAAAGTACCCCGAGCTTTTCAGTCAGGTATTCCTTATAACTTCTCGGGATGTTACATTTATTTTTCAGACTTGAAATCCCGTAGGCCTAACTCAAATTTCGAAGACAAAATTTGTTTGTTTATTTATTGGGATTTGTAACATCCCTCAGACAACTAGACTCATAGGAGTGGTTTTGTCATGACTAGGTCATGACAAAACCCTAGGAAGACCAAGTGAAACTAGGAATGTAGGTGAGATCACTATGGTCTGCATATAGTAGATTTTTAAACACTAGGTTAGGATGATTATGGGGCTTCACCATGACTCCAACACCTCACCACAACCATACCAACCTATTTGAAGGTCCACTAGAGCCTTAAGGGTCCATTGGAGTCAACTCTGGAGGCCAAGTTGACCTAGGATCACCTAGTCCTAAACTCGGTAAGGTACCCTAACTAAGGGCAATGTGCCCCTAATGAGCCCAACCAACCCTACCAAGGTCTTCCTAGACCTAAAGTGGGGTCAATGGGTCACCAAAGATCCATTGAGGTCAACCCTAGAGCCTGAGTTGACCCAAGTCAACCATAACCCTAGAGTGGTCAAAGTGCCCTAACTAAGGTGCAAGTGACCTTTAGGTAAGCTAGGGGGTCACCAAGGACCCCTTGGGGTCAACCCAAATGGTCATGTTGACCAAAGTCAACTCTAGCCCTAACTTGATCAAAGTACCATTCCTAAGGGTCAAGTGACCCCAAAAGTGTCAAGACAACCATACCCAGCCCAACATAGACCCTAAGGGAGGCCAATGGGTCACTAAGGATCCATTGGGGTCTACCCAAAAGGTCAACATGACCAAGGTCAACCCTAGTCTAGTTTAGGTCAACTGAGCCTAAATGGGCTAACCCAAGCTCAAGCCTCTTCCATTTGGGCTAAACACCTCCAATTATGTGATAATATGAATTATTGGGCTGCAAATAGGCCCAAGGGATGACTAAGTCAGCCTTGATGACAAGGAGAGAGAGAGCTCCACCTCACCATTAATGGAGAAGAGAGAAAGAGGGAGGAAGAAGCCATTCATGGCATAGGGAGGCCAAGAGCCACCTCTGATGGCTGGATTCAACTCCTCTGGGGAAGATTAGTTTCGAGCCATTTACTGGCCACCCCAAGCCAGATTCAACCCCCCCCCCCCCCCACACCACCATTGCCGAGAATGGCCTTTAATGGACATAAATGGCCATTCAGCCCACACCCTTCCTCTTCCTCATCTGCTGTTTTTAAAAGCTTTACTGGACTCAGGGGAGTCGTTTACACATTTTACCTGAAGAAGACAAGGCATCCCAATGTGTAGTTGCAAAAAATCCATCAAGCGGTACCACCACCATGGCAACCCTGAGATCGGCTCGTCTCTAGACCACCAATAAGGTCATCCCCTTCTCCTTCTTCTATTGGTGGATCCTAGGTTTCATTTAGATTGAGAATCAGTCTCAATTGACCCCTATCAATGGATTCATTTTCCTGGTTTTCCTGGAAGAAAACTCATGTGCGGGATCGCCAGAAACGACACCTCCAACAGCCGCGCCGCCTCCCGGCGATAGCCCCCACCTCAACAAAGATGGTGGTCGGGTGGCCGGGAAATTGAGTTGGAAGACAGTCTAGGTCGGGTAATTCTCACCCGTCGGCTAGAGGAAGAAGATGAGTAGTGATCGTCGGATTGCGTCAAGATCTGTACAAGATCAGATTATACATATATCATATTTTTTGTATATTCTATCACACAAAGTTAGTTACCTTAAGAATTAATTTAAAAATACTTAGATGCTTAATCAGAGAATGTAGTCAATATCAAAATGTATCCCTAGGGGGTGTACCTTAATTTTAAATTGATTTGGACCAATTTGGATGTTTGGTTTGACCAGGGCACCCGTTTTGGTGGGTTCTATACCTAGGGTTAGACAGAGACTAAAATGAGTGCGCCCACTTCATCTCTTGTCCAAATCACCAGAAATTTGGACAGGGAGTCATTCTAACCAATACCTATGTCATGTCCAAAAATTTTAAATTTTTGGAGATAGGTTTTTTATAGTTTTTGGAAAAATTTAATAAATCATGTACAATTTAATTAGGTGCCTTAAACATCTCAAATACCCCCAAAATATTGGTGGGTGATCTTAGGGAATATTTTATGGCTTTGGTAAAAATTTCACCCCATTTGGGTTGGATTTGATAGGGTAACTGTGTAGCAAAGGGTTGGCCCCTTTTAGGTCAAATTAGGGCTAAGTGCCCTAGGTGCTCTTGACTTGGCCAACCTCACCCAAAGGAGATGGATCTTGGCACTCATCAATATTAGCACACAAAATACCCCATCCACTGTTATTGGGTGGAATTTGAAGGGTGGAGCCCTCAGACACTAGGGTAGGTCCTATGTGTGCAAACCTAGGGTTTGAGGGTCAAGGGGTCAAGTGACCTTGAAATGACTTGAAACATGGTGGATAGGACTTTAGGGTTGTCAAGGTCCTCTGGTAAAAATATCATGAGATTTAGAGGCAGATAAACTCCCCAAAACCCTAACCCTAGTTCACAACACAAACCTTATACATGTAAAATAGGCCATCAAGACTTTATTAAAAGTTGTGAAACTTGGGTAGTGTGGTCAAAGGGTTAATATGAGCCCCTAGTAATTTTATTGGAAATTGTGGAAAGTCAACTTTAGTACCTCCTGTGTAATACATGGATTTGCCCTTGATAGTCATTTATTTCTTTTGATCTTACTGTTCATTGAAAAATTATGAAAATTGGGCATAAGGTGTTTTAGGTGATTGACCTCATACCTGAATTTTAATGTAATATTTAGATGTATATTCTCAGTACTTACATCACAAGCTTATAATTATGCAAATAGGTTCAAAAATAATTCAGAGCACAATGATGGTTAGAAAATTGTGAAACTAATGCAAAAGTACACTTAGGTCATTATGCTCACGAGAATATTTTATCATAATTTTTAGATGAATGTTTTCAGTTGTTGTTTCATTGATTTATGGAAGAGGGTTATTGATCAAAATTAAAATTTGAGTTTATTATTCACTGAAAAATTTGGAAACTTGGTCAGGAGTGTTTGTAGGACATTTCAGTCATGCTTGAATATTCTCTTAATTTTTTGATGTCTATTTGCAGCACTTGTTTCTTTAATTGATAAATATGTGTTTACCTTTAAAATTTTGGATTAGAAGCCTAAACCTTGCAAAAAATTTGGAAGATTTGAATTTACTGTCTATTAGTTGTCTAGTATTTATCATTATTTTGTGGAGCATTTTGTATGAATATAAAAGCCACTTCATATTCAAAAATAGGGCATTTGGATTTTTAGGGAAAATAAATAAAATATCTGTTTAATTATGAAAATTCCAAGTTTCTAGATTTAGACTAAATATGTCATGATAGGCCCCCATTAATTATCTTAAGGTTATTGGATGAAAATTTGGAGTACCTCCTATCATGTACATTATATACCTTAGGTTGGTCTTCTTTTAGTAAAACAACAGAAAATGCGATGGCATCTGAATAGGGAATATGTGTTGGGGTTAATAGTTGCTTATTTGCGTAAAAATGAAATTGAGTTCATCATTGGAAGTTGGGATGAGTAGAGTGTTGGGTCTACTAGGTTTAGATAGTGCTCGGGATTGACGAAAGATCGTCTTTCCTGTGGAGGGAGAGAGAAGGTCAAAACACACAAGGGTTAGACCCAGAGTAAAATAAAAGGGATCGGGAACCGGGTATTTACCAATAATAGTAAGTGACTTGGAAAAGGGAGCTTTGGGCTTCAGCCCATCGTAGTTCCTAGTGACCTCGAGTACCCTTCATGGGGTATGCCTTAGGTTGTCCTGGGCTAACCTAAACTGTAGGCAAAATAAACTGCAAGAGTAACTAGTATAACTAGGGATTCACTTTGACTCACCTCGATGTCTCGGGATGTTAGGTTAGGTCACTCAGGCAGTAGGCTCGGTTGTTTTGATGATGGGCAAGTTGGCACGGCGAGCTTTGGCTCGGTTATCGATTGTGACGGACGGGATTGTCCGGGGAGCTTTGGCTCGATTGTCGATTGTGACGGACGGGATGGTCCGGGGAGGTTTGGCTCGGTAGCTTATACATAAGGTTTCATGTGCATAAATTATAAGGCAGTGGGTCTTCGGTATTGGAAGGTCGATGCACCGATGCCAATACGTTGCTCGGCAAGTGTGGTTTTGCACTTTGTCAAGACATGTCCGGTGGACTTGCCGGCAAAGAGTACGTAGAAACTCCGCTTAGTGCACTAGCGTCGAGGCGTATGATGGGTGTGACTGGTAGTGCAATTACGGTTTAGAGGTGGGCGATGCCCAACCCACCTCTTCCGTTTGTCAGTACGGAGGTATCCTGGGAGGTTAGGCTCTAGAAAGGGGGAACTAAAGGTCTGTTTGCACAGAGTCGGGTGGGTGTGTTGCACTTGCATGATTCATGGCATAACATAACATAACATAGCATAAATCATTGTATTTAGACCTGACACCCATTATACAAGTGGTATGGGACACTTTATACAATAGGCTCTGCGAAATGACACCTTAGTTTATAAGTTTGCGTGAGCGTGCTTATATGTAAGGTTATTATTCTTTGGATATATGTTGCTTACTTGAAAACCGACACCCCAACGTATAAATCAGTATGGGACTTTTTATACGATGGGAGCCTTTTAAAAGATCTCTTAACTTATAAGTTTGAATGGGCATTCATATAAGTTAAGGTTACTTGTTTCTTAGTTAACCTTTCATTTACTACTGCTTATATATGCTTGTTCGGTTAATATACTCATGCTAGAATAGTTCCACCATCACCAGCTTTGTTTATTCTCCACCTTCAGATCTTCCCTTTCCTCCTCTTCGCACGGTACCTAGGGGTCATGGGGGATGGGTAGGGGATGATAGGACTTAGTCTTTTAGACTACCGGTTTTCGGACCAAATCATTTTAGGGGATCGTGGAGCCTAGCATGGACGAGCAGCCTCGGAAGTCGGCACGATTAGAGATGGGACAATCTAGTACCGGAGTTCAGATAGCTGAGACTGTGAGTCCCGATCGCTAGTAGTTATTTTAGTTTTGATTCCGCGATGAGAGATATGTAGTGAGGACATTGATATTTCGGGCGAGAGCCCTAATTTCAGTCCCTTTATTATTACTGTGGACTCTCCATTCATGGAGATTATTTATATATATGTGATCTCTGTGGACATGTGTTTCATTTACTCTCCTGATACCTTTTTCTGTGATCGATGTGGCTGGCTGGATCTGCTTTTTTGCAGTGATGACCTGAAAGGGGAAACTAGATCTGATATACTCTAGAGGGGGGTGAATAGAGTATATGGTGCTTTTTTAAAAACACAAAGAAAACTTTTTGCAAAGCTTTACAACAATTGTTGTAATGAGTGTAAGCAGGGAAGCAGAAATAAAACTAAGCTATGCAGATATTAAGCACAAGAACATCTAGGCCAGAAACAAAAAGAAAACATGCAGAACCAGATGACACAAGGAAATATAGTGGTTCCCCAACTTGGGTACATCCACTCTTCTACCACCCTAGGTAGGAATCCACTGCAGGATGAGTTGATCAGGTGTCCTGGGCACTAATGAGCTTTTGATAAGGTGCTCAAAAACCAAATCAGATTTTTTGATCAGGTGTCTTGCCACCAATGAGCTTTTGACAAGGTGCCCAAAAACCAGATTCAAACTTTTGAAGGGAGTTTGAAAAACCCTTTACAGAATGGGGGTGAGAGAGTGATGGCAGTCTTCTCTTTCTCAAGCAACTGAGAAGACTATGTGGATTCAGTGATGTTGTCAAAGCTCCCCCTGAGTCCTTGAAATCTTCAGGAAAATGAGCTTTGCTGAGGGTGATAGGCCTTCAAAGATAGATCTCCAGCAAAAGATGATTTCAGCAAGCTGAAATGTTGAGTGTCTGGAGTCTTGAGATGATGTTGGCCTTGAACACTTGAGAGCTGAAGAGATCTGAAGAATGTTTGAAAGCTTGATCTCTTGATGAGTGTTCTTCTGAATTCTTGTTGACAGAAGATTGAGAGAGTCTCTGTGTATAGAGAGGTGTCCTCTACTTGTCTATCTCTATTCTCTTGTTCTTGTCTATCTTCTGTCTGATTCAAAAACATTCTGTCTTTTATTCTCTGAGTCTGAATAGAAAATTGCTCTGTCAAAGATAGCCGTTGGTCTGAATTAATTACAGCCTTAATTGCATAAAATGTTCTGAAGGAAAGTCCACTGAATTATTCCTTGAAAAGTCCCTTGAAACTTGCTCCAGAAGTAAATGAAAATGGCTGGCAGATCTTCTGAATTAAATGCAGAATAACTTCTATCTGATTTGAATTTGAATTCAGAAAGATAACTGAAATCGTCGAACTGAGCTCTGCTATCGTCGAGCTGAGCTCAGCGAATTGGAAAAAGCAAGCAGCAAAGAAATCGTCGATCTGAGCTCAAAGATCGTCGAACTGAGCTCAGAGATAAGGATCCAGTGCAGAGTCAAAATCGTCGACCTGAGCTCAGCGATCGTCGAATGGAGTTCGACGATATTGAGAAGTTGAGCTCAGCGATCGTCGACCGGAGCTCGACGATATTATGATGGTTGAGCTCAGCGATCGTCGAATGGAGCTCGACGATCTGTCAATAGTTGAGCTAGACGATTGTCGACCGGAGTTCGACGAAACGTCGTGCTGAGCTCGACGATTTGGACTTAGTCTCCAGAAAAACTTGGGTCTTCAGGGCAGCTTCCAAACCTAGACTCCTGATCCCTTAGACTCAATTCTAATTGACCTATTATCTATACAGAAGGTCAAAGCATAAATTCCTAGAGACATAGTGATCCTGACCCAAATTAGTAATAGGGTGTTCCAACAATCTCCCCCTATTTGGGTTAGGAAAACTATTTACAGACTTTGAAAAACAAACAACATCATACAGTCAGAAAAACATAAAAACAACAATAACAAGACACAGAGCAGAACCATCACAGAGATATATATATATATTTGTTATCCAGATAGCAGTTAGAAGAACCAAAAGTTGTCACCTTACAGAGTTACTCCTTTTCTTTGCCTTTTACCATTTTAATTTCTCTGTTGGGATCTAAAGCTTATTGTTTGGATCTGGTATCATCAGCTGCACCCAAATAAATTTGCTTTGAAGCTCTGGGAACCACTGCAGCTGGATGCAACTCCATGTACCTGTCTGCATCAAAAAATTTGCTTGAAGCATATCTTTCTAATTCCTTCTGTCTTTGTTCTGACATGGTAGATATGTTGGAAGTGTCTAGCCCTTGTTCTTTTGCTTTCTTTATCTGATCCAAAGCAGCCAGCTCTTTCATCCTTGCAGTCCAAGCCATAGGATTTTTCTCAGGGTCCTCAAATGGAACAAGTGGCTCATACCTGTTGGAAGTAGTATCTTGAGGAGTCCTGGCAGTCACAGTATCTTTGAGCTTGTAGGGGAAAGGACCAGAAGATGTATCAGCAGAAACATGTCCTCCCCTTGAGTAAGGATGCTGCCTGGAGTGTCCTTTAGAGTAAACCTGAGTTTCTCTTTGGTTTCCCCTATATCCTCCCCTTCTAGAGTAAGACCCCCTAGACTGGCTTTCCCTTTGATAAGTTCTTGCATGAGGTTGGTAGGGAGCCTGGCTTCTAGCAGAGCCTGATCTTGCAGAGCTGCCACCTGCACCTGCATCAGGTGGAGGTGGTGGGGGAGGATGAGGGTGCTTGAACTGAGTGGAATCTTTTTCATACTTCCTCTTCTTTTTCATAGCTTTCAACTGGTTCTTAGAGAATTGCATCCAATGCTCAGTGATTGGGCAATTATGCAGAATATAGTATGGAACATCATTATCATCTCTAACTTTGGCAGGAGGAACTCTCTTCAAGGCCTTACTTCTTGCTTTCCTTTTCTTAGCAATTGTGGCAGATGAGTCATCAGAAGCAGTGTTATAATCCTCAGATTCAGAACTTTGTGCATCATACAAGGCATCAAGCTGTTTCATCAAATCTTCTTTCAGTTTAACAGCAGCTGATGGAGCAACAGATACAGAAGCAGGAGGAGCAACAGAAGCAGCAGCAGATGAAACTATAGGTACTGGAGCAGCAGAAGTTACAACAGATATTACTTCAGGAATGAGGGCAGCAGCAGCAGCTTCAGAAACAACAACTTCTACAGCAGGCTCAAAATCAACAGCCTCTGTCATCAAAACATCCTGAGATGAGGGCTCAGCAGAAACAGTGACTTCAGCAGCAGATATAACTTCAGAGGTAGACACAGCATTGTCTTCAGCAGCAGCAGCAGCAGTAACATCAGAAGCAGCAGTCACTGACAGAATAAAATCAGAAATGATTCTGGGGTCACAGCAAGAGAAGGGCACTAGAGCCTTGGACAAATCTTCTGACTGGGCAGCAAGAACCTCTGGAGGCTGGACAGGATATGGCTCTGGGAGGCAGCAGAAGTAAGCAGTATCAAAAGTAGATAGCAGAGACCTTAGGTCTATTGCTAGTACTGGTGTAGCAGCAGCAGCAGAAACAGACACAGCAGCAGTAGCAGCAGAAACAACAGCAGGGGCAGCAGCAGCAGCAACAGCTTCATAGGGCATCTCCCCCTGCCTGGATGCAGATACCTGTGCATCAAGGCACACTGCTGGGGGTGCTGCTAGAGGAGTAAGGAAAGAGGAAAGCCTGGCAGAGAGAGCTGCCACTGATTGTTGTAGAGGAGCTAAAGAGGCCTCCATGAGAAGAGAGAGCCTAGGTGCAAGGAGCTCATACAACTGATCAGCAAGGGCTGGGAGATCTACATGCTCAATGAGAGGAGCAGAGGTAGAGGGTTGAGGGATGGCTGAGGTAGCTGGAGGAGGAGGGCTGAAGGGTGGAATGAATGGCTCAGGAGAGGGGATGGTAGATATGGAGGATAGAGGGATGGAAATGGAGGGAGTGAAGGTGGGTTGATCAATAATCTGGTGGAGAAGGTCTTGGAAAGATGTGGAGGAGGATGGGAAGTCTGGAGGAGAAGAGGGGGAATCATCCATGTAGGATTCATCCAAGAGAGTGAAGGATGGAAGGGATGGGGATGAGGTGACATCTGGAGGGGGATAGAGAATAGGGGTGGAAGTGGTCTGCTGGTGGAGAGGAAATTGTTGCTGGAGATGGAATAGAAGTTGGAGATGGGCTGGAGATGGTAGTTGTGGAGGTGGCTGGAGAGGTGGATGGAGCTGGAGGTAGGGTTGAGCTTGGAGGAGGAGAAGCAGCAGCACTGGCAGCAGGCAGGTCTTCTGCAGGGGCAGAGACCTGGGGTGGAGTGACTCTTAGAGTCCTAGTGCCTGAAGGGCCAGAAGAAGAGGGCCTGCTGGGCTTGGAGATTTGCCTGTCCCATTTCCCAAAAAGGGCACAGGTGAGTCTCTTGGAGGCATTGATGTGCACTCCAGAGGAGACTAGCAGGGCAGGGCACTTAGCCTGGAGGAAGATTCCCAGTATTCTTCCAAAGTTCACAAATGTCTTGTTTATCTTTTTCTTCAGCAGATCAAAAAATACTTCTCCCCAGTTCAAGCTTTTTCTATCTACCAGAGCTCCCATAAGGCAAAGCTGATATCTGGAGATTGTGTCATGAGCAGAATGCTTGGCCAAGAGAACCTTGCCTACTACATCAGCCATAAACCTGTATTCCACAGACAGGTTCCTCTTAAACAGCTTGCTAGGGTTCCCCTCAGGATGACCCATCCTGGCAAGAATATCAGAGAACTCATCTCCAGAGAGTTCAGCAGAATCTTCACCATTTCTTAAACCAAAAACCTCTGTGAGTACTGTTGGGGTCAGAGGTACCTGGGTGCCACCAATAGAACCGACTATGGTATTGTTGTCCAGGTTGTGGGCAGTGTATACCCATTCTTTAATCTCATCAGATGCAAGTTTGATTCTGGTTGTCATCAGGGCAGATAATTGCTGATCTTTGAACAATCTGAGAATATCCTGGAAGATTTGATCGGTTGTGTTGAAGGAGTCAAGATCTATGTCAAAGCCTGCATCAAATTTCATTGCAGAGAGTACAGCAACTGAAACGGCCATGGTACCTGCAAAAATCAACAGACAAAACGACCAAGGTAGAACTGTTTGGAGGGAAGAAAAGTTTGCAGAGAAATTGAAAGCGCAAGAGAGAACGACGGCGAAAAAAGAGTTTTATATTAGGGTTCGACGCAGAAAAGGAAAGATCGTTGAACTCAGTTCGACGATCGAGGCTTCTAAAGGAATCTGAAGAGACTCCAAAATCGTCGATCTCCGTTCGACGATCTGGAAGGGCGTCGAGCTCCGTTCGACGATCGTTCAGTGAACAAATCGTCGAGCGCCGTTCGACGATCGTTGACCAGAGGAGATAGTTCATACTATCTGAGGAGCGCTGAACTCAGTTCGACGATTCTGGAAATCGTCGAACTCCGTTCGACGATCTGTGGGGAAATCGTCGAGCGCAGTTCAGAGATCAGAGAAATCCTAGACACTAAGGAAAATCAGAATTTTGCCTAGTCTTGGTCCATTTTTAGCTTTCAAAATCTTGGGGATTATTAAAGACTTCCTCCATCTAACATTCCTAACTGATTTAGGAAGAAGGTATGTTTCTTTTCATCCAAAGGCTTGGTGAAAATATCTCCCCTTTGTAAATCAGTTGGGATATACTGCAATTCAATTTTGTTCTTTTCAACATTATCCCTTAAGAAATGATGCCTAATCTCTATATGTTTTGTCCTACTATGGAGGACTGGATTTTGAGCTATGGAGATAGCACTTGTATTGTCACAAAAGATTTTTGACTTCTCTAAGTTGTAACCATAGTCTAGGAGTTGATTTTGAATCCACAGTATTTGTGAACAACAACTGCCTGCAGCCATATATTCAGCTTCAGCAGTTGAAGTTGACACAGATGTTTGTTTCTTGCAAAACCAGGAGACAAGTCTATCACCAAGGAACTGACAAGTTCCACTGGTGCTTTTCCTGTCAATTCTGCATCCAGCATAATCAGCATCAGAGAATCCAGTTAACTCAAATGCTGAATCTTTTGGATACCAGAGACCTAGATTTGGACAACTTTTAACATACCTAAGAATCCTCTTTACTAATGTGAGGTGTGACTCTCTAGGGCTAACTTGGAATCTAGCACATATGCATGTAGCAAACATTATATCTGGTCTACTAGCTGTAAGATACAGTAAAGAGCCAATCATTGCTCTATATGTTGTCTGATTCAACAGGTTTCCCATGTTCATCAGCATCCAATACAGCATTGGTAGGCATGGGTGTTTTCATACAAGATGCCTCAGACATGCCAAATTTCTTAACCAGCTCATTAGCATATTTGGTTTGAGAAATAAAGATGCCTTCAGCATGTTGTTTGACTTGCAATCCTAGGAAGAAGGATAGCTCACCCATGCTACTCATCTCAAATTTAGAATGCATTAAGTTAGAAAACCTTCTGCATAGTTTTGAGTCAGTAGAACCAAAAATGATATCGTCTACATAAATTTGTACTAGTAGGGTATGGGACTTATGGGTTCTAATGAAAAGAGTTTGGTCTACTCTACCCCTTATAAAACCATTTTCCAAGAGAAAGCATGCTAGGGTCTCATACCATGCTCTAGGAGCTTGCTTGAGACCATATAATGCTTTATTTAGTCTAAAAACAAAATCAGGATGAGTTGGAGAGATAAAACCTGGAGGTTGTCTGACATAGACTTCCTCTTTGATGTCTCCATTTAAGAAGGCACTCTTGACATCCATCTGATAAACCTTGAAGCCTTTGTGAGCTGCATAAGCTAGAAAAATCCTGATGGCTTCCAATCTTGCAACAGGTGCAAAGGTCTGGTCGTAGTCAATTCCTTCTTCTTGAGAATATCCTTGGGCAACTAGCCTTGCCTTGTTCCTTATTATTACTCCTTGATCATCCAGTTTGTTTCTGAATACCCATTTTGTTCCAACAATGGAATGATCCTTAGGCTTGGGCACTAGTTCCCATACTTTGTTCCTCTCAAATTGATGCAACTCCTCTTGCATGGCAATGATCCAGTGTGGATCTTGCTCTGCATCTTGAATGGACTGAGGTTCAATTTGAGAAAGAAAGCAGGTGTGCAACAGGTTTTGGTTGACCTGATTTCTGGTTTGCACACCAGCTGAGATTTCTCCAATTATTTGGGTAATTGGATGGTCTCTTGATGTTACTAAATCAACAGGGGTGTTGATTGTTCACCAACCTGTGTTGTTGTTTCCTCTTGTGGTACAACAACTGGCTCTTCAGGTTGTGCTTCAATATGTTGAGCATTGCTTTCATCTTCACTGCTTTCATCCTCTTGAGCAACCTGTAGCTTGTTCATATCTTCAACTAGAGAGTGTTCCTGCACAGGTTCTATGGTAGAAGAGATCTTCTCCTTGAAAGACATGTTAGTTTCATCAAAAGAAACATGAACAGATTCCTCAATTTTCAATGATGATTTATTATAAACCCTATAGGCCTTGCTGATCATGGAGTATCCCAGAAACACTCCTTCATCAGCTTTGGCTTGAAATTTTGCTAGATGTTTCTTATCATTATTGTGAATATAACAAATGCAACCAAAAATTTTGAAATAGTCAACTTTAGGTTTCTTCCCTTTGAGTAATTCATAGGGAGTCTTTCCCTTCAGTTTATGTATCAGGCTTCTGTTCAGCACATAGTTGGAGGTGTTCACTGCCTCTGCCCAGAAGGATAGAGGTAGATGAGCATCTGACAACAATGTAGTGGCAGATTCAATAAGGGTTCTATTTTTCCTTTCAGCTACCCCATTTTGTTGAGGAGTTCTAGGAGCTGAGAAAGTATGTCTGATCCCTTCACTCTGACAGAACTCTTGCATAAGAAGAGAATCAAACTCTGTCCCATGATCACTTCTGATCAGGGCAATGTGAGTATTGAACTCAATCTTTATACATTTGAGAAACTCTGTCAGACACTTAAAGTTATCAGACTTCTTCCTTAGAAAGAACACCCAAGTGAATCTAGAGAAGTCATCTACAACAACTAAAGTGTAGGATTTCCCTCCTAGGCTTTGTACTGTGATGGGTCCAAATAGATCCATGTGTAACAGATACAGTATCCTAGGTGAATCACTCTTATTAAGTGACTTAAAGCTGTTTTTAGTTTGCTTGCCTAATTGACAGGCCTTGCAGAGTCCTTCCTTCTTGTAGGGGCCAGAAGGTAGTCCTCTAACAAGGTTGTCCTTGGATAGCCTAGCAATAGTTCTAAGGTTTAGGTGTCCTAGTCTCTTATGCCATAAAACATTTGATCTACAAACTGAGTTGAATAAACAGATATCTACAGTAGTTGAAAGAAAATCTACTAGGTAGATGTTACCTTTCCTTTTACCTGTCAACACAGTGGTGTTGTCCTCTGACTTGATTTTGCATAAGGTTTTGCTGAAGGTCACCTGGTAGCCTTCATCACATAGCTGACTGATGCTGATTAGATTGTGCTTCAGTCCTTCCACATATGCTACCTTCTTGAAGGTTACAGAACCAATCTGGACTGCTCCATATCCTTTAGTTTGTCCAAAGTTGGAGTCACCAAAGATAACTTTGGGTCCAAGCTTGGCTTTAAAGGAATTTAGGTTGTCCTTGTTCCCTGTCATGTGCTTAGAGCACCCACTATCCAAATACCATTGCTGGTTAGATGTTGGATAGGTCTTCACCTGCACATTAAGCAATTCACTTGTTTTTGACCCAGTTTACCTTGGGCCTAGGTTGATAACCTTTAAATTCAGAAATGAAAGACATCCCTGGCTGACTCTTATATCCTTCAGGATGATATCTCCTTGGAGGTAAAATCCATTCAGTATAAGGGTTAAATGTTTGGGATGAAGAACCCTCAGGATTCAATTTTGACTTGCCATTGAAAAAATTTCCAGAGCTCTGACCTCTGTTCGACG
Organism: Platanthera guangdongensis; assembly: GCA_039583875.1. Taxonomy (NCBI): domain Eukaryota; kingdom Viridiplantae; phylum Streptophyta; class Magnoliopsida; order Asparagales; family Orchidaceae; genus Platanthera; species Platanthera guangdongensis. The sequence continues at coordinate 155,593,960 of CM077158.1, forward strand.
ATCTTGGAGCTGAGTTCGACGATCTTGGGTCAGATCGTCGAGCTCCGTTCGACGGTCGACTATGGCTGAGGTCAGGTATATGGGATCGTCGAGCAGCGTTCGACGATCTTGGCTGAGATCGTCGATCAGCGTTCGACGATTTGTCCTGAGATCGTCGAGCTGCGTTCGGCGATCGTCGATCTTCATTCGGCGATCGTCGATCTCCGTTCGACGATTTGTACTGGACTTTAGTTTTCTGAGGCAGATCAGAATTTTTCCTGGCAACCTCTACAACTCCCTTTCCCTTGTCAGAAATGAACTTGATAGGGGTTGTTAGAACAATAGGTTGGCTGGATGAGGCACCCAAGCCCAGTGTACTGTTGAATCTTGAGTTCACTGTGCTTGTGATGTCCATCAGCTTGATGCTTCTCCCATTGAGAGATTCTTCAAGCTTCTTGGCCTCAGAGAGTTCACTCTTCAGTGAAGCTATCTGTTCCCTATAGTTCTCCAACTCCTGAGAGAGTTAGAGGTTTTCTGATTTTAAACCACTTTGTTCAGATAATTGATTTCTGAGAGAGATGATCTCTTTCTCAGACTTTAGCAGGTCTAAACATAGTGCTTTAAATTCAAGTTTAAAATCTTCTGAAGTGAAATCAAAAGAGCTGATTACCTGATCTTCTTCAGGTTGTGTCTCTGAGTCTGACTCTGACTCCTCTTCCTCTGAGTTGTGTTGTGAGGCATTGATTGCCATCATGCAGAATTCTTTTTCCTCTGCATCATCCTCATCATCACTTGAGCTGGAAGAGGCCTGTGACTCCTCTTCAGTCTCACTCCAGGATTCAGCAACAAATCCTTTCCTTGTGTGCTTATTTTTGCTGGTGGAAGGTTTGCTACTTCCATGCCTTTTGGAGTCCTTCTCCTTTCTTCTTTCTTTTCTGTCCCTCCTGTCCTTGTTCTTGTTTTCTGGACAGTCAGGAACCATATGCCCTGGTTTCCTGCAACCAAAGCAAATAATGTCTTTGCTATTGCCAATGGACTTGTCATACCTTGGCTTGTCCTGCTCCTTGTATGATCTTCTTCTGAAGTCCTTTCTGGCCATCTTATAGAATCTTTTGGCCAACAGGCTGAGAAGTTCATCATTGCCTGTACCTTTTTCTTCAGGCAGATCCTCAGCTGCCTTAAATGCTATAGTCTTCTCTTTCTTGTGGCTGGAGAAGCAGCCTTCTGTTCTTCTTCTCTGTTCTTGATGAGTAGCTCATAAGATTTGAGCTTACCCAACAAGGCTTCAGTCGTGATCTCATTCAGACTTCTGGCATCTTTAATTGGCCAGATTCTTGAATCCCAAGTGCTGGGGAAGCACATTAGGATCTTATCATTCAGTTCTGTCAGTGAGATCTCTTTGTCTAATGTCCTCAGTTCACTGACAATTAGACTCAATCTGTTGTACATTTCTCCCACTGACTCAGTTTCTCCCTTCTTGAAGTTCTCATATTGGGAGATGAGATGGGATCTTCTGTCCTTTCTCTCATCAGCTGATCCTGAAACTATTTCTGAGAGCTTGTCCCAGATCTCCTTGGCTGAATTACATTCAGCTACCTTCTGAAAAATGTCATCTGACATTGTTTGAGCTAGAATGTTCATTGCCTTGGCATCAGCTACTTTCCACTTTTTAATGTCAGCATCTGTTCCTGATGGAGGTGGAACAGCATTTGTGCTTGTGCTCTCTGGAGGTCTTGGACACACTGTCAAAACAAATTAAAAATATCTTCGTCAATAGAATTCATGTAGAGTTTAATCCTTGCTTTCCAAAGTGCAAACTTTGACAGATTGCACACTGGAGGTCTGGTGCTTGCATAATCTTTGTTTTGGGCCATGATTTGTGCAAGCTAAATCTAATAATGAAATATAAAAGAAGGATCTAGTTTGGGATCTTGGGGTTCAGGTGTTAGCCTGTACAACCAAACAGATATGGTATGTTTAACCAACCTCGCTTTGATACCAATTGAAAGGGGAAACTAGATCTGATATACTCTAGAGGGGGGGTGAATAGAGTATATGGTGCTTTTTAAAAACACAAAGAAAACTTTTGCAAAGCTTTACAACAATTGTTGTAATGAGTGTAAGCAGGGAAGCAGAAATAAAACTAAGCTATGCAGATATTAAGCACAAGAAAATCTAGGCCAGAAACAAAAAGAAAACATGCATAACCAGATGACACAAGGAAATATAGTGGTTCCCCAAACTTGGGTACATCCACTCTTCTACCACCCTAGGTAGGAATCCACTGCAGGATGAGTTGATCAGGTGTCCTGGGCACCAATGAGCTTTTGATAAGGTGCTCAAAAACCAAATCAGATTTTTTGATCAGGTGTCTTGCCACCAATGAGCTTTTGACAAGGTGCTCAAAAACCAGATTCAAACTTTTGAAGGGAGTTTGAAAAACCCTTTACAGAATGGGGGTGAGAGAGTGATGGCAGTCTTCTCTTTCTCAAGCAACTGAGAAGACTATGTGGATTCAGTGATGTTGTCAAAGCTCCCCCTGAGTCCTTGAAATCTTCAGGAAATGAGCTTTGCTGAGGGTGATAGGCCTTCAAAGATAGATCTCCAGCAAAAGATGATTTCAGCAAGCTGAAATGTTGAGTGTCTGGAGTCTTGAGATGATGTTGGCCTTGAACACTTGAGAGCTGAAGAGATCTGAAGAATGTTTGAAAGCTTGATCTCTTGATGAGTGTTCTTCTGAATTCTTGTTGACAGAAGATTGAGAGAGTCTCTGTGTATAGAGAGGTGTCCTCTACTTGTCTATCTCTATTCTCTTGTTCTTGTCTATCTTCTGTCTGATTCAAAAACATTCTGTCTTTTATTCTCTGAGTCTGAATAGAAAATTGCTCTGTCAAAGATAGCCGTTGGTCTGAATTAATTACAGCCTTAATTGCATAAAATGTTCTGAAGGAAAGTCCACTGAATTATTCCTTGAAAAGTCCCTTGAAACTTGCTCCAGAAGTAAATGAAAATGGCTGGCAGATCTTCTGAATTAAATGCAGAATAACTTCTATCTGATTTGAATTTGAATTCTGAAAGATAACTGAAATCGTCGAACTGAGCTCTGCTATCGTCGAGCTGAGCTCAGCGAATTGGAAAAAGCAAGCAGCAAAGAAATCGTCGATCTGAGCTCAAAGATCGTCGAACTGAGCTCAGAGATAAGGATCCAGTGCAGAGTCAAAATCGTCGACCTGAGCTCAGCGATCGTCGAATGGAGTTCGACGATATTGAGAAGTTGAGCTCAGCGATCGTCGACCGGAGCTCGACGATATTATGATGGTTGAGCTCAGCGATCGTCGAATGGAGCTCGACGATCTGTCAATAGTTGAGCTAGACGATCGTCGACCGGAGTTCGACGAAACGTCGTGCTGAGCTCGACGATTTGGACTTAGTCTCCAGAAAAACTTGGGTCTTCAGGGCAGCTTCCAAACCTAGACTCCTGATCCCTTAGACTCAATTCTAATTGACCTATTATCTATACAGAAGGTCAAAGCATAAATTCCTAGAGACATAGTGATCCTGACCCAAATTAGTAATAGGGTGTTCCAACATGACCTTCCTGGGTGTGGAAGTTTCACCGCAAAGCGGTGGTTCTGTGCCTAAGATCCCGTGGATTAAAAAGAAAAAAGGGGGGGGGGGGGGGTCTTACGGCTATCAAGTAATAATTTTGGGAATACCTCCCCAAATGATCTCGAGGGAATGCAGGTTGGGTACGTGATAGCGTTGTAGAAAGATAGTTACTAAGAGTTAAACAAAACTACAAAGTGGGTTGGTTTTGGATTCCTAATTCTAACAAAACAAAAAAGAACTAATTCGGGTCATAAGCACACTTCGATTGGTGGATGGAACTAGTGCAGGTCGCTTTACCTTGCTCGTGAGGTGAATGGATGGAGAGCAAGCGGATGGAATGAACACACGTGCAGAGAGTGAGGGTCGCAATCACCTCTTCAACCACCAACACTAGCCTTTGCTATAGCGGTTCTAGTGCACGAGTGATTGGATGTGAATGGAGGCGAGTGCATTACAGATAACAAAAGAGGATGTAACTAACCCAAGCAAACTTCATTCATAGACAAATAAAAGCATGTTTAGGTTCATTAAAAGCTTTAAAGTACAATCCACTATGGAGAAGAGGTAGAATAAACCGAAAGGGGGAAAACCTTGTCGTGGTTCTTGGCCGGAGTGGTGGGTTATCAGTCCACCTCTCATCTCTGACCGTGGTTGCTTCTGGAGGCAAATTGGTTGTCAATCCACTTGTCTTCCTCCGTCTTCTTCCCTTTCCTTCAAGATTTTCTCCCTTATGCCCAACTGAATAGTACCAGAAGATCTCTGTTGCACAGTGCTGGTGGCCGAAAACTCTCCGAACGATTGAAGATAGCTTCGGATCGCCGGAGAAAGCTTCCCGGAGGGTGGAGATAAGTGGAGAACCTGCGGTGGCGAGAAACGGAGCTTCACGCACTGCAGCGGGGCAAAAAATGAACGCAATGATGCCCTAATTTGCGGAGCACTGGTTTAAATACTCCAGCAGAAAAACATAGTGCACGATCACTGGCGCATGACCAGAGGTCCTGCACACTGGATCACCTGGTCATGCAATTAACAATGGCAGAATTCCAGAATAATAGATTCAATGTGCACGAGCATTGGCGCACGACTAAAGGTCATGCGCACTATGTCCAATGATCATGTGAATGACCCAGACAAAACTTGAAAAAGATGGAGAATAGTGCGCACGATTAGTTGCTCACAACCAGTGGTCGTGCGCTATAGATCCAATGATCGTGCGCAGTATTCCTATACCATTTGGGGTTCGATGAACAGACAGCGGTCGTATGCTAAGGAGTCCACTAACTGTGGCCTGTAAAAATATACGATCAGTGGCCCTTAGGCGGAAAACATTCCAAAACGATCCCGGAACACACACACGGCCCTTGTACCTACAACAAACACAGAAGAGCCACCGAAATGGGCATTCCACATTCTCTAGACAGAAAAACACCAAGTAGGGCAAATGTATAAAAACAACAGAATCACACTGAAAACGGGCCAAAAATTCACTTAACATAGAATGGACATAATAACAAATATGAACAATTATGGCCCTAAAGTGTAGTGCATCAACGAGAAAACTACCCCAGATGAGTCCAAATATATGTATATATCTTGGAAACAGAACACCCCTAGACTTAAAAATTTGCTCCTCCCGACCAAACCATCACTCTATGGACTAGAAAATATTTAGCTGGCTTAGTAATTTCCAAATACAGTAACGACAGAAATCAAATATATCATGGGCATAGAAAATAGAATAGATAAACTTTTTAATTATACTACAGAATTTATACTTTTCGACAGGCATAAATAAATATTGTATCTACTCAAAATTGGAATTCTGGAGAATCGTTCGGTCATATGTAAGAAGAAAGTAGGCAAGCCACTCAGGTGAGCTTTGCTAAAGATCGGGGCTTAGGATCACCTCCAAAGAAATCTATCAATGTCGGGGACCATACGCTTGCTCGTTCACACTCTCTCCACAGTACTAGCTCGTCAAACGTAAATCCGTAGGACTTTTAGGATAATCATGGGTCTTATGTTAAGGGTTGGTAGTCAAAGATAAACATGGAGGCTACCCACATTCCAAGCGAGCAAACAACAAGATAAACAAATACAGCACCTCAGAATTGCACGTGTGACACTCCCCCATACTTAGCTTGAAAACCGGGTGTGTACACGACCTAACCCGACCAATATCATGATAAGCAAAATGGGGATTTCATTTCTCATTGTAATTCTTTTTATATATTTTCTCTTCCAATTCATTCCTTTTTCTTTTTTTTCTTTTTCTATTGCAATCCCCAACTTTTTAGCAAATAAACTTTATTGTATTCATCTACCACATCACAAGAACTCCACACATCACACCCTATCAAAATATTAAATTCGCTCGACCACATGGATTTGGTTGCGATAAGAGGAATGGATTTAGGCTTTGATGAATGAATGTGGAGCTGAATCAAAGGAGGGGGAGGCACAAAGTTGGCTTGCAATGATTAGCATCTAGAATAAGGTAAACAAGCCTCAAACTAGCCAAATTGATGGCCTACATCACACTCACGCTTGACTAACCATGCATCAATACTTCGAGAGTAGCTTGGGGCAAGTTCTTAGCCACCGAGAAAGATGATCCTTCCTCCCGACTCGAGCAAAACAAGTCTAGTGACGTCTACACACATCCCTACACTAACGTTCAATTTCACCAGATTCAACATTTTTGAGTAGAACAAACAATATTTACATCTGCAGAAAATAAATATAAATCTACGAGAATAAAGAAAAATTAAATCTATACTACTTCTATAAAGACCATGAGTACTCGATTAGGAGCACTGCACGAGTTTCACACTACTCTATCCTAAAATTCTAAGCCAGCACCACTATTTTAAAGTTGACACACAAGCAATGCATTTGACTCGAGCCGCGCGCATGAATGTGAAAGTGAGCAGTTAGATTATGAATACTCTAGAGGGGGGGGGTGAATAGAGTATTTAGAGTTTTATAAAATTCTCTGCTGGATAATGCAGATTAGTCTACGTGGAGTAGTAAATAAATCAAAATATAAAAGCACAAAAACTAACTACCACAGCAAGAAAACAAAAGAAAGAGGGAAACCAGACGACACAAGAAATTTATAGTGGTTCCCCAACCTGGGTACATCCACTCTTCTACCACCCTGATAGGAATCCACTCAAGTTTTTGATCAGGTGCCTGACACCAATGAGCTTTTGATCAGGTGCTCAAAAACCAAATCCCCAAGTCTTTTGACCAGGTGACTTGTAACCAAGAATCACTTTTGAAGAGAGATGACAACCCTTTACACAGTGGGGGTGAGAGAGTTGATTATGTCTTCTCTGTCAACAATCAGATACTTGTGGATTATTGTTGGTAGCAAATGGCTCCCCCTGAGATATTGAATGGTTCAGGGAAATATGGAAGCCTTGCTGCAGGGTGATAGGCCTTCAAGCTTTTAGCCTTTATCTGCAGGATCTTCTTGACATATTTGATAGTTGTAGTCCTTGGAAGTCATGGAGTGTTGAAGTAAGAAGACTCTTGATTTTGTATGATTGTTCTTCTTCTTCTAAAAGCAGATCCTCTTTCTGTATCATAGCTTTTGTGATAGGAGCAGAGAAGCTGTTGAAGACAGACACTGAAAATCTCTGTATCTGTGTATGTTGTGTTTCTATAATTGCTCTGGTACTCTGATTGTTCTTACTTCCTTGCTTTATTCCTTGCTTGCCGACAGGAAAGAGAGAAAAATCTCTTTTTTTTATATTTCCTGAGGGAATTTTCTTTCGAGATTGGAATCCTTCTGCGACAATCAATGCTGGCGGTTTTTGAAAATAAATTGCATTGATTTATTTCCCCAACTGTCGCTTGGAAAAATGGAAAACAATAATTCTGATGAAAGTCATGATTAATGTACCGTCCAGCGGTATTATTCAGAGAATATTTTATCATTAATCATTCAGAAATTATTGCCATAGACTAAGGACAGAAGGATAAATGCTAAGTCAGGAATCGTCGAACTGATGACAGAATTCGTCAAGTTGATAACTGTGTTCGTCGACTGGAGTTCAGTAACTATTCCGGACTTAGAATATTCACAGTTTTATCTGAAATGAAAGTTAAAGTCTCCAGAATTCGTCGACCTAAGATTTGATTTCATCGAGCTGAGTTTCTAGAGTTGTCAAAATTCTGTGTATCAACACAATTACTCCTGGTGTCGACACAGGTGGTGTCGACTGATATCATGTGTGTCGACACAAGTCTTCTGTGTGGTGTCGACACAACCTTTCCAAAGTGTCGACTGATGATCTGTGTGTCAACACAAGTGCTTCTAGTGTCGACTCAGTTGGTGTCGACATATACTCTGAGTGTCGACACAAGTCTTCTGTATGGTGTCAACACAACCTTTCCAAAGTGTCGACTGATGATCTGTGTGTCGACACAAGTGCTTCTAGTGTTGACTCAGTTGGTGTCGACATATACTCTGAGTGTCGACACAAGACTTCTGGTTCTAAGTTATTGTAGTAGATAATCCAAAATTCGTCGGGCAGAGAACTAAGTTCGTCGACCTGAGACAAGAGAACATAGTCTTGACAGAATGCTGTAGTAGTCCAAATATTCGTCGACCAAAGAATAAAGTTTATCGACCAAAGTCTGATTTTAAGGACTTGGGATATCTTGATCTTTCCTGAACTTGAAGTGTTGTTGTAATACAAGTTTTTGTCGATCAGAAAATGTAGTTCGTCGAGCTCAGCTCAGAGAATTAACTCTGAGATCGTCGAACTAAGCATGACAATCATCGACCTGAGTTCGACGAACGTCGAACTCACTTTACAGAGTCTTGAAATCTTTGAAGTCTTGAGTCTCTGGCAGTCTTGTTGATAGCCGGTCCATGTGATGTTGACACTAAGGACTTGTCCTAGACTCTAAGACACAAGTATGACACTGGCTATACATTGTGGGTCATATGATCCTAACTTAGTGAACCTAGCACAAATCTTACTAGGGATCCAACAATCTCCCCCTATTTGGGTGAGGTCACAAATTACAGACTCAAATCAAAATTGAAAAATAAACAAAGCAGAAACAGCATATATCTGGCAGTGATTAATAACACATGCAGCAGATATATATATATATACATAAGCATTGTTCAGAATATAGAGCAGTTATAGATAATTGTAGAAAACAAAAGAGTTCAAAATTTACTTCTTTTGTTTTTTTTTCCTTTGGCATTTCTTGTTTGTTGTTCTCTCCAGGCTTTGTAAACACAATCTCTCTTTTGGGATCTGAAGCTTGCACTTTTGTCATGGTCATGTCAGCAGCCCCTATAATCTTCAAAGATGTAGCTCTGGGGACAACTGCTTCTGGGTGCAACTTCATGTAGTCATCAACATTAAAAACTTGTTTGCTTTATCAAATCTTTTAAGTTCCTCTTTCCTGTACTTCGACATTATTGAATATTCAGAAGGATCCTTTCCTTCAGCTTTGGCTTTGTTAATCATAGAAAGACCTACAAATTTCTGGAACCTGGTCATTCTAGCAGTAGTAGATGTTTCAGGATCTTTAAAAGGAACAGGAGGAGAAGATGGTCTTTTAGAGCCTACAGATGGTTGATGTCCAGTGGATTATTTTTGTTGTTGTTGATGTTGCTGCTGCTGTTGATGTTGTTGTTGCTACTGATGTTGCTTTCCTGAAGAGTATTGCCTGTACTGGCTGCTTCCATGTGATCTCCCTTGGTTTCTTTGATATGTTTGAAGTGGGGCAGATCTTTGAGAAGATGTGCTTGAAGCACCAGCAGCTGGAGGAGGTGGATCTCTTCTATATTTCATATCTGGTGGAGGAGAGTACCTTCTGCTTTTCTTTCTTTCCTTCTGCTGGTTTTTAGATATCCACATCCAAGATGAAATCCCTTTGTATGGAGTTATCTTTTGGAGAATACAATAAGGAGTGTCATTGTTTGGATTAGGCTTAGAAGCAGGAGGAGGAGGGGCTTTTATTTTCTTTGATACTAACTTCCTCTTATGTTCATCATCTGAATCATCTTCCTCATCCTCATCATCATCATTATCATAATCTGATCCCTGAGGTTTATCGTATAGGTCATTGAGTTCTTTCAGAGCCTCAACAAAAATGATTGGCTTTTCAGGAGCTTGAGCAGAAACTTCAACAGGAGCAGGAGAAGAAGCCATAGGAGAGACTGGAGAATTGGTTCTGACAGTGCTTTCAGCAGCTTCCTTACTTTCTTCTTCTATATCAGCCAAAATCAAATCATCCAAATTTGGTATAAGTGGGTCATCCATTAAAAATGTTGGAATAGAAATAACTTCTTCTGGAGATGGCATGACTGCTGGCTTTGAAATAACAAAACTATCTCTAAGTTGCTTAGCAACTTTTGGAGAGATTGGAAAAGTATATGGTACAATAGTCAAGGATGGCTTAGTAGGTACTGCTGGAATATAATTCAGAAAGACAGTATCAAAACTTTTCAATAAATAAACTAAGTTTACTGTGGGATTAATTAAAAATTCAGAAACATAAAGAATGTCTTCAGCAACTGTCTCTTCAAGGATTGACTCATCAAGGTCCATATCAGCCTCAATGAAATGAATCAAATCAATTAAATCTCTATCATCAGGAATAAAATCTGCATCGCCTGGAATTAAATCTATATCTGCTAGTGGTGCTTCTGCCTCTGCTGTTACTAGAGCTGCTGGAGCTGAGATTTCTGCTTCTGCTGGAAGTGCTGCAGCTTCTTCATTAAGCATCTCCCCCTGCTTGGTTTTAGTGTATACTGGAGCCAGGCCCCTGAATGAAGAGGGGGTAGCAGTGAATGCAGAAAGTTGAGCAGATAGAGTAGATATAGATGTATAAAGATGTTAACCCCTCAGTCCGCAACATCCTACGAGATGCCAAGACCCCCTTTTCAACAGGTGCGGACTCAATTAGGCAGTCCGCACAGTCCGGCAAAGCAGCGGTAATCAGCCACCAAGGATGGTTCCCAGTGGCGGATTCGAGGCTCTGTTCGCTTAGTCCGCCGTACCTTGGGATATGGATTCTCTACAACAGCGGACACAGTATCCCGTCCGCCCAGGCCGCCGTCCTCCAGCAGGATCGCGCCTAGCAGTAGAAGATGGAAGCTCCAGCCCGCGAGCCCAGTCCGCCCCTTCTGCGCGGACTGGCGTGTTCTTTCTTTTTTGCTTCCCGTCACCGCTGCCCGGTTCTCCTGTACCCCGGGCAGTCAGTTATTTTAGCCCTGCCCGTTTGGGCAGGCCCCCCATCCTATAAATAGGTGGGAGGTGGTGCACCCAGGGCACGCTGACTCGAACCCAGGAGCCTACTTGTTAAAGGTTGCGGACTCGAATCTTGTGCCTTGCAGACTCCTCCTTGCTCTGCTCTTGTCAACCTTTTTCCTTCACTTGTAACCAAATCTTTCTTCAATCAAGGAAAAGCCCGTCGCAAGAGAGGCATTCAGGCCGCGACGGACAAAGTCTGTTGTTTCCTTGGCTCACGGCCCTGCTATTCTTCCTACTCTCATCCGCTTAGTAGATTACTACTCGCAGTCTCTCTATTCCCCGGTGCTCAAACCGTTAGCTGGTGGTGCTCGACCCCCCCCCTTTTGTGTTTTCGTGCATCAACAATTAACACGCGACCTTCAGATTCGAGTAGTGTTTTGAATTCAGCGGACATAAATGTCAGACCGTAGAGCCCGCTCTTCAGGCCGCTCCAGTTCTTCAGAGGACTCTCTTTGGGATGCAATTGAACAAGCTCGCCTTGAGGCCGAGTAGTCCCGCCGGCAGACTGACCAGCATCTCGACGCAATCAGCCAATCCCTGCTCGCACTAGCCCAGCGGCTTGCTCCTCAGGCCGCAGCAGTACCAGCGGACTCGCCAGTCCGCCATACTCCAGCTCGCCGAACTCCTCTTTGGCAGTCGCCAGCCACTCCTCGGAATCCTGCTCAGTCCGCCTCCCCTCTGCGCTCTCAGGAGGAGTAGTTTGCTTTCAGGAATTTCTTCAGAGCTGCTGTCAGGGGCACTCCTGCCCGCCAGCTTCATTTTGCTGACCGCGAGTCCGCCGAGCCTGCGGACTCCCCTGATTCAGTCCGCCCCTTCTACCCTGCTGAGTTCGAGACCCTGACTCCCTTCGTTGATCGAATCTGATGGGAATCGGCTCCGAACAACTTCAGGGAGCCTCGCCTCCCATTCTATTCAGGAGGGACTGATCCAGTCTCTCACCTCCAAGCATTTGAGGGGGCAGTTGCTTTGAGATGCCTTTCAGATGCAATCAAGTGTAAACTCCTGGTTACCACTCTCGAAGGACAGGCGAGAGAGTGGTTCTATGAGCTGCCTTCCGGCACAATCTCTTCTTTCGCAGAGCTTCGCAACCAGTTATTGCTGAGGTTTGCTACATCAAGAAAGAGAAAGAATGGGCCAGCTGCCCTCTTTGAAATCAAACAAAGCGACAATGAATCAATGGCGCGATTTGTTGATCGCTTTCAAAGAGAGATCCAAGGGGTAAGGAATGTGAACCCCGATTATTACAAGGTTGTCTTGATCCATGGCCTCCGGGAAGGCCCCCCGAAGTTTAAAGCAACAACCAAGGCACCTGAGACTTATCAAGAGTTGATCGCCATGGTCAACCGTTACATTGAAGGAGAAAACACCAATCCAACCTATATCTTATCCATGACAGATAAGGCTGAAGGAAGGGATGCCCACGCTTCTTCCTCTCATAGCAAGCCCCCTCGCCCAGACTTCCTGCCTCCGTCTCAAAGAGGCAGGAACTTCCGCCATAAGAAACCTTTCCTTGGCCATCAACAGTTTCACGAGCAGAGACTGTCGTTGGTCGCCGCTCCCGCTATTCCATTGCAAGCTCTTCCAATCCTCCAGCAGGCATCCTTGCCTGCTCCAAGCCGATCTGATGCAAGCCTCATGGAGGATATAGCAGATCTAGACCTTGACGAAGTCATCTAAATCTTGCAAAAGAGGTCGGAAGAAAAGAAGCAAGAGCATCAAAGAGTGTGGAGGCCAAGGAATAATACGCAGTATTGCCAGTTCCACAAAGATAAGGGCCACTCGACCGAGGATTGCAAGGCCCTTCGCATGCTGATAGAGAAGTTGCTTGCCAAGGGCAAGATTGACTTGGCCAAGAAGGATTCTTCTTCTTCGAAGCCATCCACCTCAAAGTGCAAAGAAGTAGCTGAAGCATACCAGGAATGTGTGGATGTAGAGGACGAAGGCCGTCTGGGGCCGATCAAAGTCCCGGTGGAGTGCTTCGACCCAAATGATGAAGGGGTTCTGGGGTGCCTCTTCTTCATCCATGGTGGAGCAGGACCGAGTCTACTCGGAAATCTTCAATTTCAAGCGTCACCCGAGCAGAGGTGGCATCTTCTTCTTCCGTTGCTCCTCCAAGTGAGGTTGTCACCTTTGGTCCAGCAGATCTACCCCAAACAACCAATCCATTTGATGATGTAGTTGTAATTCAGGCTGTGATTGGGAACTTTACAGTTGATAGAATTCTTATTGACACCGGAAGCTCGGTCAACCTCCTGTTCAAGTCTACTTTTGAGGCCCTGAGGACTGGAAAGCCTCTGATTTCCACCGAAGGGCCTCTCTATGGTTTCTCAGGAGAGAGAAAAGAAGTGGAAGGTAGCGTCATCCTGCCCATGAAGCTTGGAGGGGCAACTAAGCAAGTGCAATTCATAGTGGTTGACGCTTCTAGCAGCTACCATGCCATCTTTGGCAGGCCCTGTTAAACAAGTATCAAGCGGTGGTTTCCACTTACCACCTTGCCATCAAGTTCTTCGCAGATGGAAGGATGTGCCGGGTCAGGAGTGACCCAAGGAGAGCAAGGGAGTGCTACGTCCGCACTGTCAACAAGGTTAATGCCAGCCCTCCCGTTGCTCCAGCAGCAGCTGTAGAGGCCTCGCCAAATTCAGAAGCTGCTGCTGATAGTGGCGCTCACCTGGAACCTGCCCAGGTGATGCAAGGAGTCCCCATTGCTGAGGGGGACGAGAGGAAGCTCTCCATCAACTCGGAGCTTCCTGAAGATCAAAAAGTTGAGCTGATCTCCTGCCTGCTGAGGAACCTGGATGTCTTCGCTTGGTCAGCAGAAGACATGCCAGGAGTGGATCCTGATGTTGCATGCCACCACTTGAATATTGATCCCGGCTGCAAGCCTATACAACAAAAGAAGAGGGACATAGCTACAAAGCTTGCAGAGCCAATAAGGGAGGAGGTCGCAAAGCTCCTCAAGGCCAATTTTGTTAAAGAAATTCAATATCCCACCTGGATATCAAACGTTGTAATGGTTAAAATGTCATGGGGAAAATGGCGAATGTGTGTAGATTTTACCAAACTTTATAAAGCATGCCCTAAAAATTGCTACCCCTTTCCTCGAATAGATTCTTTAGTTGATTCTGCGGTAGGGTACTCTTTCATGAGCTTTTTAGATGCGTTTTCTGGTTATCACCAGATAAGAATGCATAAGCGCGACATTCCTCACACGTCGTTTATAACCAATGATGGTTGTTATTGCTACCTTGTGATGCCCTTTGGGCTTAAAAATGCCGGTGCAACCTATCAACGGATGATGGACCGTGTGTTTAACCATCAGAAGGGGAGAAACCTAGAAGTGCATGTAGACGATTTCTTGATCAAGAGTAAGTCATTTTCGCTGCACTTGCAAGATCTAGCAGAGACATTTGCTACTCTGCGTAGATACAAAATGAAACTCAACCCTTTGAAATGCAATTTTGGGGCGAGTAAGGGGAAGTTTCTTGGTCATCTACTTACTCCGGAAGGACTTGCCCCCAATCTTGATAAAGTGAAAGCCATTCTTGATATGCCTACCCCTCGTTCACCTAAGGAGGTTCAGCAGCCAGGGGGGAGGATAGCAGGTCTTGCGAGATTTCTTTCTCTAGTTGGAGATAGGAGTGCTCCTTTCTTTAAGACTCTCCGAGGTGCATCCAAGTTTGAGTGGACAGAAGAATGCTCCCAAGCCTTTGAGCAGTTGAAGAAGCAACTGACCTCAACCCCTCTGCTTCAAAGTCCCCATCTAGGAGAGATTCTTTTCTTGTACTTAGGGGTTGGCCCTGAGGCGGTCAGCTCCGTTCATCTTCGGGAAGAGAGCAGCAAGCATTTCCCAATTTACTATATTAGCCATATCCTGAAGAGTGCTGAGACACGGTATCCGATCTTGGAGAAGTTAGCCTTGGCACTAGTCATGTCAGCTCGCAGACTCCTTCCTTATTTCCAAGCACACTCGATTCAGGTCGTCACCGATCAACCTTTGAAAAGTGTGCTAGAAAAACCAGAGCACTCAGGCCGGCTAGCTAAGTGGGCAATAGAGTAGAGTGAATTTGAGATCTCTTATGTGACCAAGACAGCCATCAAGGCTCAAGTCCTAGCAGACTTTCTAATTGACATGCCAGAGTCCAGTTCTGATCGAGCAGAAAGGTCACCTTTGGCTTGGACCATCTACGTTGATGGAGCCTCAGGCAGAAGCTCTTCTGGAGCAGGGGTGGTCCTCATTAATCCAAACAGCGTCAAACTGGAGCAGGACATCAAGTTTTACTTCCTAGTAACCAATAACCAGGCTGAATATGAAGCTCTGCTAGCAGTCTTGAGACTTGCAAGGGAACTAGGAATCGATCATGTTCATATCAGAACCGATTCTCTGGTAATGGCGTCACAAGTCCTTGGTAACTTCGAAACAAGAGAACCGATCTTGAAGAAATATCTTGCTCTTATGAAAATAGAAGTCGGTAAATTCAAGAGCTTTACCATTGAGCACATCCCCAGAATAGAAAATGAGGAGGCAGATATTCTTTCCAAGTATGGGATGCCTTCAGGAGGAACAACTTCCGAGCTCTTCCGCCCGGCAGTGGTGGAAGGAGATTTGATGCAAGTGGATCAACGTCCCCCCTGGATGGACCCATTCATTCTCTATTTGTCAACCGGAGATTATCACCATTCAGTCAAAGATAAGAAAACGTTCAGAATAAAAGCAGCTCACTACTTCTTAGTGGCGGGGATCCTCTACAGAAGAACATTCCTCTACCATGGCCCGGTGTGTTTGAGAAGAAGAAGCTCCCCTTATTTTGCAAGAAGTTCATTCAGGAGAGTGTGGAAGCCACTTGGGAGCAAGAACCCTGGAAAGACGGATCCTGCGGCAGGGATATTTCTGGCACACTATAAAGAGAGACTCTGAGGTCTATGCAAGAAAGTGTGTTCAATGCCAGAAGTTTGCTCCACTTCAACTCCAAGCAGCTTAGTCACTCAGATCGATTGCAACTCCTTGGCCCTTTGCGGTTTGGGGGATGGATCTCAT
This sequence comes from Platanthera guangdongensis, assembly GCA_039583875.1. NCBI lineage: Eukaryota > Viridiplantae > Streptophyta > Magnoliopsida > Asparagales > Orchidaceae > Platanthera > Platanthera guangdongensis. The sequence goes on from CM077158.1 coordinate 155,609,872, forward strand.
TGGTCCTTTTCCCATGGCAAGCGGGCAATGGTGTTTCATCATCGTAATGATCGACTACGTCAGCAAGTGGATTGAAGTCAAGGCATTGGCTAAGACAACTACTCAAGTCGTCAAAAACTTCATTTGGGGGGAGATTGTCTGTCGGCATGGGATACATATGGCTGTAATCACTGATAATGGGCCAATATTCAACAACTCAGAGATGATAGATTTTTGCAAGCAGATCGGAACAGAGCCGCGGTTTGCATCAGTTCATCATCCCAGAAGCAATGGACAAGTTGAAACAGCCAACAAGCAGATCCTCAATTTGCTCAAAAAGAAAGTGCAGAATCTCAAGGGCAGCTGGGCTGATCAGCTTCCATCAGTCCTCTGGTCCCTTAGGACAACGCCATCATCCGCAACTGGGGAGACTCCATTCAAACTTTCTCATGGATCAGAGGCACTAATTCCAGTTGAGTTTGAAGTCCCGTCACCTAAAGTTCTGCTTGCAAGAGAAGGCGTTGAGGACTGGCTTGAGTTGAATAATGAAGAGATGAGGTTCAGCCTGGAACACATCGAGGCAATCAGAGATCAAGCAGCCATAAGGCAGGAGGAGGTCAAACGAAGGATGGCCCGTTACTTTGCTCAAAACGTAAGGATCAAACACTTCCAAGTGGGAGATGTAGTTCTAAAGAAGATTGATGTGCTGCAAGAGCTGGTTCAGTTGGAAAGCTTAATCCAAATTGGGTCGGCCCTTTTGTTATCAAAGAAGCGTTAAAGAGCGGCGCTTACCGCTTGCAGACATACGAAGGAGAGGATATGCCACATACATGGAGCGGGAATGATCTCAAACGGTTCTATTCTTGAACCTCCTCTTTTCTACTTTGTGTATCCTCTTTAAGAGTCATTATGAATAGAAACTGCATGCTAACGCTTCTTCAAGTGTTTTGTCTATGTAATCATAACAGATGACATGCTAAGAAAGATTTCAAAAACGGTTCTGCCCTTGAACTCTCCTTTCTTTCTTATGCTTGCTTTACAAATACATTTTATTAATCAAAGGATTCATACTGACACTTTTTTCTAGTGTTCTCTCTTTCTCTCCCAAAGATCTATAACGGTTCCCTGATACCAGGAGACATCGCCGAGTTCAGCTAGACCTCCCCTAGAGCTGTTGTCATTAGCGTAACACCACGAAGACCACGTGTTGTGAGGAGATTTCGCACTGTGTAGTGGGAGCTTGCAGACTCTAGTGCAGTAGGATTTTGGACTTCGGATCCCGGCTAGTACCTGACCCCACCTCTACATTATGGAGGGCAGGGTGGGTGTAAAGCTCTACCATGCCGCATTTGGGATATCATTACAACTTTGATGATCTGGTGAGGAAAGCAATGCCATGCGCACCTGCCCACCGATCATCTTAGCTTGTAACCCTCGAACACTCCATGGTAGCCTCAAGCAGTGCCTGCAGGAGACCCGCAGCTGAGACTGTACTCCAGGCAAGAGGGCAGGGAACCGTTCTACCAAGTCGGCATCTTGCTCTTCGCAGGGAATCTACTTAGCGCGGACTGGTTTTCTTTATCCGTGCAGTCCTCCTGTTTTCTCTGGGTTGACTGTATAGCTTGTGGCCTGGTGAGGAAAGCAATGCCATGCACACTTGCCCACCTGATCGCAAGCTATAGGTCATTTCTTCCTCTTAGTGCGGACTGGTTTTCTTATCCGCGCAATCCGCCTGTTTTCTCTTTGGGTTGATCTTATGGCTTGTGACCTGGTGAGTAAAGCAATGCCATGTGCACCTGCCCACCTGGTCGTAAGCTGTAGATCATTTCTTGTTCCGGGCGGACTGGTTTTCTTTATCCGCGTAGTCCGCTAGTTTCCTTGTGTTGATTTTATAGCTTGTGACCTGGTGATGAAAGCAATGCCATGTGCACCTGCCCACCTGGTCGCAAGCTATAGATCATTTCTATTGGCATATGCGCAAACTATGAAATTATATCAGACCAGTCCGCCGAATGGCTTCCATATATTATTTTGAATCGCGGACTGCTCCTCGAACTCAATAAAGTCCACCTGATATTGTTATCAGCCGATTATTTTCGTTCATCTTTAAGGCGGACAATGACTGGATTGAAAAATGGAATTCCCTAATCAGCAAGACTCATTATAGATGATCTGTATCTCGCGGACTGAATTTGGAACTCAACGGAGTCCGCCTGACATTTTCTTCTCATTCGTACGACGGACAATGGTCGTCTAGTCAGCAAGTTAAAAAGCTCAGTATATCTATCAGCGTGTCGTGCAGACTGCTAAGTGTCAGATCGAACTTAATTACATTAAACGCAGAAAAAGAACATTGCAGGAAGCACAGATACAAGAATATCCTTTCTATTTCATCAAAAAATTTCTTACATCTTTCTATCTATTCGGCGGACTGCGATCTTGCGTCCGCCCCATTTACAAAATCAAAAAAGGCAAAAATACATTAATCATCTGCAGTCTTTTGTTTCTTTTCTGGAGGTGCAGGGCTTATGCTGTCGATGTCGACTTCCGGAGAGTAGCCCCCCGAGCCACTTCCACTACTATCTGATCCTGTGCCTGAGGCGGATTCGCTATCCGAGCTCCTGGCAGCAGAGGAGGATGCATAGGTGCTGGACTCGGCGGACTGTTCTCCGCCTCGCTGGCTTGGGCCAGTGCCATCCGCTGTCTCTGTGGTGCCTTGCCCTTCGCCTTGCTCTCCGCCTTCTTCCTCTTCTTCTTCTTCACCTTCCTCTTCCTCGATGATGTCTTTACCCTTTTTAGCCCGCTCCATCGCTGCGACCTGCGGTGCCAACTCTGGGAAGAGCTCCACGAAGGGAACGCCATCCACTCCCTCCTTTGTAAAGGCGCTGCGGATAAGTCGCTCAATGGCAACCTCGACGGTTTCCTTCACGAAAGGGAGCATGGCGGCCTGAAAGCTGTTGTTCTCTAAATCGTAGGCGACCTGCGAAAAACAAGAGCAAACATTAGACAGATCGCAGCGGACTGCAAATTAAAGCCACTGCGAATTCAACTCACCCCGAGCTCTTCTTTTTGCTGAGCAACCTTTTTCCCTAACCGCACGTTCCTCTCCTTTAGCACCTTATTTTGTTGTTGAAGCTGCTCGTTTTCCTTTAGCAGGTCTCTGGCCAAGGTGGCGACATAGTGGGTTGTCACCACACTATTTGCTCCAGCCTGAAAGGCCAGCAGGGGGAGGTCGGCAGAGGGCACTTTCTTCAGTTCGCTCAGATGGCGCTTTCCGTAAAGGGCGGAAATCGCAATATGGGCATGGCGAGTTATTTGCGGACTCTTCCAGGAAGGGAGCGCGGTGGATAAGCGGACGTGCTTATTCATGCTATGCTAGTGGATCATTGGGTTTCCCCTAAGGTACTTCTGGCAGATTCCGAAGCCGCTCATTGTAAAGCTTTCGGAAGAGGAGTAGCCCGCCGCGGGATCCCCTTCTTCCTTTCTCTTCCTTGCAACTTCTTCTTTCTTCTCTCTTTGTGTAGGGATAAAGCAGCTTGGAGTTTGCGGCAGGTTGGCGGGTACCGCCAAGATCACTGCAAAGACAGATGAGTTAACACCAAGGTCGCTGCGGATGCAAAATGCTAGTTCGCAAAAAGCTTACTCTCTTCAGGTAAAATATCCGCCAAGCTCGCCAGTTGTGGAATATAGTGCTCAATATCGAGCCTGGCATCAGCGAGGAACTCGACAATAGCGAACTCCACCGCGTCCAGCTGCACGCTCTTGAAGGCGGAGTCCGCGCGCACTTGCGGATAGGTGTGCGCGAACCCTAGGTCTCCCTCAAAGATCAAGAACCTAGAGGTCCAGTTGTGGATCTTGTTTGGAAGGCCCACAACCTTCATCCCTCTGCAGTAGAAATATATCACGCCCTTGTAGGGGCGGCCTCCAGAAGCGGTTATGGAGCGGACAGAGAACATCTTGCGGAAGATGTTCATGGAGAAGGCAATTTTTTCAGACCGCAAGTAGGAAATGAAGCTGCAGATCGCAGCGAGTGTGTTGGGCGCGAGCTGGCCCGGCACCATTCCATAGTGCTCGAAGATTTCGGCAAGTTCCCATAGCAATGGAAACTTGAATCTGCTGTCAAAATGGTCTACAGGAATTGCGATCTGAGTCACGGTTGAGAAGTTCAGCCTTTCTTGGTGGGCTGGAAGGCGGACAAGGATATTTGAATTCGCCATCTTTTTCTCAACAAAGGCCTCCAGGTCGGCCTCAGTTAAGGTGCACTTTCAGTGGTCGGCAGAGTGGAAGGCAACAACAGCATTTGTTCTGGCGGACACCATTTTTGCAGGCCGCAGGGTTCTTTTACTTCAACTGTTTTCCTGCATAGAAGAAGCGGCAGGGCCATATTTATAGTTATAGGGTCTGACAGCTTTTTGGCCAGGTCGCACAGCTCGCAATTTAAATCTGCATAGTCCACAAAAATCCAATCATTCACGCAGCAAAAGTTAACGATAACGCGGACGCAAATATAGGTTCACATGCCAATAGAAATTCAAAGCAAAATTTATGGCGGACACAGCTTTTGTCAGCCCAGTTCGCGATGTTTCCTTCCTGCAGACGTCAAACATGAGAGGCGGACATAGTTTCAGTCCGCTTAGCTCGCAAAATTTCCCACCTGCAGGTTAAATTACATGAAGCGGAGGGAGCATTAGTCCGCACAGTTCGCAACAGATAACAACAAAAATAAGCAACATCATTTGCGGATATATTATTTAGTCCGTACAGATCGCAAAACAGTTCAATCTACAACATTGTTCAAAAAACGAACACAATTATACAATCAAACAAATTAATAGTTCATGGCATCGCGGACTCAGCGGTCCCTAGTTTCAGTCCGCGCCAGCCTTTCTGTCCTGTCTCTGCACAAGTGAGCAGCTTGGTCGCTAATTTGAAGAATCTCGTTGTACAGGCGGCAGATATGATGATGGATGACGTTTATAGTTCGGTGCATGTGGGCAGCCTCCCGGTCTACCCGGCTAAGGGCCACCATTGGCTCCGCTGCCGGCCTCGGCTCCTCGTTCGCAACCTGTTGACCGCCCGCAGGTGCTGCGACCTTCGGAGTAGCGCGATCTTGCAATCGCGACCTCTGCTCGGCGACCTCAGCAGCTCGCTTCAATTTCTCTTCCCTCGCTGACGCCAAGTGTTTCCCCTTGTAGAAGCGGACGTCATCCGCGAGCCTCTTCTTTTCCCTATCGGACCTCTCCAGCGCCCTGGAGATGCTGGCGATTGGTCTTTTAGGGCTTTCTCCCGCTCCGCAGACGCTTTGTCGCGCACTTCCGCCTTCTTTAACTCTGCTTTGATATTCTGAACTTCAGCTTGAAATTTCTTTTCTAACTCTTTGATGATGTTCAGGCTGGGTAGCTCATCCCTGCGGATTCCTCATGCGAGACCGCGTCAACACCAGTATTCGGTGTAACCACGATCTCTCCACTCTCAACGGAGCTCGGGGGCGACTTTCTACCTGCAAGAAAGAAGGTCAACTTCATCATTCAAAAACAGTCCGCGGCGGACTCAAAGAAAGGATGAAAGATCACATTTGGATATAGCCGCAGCGATTTGTCGACTATAGAAAAAGATAGGCCGCCTTGCCCGCTCTGGGTCAAAAACACTTAACCTCTTCTTCCATTCGCGATGGACTTTAGCTCTTTTCTCAGCAGCAGAGATCTTTGAAACCACGATGTCCTCAGTTTCAGTGATGATCTTGATTGGTCTCGACTTCCGCGGCGGCGACCTGTAAAGCCACTGACGCTTAAAATACTTAGGCGCCGGTTGAAGTTTACCTGACCGCAGTAGCTCCGCAGCAGTCCGCAGATCCTCAGCGCTCTTGTCTGTCACGACCTACTTCGAGGCTGCCTCCACCACAACTACTTGAGCAGCAATTTGTTTCTTCTGCTCCTCTATCTTCTGCTTCAGTCTCTCCCTCTCTTCTTCCTCTGCAGCGGACAAAGAAGGGAGTTCACTATCTTTTTTCCCAGTGGCTTCCGCCTCAGATTGCTGCAGTACAATCAGCAGGGATTCGTTGATTAGATCTAGTTCATTGACGTCTATAGAGTCAAGAATCTCATCCGTGGTTAAACTGACCGTGGAGAGGGAATTGTCTCTGTAACACCCCCATCTGTCGCATGGCATATAATAGAAGGTCCAGCTGGAACCCGACGCCATATACCACAGACAGTCGGAAGGGATACTAAATGAATAATCAAACCAAGCGAATAAGACTACTCGTCCTAATCACTGAGCATTCTAGCGGAAGATTTTAAAGTTGAAAGAACCCAAAATTAAATCCATCAATATGAATGTCCACAGCTACAACAAAAGGAATGAAACCCCAAATACACAGAAACGGGTACATGACCTTATGGCCTTACAAATGTTCACTTAATAAATAGTGTTTTACATACATCGGCTCGCAGGCCGGCCACACATGATAAATATAAAAAAAACAGCTATTCTACGGCCTTCTAGGGCCAGCACAGCAACATGGGCTCCAGCCCGCTATTTGGCGCTCGGCTGCGCAGCACCTGCAAGCACATACCACCGCACGGTGGCAAATAAAGCAACGGTCATCTAAAAGCCGACCAAATTATAACGACCCCGCCCCTGACTCGGGACGGCGGTGCTCTTTCCCTGCATAACATTAGCCCAACAATATATATATAGCGCAATTATAATTCGCCACAGGTGTAGGCTCGCACGGCCAAACACCCCGTGCACTCAGGGCACATTCATGGTGAACCCTGACCCATCAGTGCATTCACCACCACCCCCAGGATGGCAATAACATGTGAGCATTTAGCCTTTCTGACCACCGTCTAAGGCTCCGACTATGCCAACGGCCAGTCCCTGTCTTCGGGTCTCTCGCACCGAACCACATAGCCTAGGTCCAATTCCACTTGCCCGTTGCTCACGCCGCATGTCCAATTTAAGTCCTTTGTGCGGGCAAAGCTTCTCTCGGATCCCAAATTTTCCAAAACAATCTCATAACCCAGTTATGATCAAGGGCGGTTCCCAGACCGCCAAGTTAGCAGAACACGTTTCTGCTCAATTTTCCGGGTGCGCCTTGAAGCTAACCTCCAAGGATCCCTGCTGCAATCTACCGCGTAGAAACCCGAAAAATCCAAAGCACGGAGTCTTCTCCGGCAAAACCACATCAAATGCAACATCACCGATCCAGACAAAACATGTCCGGGTAGGCTTCACACACAATGCCTATGCCCGTACGTACGATTCTGGTCTCTATATGCAACACAAGGGGGACTATTCCCGTCAACCCCAAGGAACACCACGCACTCACCGCATACTCGCGGGAGCGGGATTCCCTATGCAAAAAGAAAGAGCTTCAAGCGCTCAAGTTGAGAATCGTTACCCTTGTAGTCCGTTTTGGCGCCATGGAAAAACTACGCGGTTAGAACTCTTCGCAATGACCTTCCCTCCACGGATCCGCTCTCCGATTTCGAAACAGTGCTCCGATGCTCCGCCGGCGGCCGGAAACCTCCTTCTTCTTCCTCTTCTCTCTCACTTTGGAAAAGGAGAACTTTGGAGAGAAAATGAGGAAATAACCCCCTATTCCCGGCCTTAACAGAGCAGAATTTTATCTGGGCCGTCGGATCTAAATTAAAGGAAACGAACGGCTTGGATCTGCACAAAATTTCCCAGACCTAGGCCGCACACGGCTTGGCACACGGCCGTGTCCATGGCCGTGTGCCTCGATCCAGGCACGATCGTCGAACTGAGAAACGCACACGGGCCAAGACACGCCCGTGTCTGACCTGACACGCCTATGTCGGGTTCCTCGACACGCCCGTGTTCGTGGGCGTGTCACGCATAACCACCACGGCAACGGACACGACCCATCAGGACACAGGTAGGGACACGGGTTGGCACACGCCCGTGTCGGATGACACGCCCGTGTCATCCGGCCGTGTTTCTGGCCGTGTCCTTCTCGGGTTGAAAATGGCCAAAAAAATCACCAGCCAGACACGGCCTTGGACACGCCCGTGTCCTAGGCCGTGTACCCCTACAGGCACCAAAAACTCTTTTTTTTTCGCGACCGACTCGCACACAACTTTCGGGGCGTTACAAATCTCCCCCACTTAAGGAATTTCGTCCCGAAATTAAGCAAAGGTACACGAAAGCTAAATGATACCTGAGTGGAATAACTCGGGGTATTCCTCCAACATAGCTTGCCCTCGCTCCAAAGAAAGCTCCTCATGTCTGCAATTATCCCAACGGACTTTAACCATTCGGACCTCCTTGTTGCGGAGTCGTTTGACTGCAACATCTTCAATTCGCACTGGCTTGACCCTTGTTGTTAACTCATAATTAACCAGTACCTGATTGTCCGTAACGATCTGCGAAGACTCTTGCACTGCCTTACGCAACACTGATACGTGGAATACATCATGCAGCCCACTCAACTCCGTCGACAGCTTTAATCTGTACGCCGCCTCGCCAACACGCTCCAGGATTTCAAATGGTCCAAGGTATCTCGGACTCAGCTTCTTCAAGCGTCGAACCCGCGATACACCCTTGAACGGCTTGATCTTCAAATATACCATGTCGCCAACGTTGAACTCCAAATTTCTATGTTTGGCATTGTAATACTTTGACTGTCTATCCTGAGCAATCTTCAGTCTTTCCTGAATTGTCCGTATCATTGAAGTGGCATCTTCCACCGCTTGACGTTTATACAACTTTGATTCGCCTGCCTCCAACCAAGACAACGGCGTATGACACTTCCTCCCGTACAAGGCTTCGAAAGGCGCCATTCCAATGCTTGCCTGAAAGCTGTTGTTGTAAGCAAACTCCACCATGTACAGGTGATCCTCCCAGTTCTTCCCGAAATCTAGGACGCACATGCGAAGCATGTCCTCCATAGTCCTATTGACTCTCTCGGTTTGGCCATCTGTCTGCGGGTGAAAGGCTGTACTGAACTTTAGCTTACTACCCAACAGACCATGCACCAACCTCCAGTCATTTGACGTGAAGCGTCCATCTCGATCACTAACAATACTTCTAGGCACACCATGCAATCGTACAATATTATCCACGTAGAGTTTGGCTAACGTTTCCACTGGATCCTCCTTTCTCACTGGGATAAAGTGCGACACCTTTGTCAACCTATCAACGACCACCCAAATGGCGTCATTTCCCTTCTGCGACTTCGGCAAACCGTGCACAAAATCCATAGATATGTCATCAAACTTCCATTCTGGGATAGGAAGGGGTTTCAAGAAACCTCCGGGCTTTTGGCATTCCGCCTTCACTAATGCACAAGTACGACACTTGGCCACATAAAGTGCCACATCCTTCTTCAAACCCGGCCACCAGAATAATTTTTTCATGTCTCTATACATCTTAGTGCTTCCCGGGTGGATTGAGTACTTAGTATGATGAGCCTCATACATCAACTCCTCCCGAATATTATCCGCACTAGGAACGCATAGACGACTGTCCTTCCTTAGCAACCCATCTTCAACCACAAACTTGGAATTTGACTCATCCAAAGCTTCATCCAAGATTTGCTTCATGCTGCCATCCAGAACCAAAGCCCGCCGAACTCTATCCGCTAGGTCACACTGCACCTCTGTCCAAAACAGTTTCGCCTCGGCACTAGACTGCTTATCGACGCAAGATATCTCCAATGCCTCCAACTCTTGGACTAATCTCTCATCATGTATTGATAACCAATTGGCTTGTGCGGGAATCTTACGACTCAACGCATCCGCCACTGCGTTTCCCTTCCCAGGCACATAGTGTATCTTGAAGGTGTAGTCCCCTAAGAACTCCATCCACCTCCTCTGCCTCATGTTCAAATCCTTTTGGTCCAATAGGTACTTCAAACTCTTATGATCGGTGTAAATATCGACCTTCACACCGTACAGATAGTGCCTCCAAAGCTTAAGAGCAAATATCACGGCCGCTAACTCTAAGTCGTGGACCGGATAATTCCTCTCATGAACCTTCAGTTGTCGTGAACCATAAGCTATCACTCTCCCATGCTGTAGCAGAACACAGCCCAAACCACTGCCCGAAGCATCACTATAGATCTCGAACCCTTCGGTTCCACTTGGCGAACATGAAATGAGCGCCGTGGTCAATCGCCTCTTCAATTCTTCAAAAGCCTGATCGCACTCCGGAGACCACACAAACTTCTGATCCTTTCTTGTCAACGTCGTGAGTGGTAGTCTATCCGCGAGAAGTTCTCTACGAAGCGCCTGTAGTAGCCAGCAAGCCCCAGAAAACTCCGGACCTCCGCCACTGTAGTCAAAGTAGGCCACTCCCGTATCGCCACTATCTTCGCCGGATCCACAGCTATTCCTTCTCCACTGACAACATGACCAAGGAATGCTATCGAGGACAACCAGAATTCACACTTGGAGAACTTTGCATACAACTGACTTTTCCTCAATGTCTCCAACACCATGTGTAAATGCTTGTAGTGATCCTCCTCGCACCGCGAATACACCAGAATATCATCGATAAATACTATCACAAACTGATCCAGGTATTCTCTGAACATCCTATTCATCAGATCCATAAACACGGATGGCACATTCGTCAACCCAAACGGCATGACTGTGAACTCGTAATGCCCAAACCGCATACTGAATGCTGTCTTTGGGATGTCGCTCTCCCTTATCCTCAACTGATAGTAACCGGACTTCAAATCTAACTTCGAATATACAGTTGATCCAACCAGCTGATCAAATAGATCGTCAATCCTTGGGATTGGATATTTGTTCTTCTCCGTAAGTTTGTTCAATTCCCTATAATCGATACAAAGCCGCAAGCTCCCATCTTTCTTCTTGACAAAGAGAACTGGTGCGCTCCAAGGCGACGAACTTGGACGCACATAACCTTGCTCTAGCAACTCTTGCAGTTGCACCTTCAACTCTGCCATTTCTCTTGGGGCTATCCGATAGGGGGAGCGTGACACCGGTTTGGCACCCGGTACCAGCTCTATAGTAAAGTCTATCTCCCGCTGAGGAGGGGCTCCTGGGAGATCATCTGGAAACACATCAGGATACTCGAACACAACTGGGATGTTGCCCAAACTAGGTTTAGGCGTCGCAGTCTGCACTAGAGTGACATACAGTTCTGCCCCAGACCGAACTACCTTGAACACCTGAAGGGCCGATATCAGAACTTTCCCTGACCCCTTCATGCCCGCAAAAGTAGTCTCTCCACCAGTGTCCAGACCCAACTTGACTTCTTTACGGTTTCAATCAATACATGCACTTTGCTCTGAGAGCCAATCCATACCGAAAATTACGTCGAACTCCACCAATGGTAGAACCAACGCCCGCAAATCAAACTCCCGGTCTCCAATCCGAATCTTCACAACACAAATCCTATCCGCACGCATTGAGCACCCATTAGGCAACAACACATCCAACTTGTTTTCTGCCATCGAGAATGGAACTCCGATGCGCGATATAAGTTTTTCGGACAAAAAGGAATATGATGCTCCCGTATCAAAAAGGGCTCTCGCCGGAAACCCAAAGATTAACACAAAGCCTAGCACTAACAAACGTAAGCCTACAAATACAAAGGTAACAGCTATAAAAGTTAAACCACTGTAATTTAACTCATACATGTCGCCACGTCTGCTTGCTTAATGGCCTCCTGCAGACCAAGGTTCTAGACTCTAGGCTGAGCTGGAGCATGATGGGACGCGGTTGACTCCACTGCCTTCCCTTTCTCCTCATAAGTCACTCCAGGCCTCCTCTCGGACTTTGAACGTCCGCTCCAACACTCCCGAGCAAAATGCCCCGTCTTCCCGCAGTTGTAGCAAGCTCCGGGGACTCGACTTGTAGTTGCCCCCGATGCATCAGCCGAAGGGGCTGAGTTCGAAGTCCTCCGCTTCTTGTTCCATCTACGGAAACCTGTCTTGTTACTTGGAACCTTGAACTCGGTCTTCCTTTCTCCTGGGTCCTTCTTCTCTTGAACTTTCTTCGCAACCTTTTCCAACGATCGGGCTGAATGGACCAAGGCTAGGAAGCCCTGCGCCTTAGGCCCAGCAAGGAGTAACTGTAAATCGCCGCGAAGACCCTCATAGAATCGGTTGGTCTTCCTCTCTTCTTCTGAAAACATAGCACCAGCATAACGACCCAACCGTGTGAACTCATGCAGATATTCGTCCACGCTTCTGGATCCCTGAGACAATCCAAGAAATTGATTCTCCATCTCCAACTTCTGAGCAGAAGGTACAAATCTGGCTAGGAACAATCTTGAAAATTCCTCCATCGGCACATCCGCAAGTTGCCTTCCCACTAGAAGATGAAACTCCATCTCGTCCCACCAAAGCCTCGCTTCACCCTCCAAAAGAAAAGTCGCTATGGTGGTCTTCTGCCACTCCTCAGTCATTGTGGCCATCAACACCCACTTTATGGAAGAGAGCCAATCCTCAGCTTGAGTTGGCGTTCCAACCCCATTAAACCTCGGAGGATTAAAGCCCATCACGTGCTTTAGCTGCCTCTCCGTAGTTCTCCTCGGCTCTACTAACTCAACTGCTGCGCGTTCCACCACTCTCCGCTCTGCCGCCCTAACCGGTTCTTGCTCACTCGCAGGAGGTGCGCGATGCATTTGCCCTGCAAGTTGGGCATTTATCATTGCGAACACGGCTTCAGCCACCATCTTGATGGTTTCTGCTGAAGGAGGTGTAGCAGGCACGTCCCTTGGTGCACTACTTTCCGCTGATTGCGGACGCTCTGACTGACCAGCACCGCTCCCAGCTGCCTAAATTAGCAAAGACACACGATTAGAGAACAAACAAATTGCTAAAAGCAATAATTAGAACACTCAGGTTCCACCAAACAAGTGTATTTTTCATTCCTAAGTGGACTTTCATGGGTTCTTTTTGATGTTATAACGATGACGCACACATGTGCTCACCACCCCTTAAAAGAATTCGCCCATGAATTCGTTTAAGCCTGATCGTAACCAAAAGTCTGATACCAAATTGTAACACCCCCATCTGTCGCATGGCATATAACAGAAGGTCCAGCTGGAACCCGACGCCATATACCACAGACAGTCGGAAGGGATACTAAATGAATAATCAAACCAACCGAATAAGACTACTCGTCCTAATCATAGAGCATTCTAGCGGAAGATTTTAAAGTTGAAAGAACCCAAAATTAAATCCATTAATATGAATGTCCACAGCTACAACAAAAGGAATGAAACCCCAAATACACAGAAACGGGTACATGACCTTATGGCCTTATAAATGTTCACTTAATAAAGAGTGTTTTACATACATCGGCTCGCAGGCCGGCCACACATGATAAATATAAAAAAACAACTATTCTACGGCCTTCTAGGGCCAGCACAGCAACATGGGCTCCAGCCCGCTATTTGGCGCTCGGCTCCGCAGCACCTGCAAGCACATACCACCGCACGGTGGCAAATAAAGCAACGGTCAGCTAAAAGCCGACCAAATTATAACGACCCCGCCCCTGACTCGGGACGGCGGTGCTCTTTCCCGGCATAACATTAGCCCAACAATATATATATAGCGTAATTATAATTCGCCACAGGTGTAGGTGATGGTTAAAACTCGGAAATTATTTGCGGTCACGCGGCGACCCGGCGGTTTTATTTGAGTTGAAAAGGCGGAAGTGAATTTATTTAAGAAAACGGGTCGCGCGTATTTATTTATTTATTTTGGATATAAAAAAGGTTTAGAAATCGAGTTTTAACGAAAGGAGGCAAGTGCACCTATCGTGAGTAGTACAGGATATTCCGGGTGGAATATCGAGGTCGTATTGTTCTCGGGTCTGGTTCGATTATTTCTACTCTTCCCTGGAGGGGACTATTATTTTACCGATAATTATCTTGTCGGGATATTTTATATATAATAAAATGCAGAAAATGACAGAAAGAAAATGAAAGCAATAAAAAGAAAGCTTGAAGGTGGTGTCGATGAAGAGCTTAGCTCGATGGCACCGAAAAAACAATTGAACTAAAATAAACTTTAAATAAAAAGAGCTCCTAAATTTCTAATTAATTAAGGCGGAGACTTGGCCGTGGAGGTTCCATTAAAATGAGCTCACCTATCTCTAGGACTATCGCTCACCTGAACGCTAAGACTATTCGACCGGGCTCTCGTCCGACGAAGGATTCCTCTTAACGCCCGCATTACGCTAAGAACCCCGCTATTGGGTGGGGAACCCAATCCGGTAGAGTTGGCGCGCCTCCTCTCTCGAGGGTTAGTGCGGAACTCTCTTTGCCAAGGGGTGATCTGTCCATACGCACGACCTCTTGGCGAGCGTATGGAAAACGGAAATAGGGCCCACACATCGATATGTGGTCCTACGCGTCGTTAACCCCAGGCAAACCTTAAGTACTTTTAATCAATTAGAAAAATTAGACCTTTAGTTATTTTAAGCTATTTTATCTGTCCCAATGCTCTTCGATGCCGAGGGCTAAGAACGATTAGCCACTCATCGGAATGGGGACGGCTTGCGAGAAAAGCAGAAAAGAAAGCAGTAAAGAAAGCAGTAAATGAAAGCAGTAAAATGAAAGCAGGAAAATAAAGCTGAAAATTGCAAGTCCTACCCAAACGAGTAGGACTGAAGAAAGCAGTAAATTGCGAGTCCCGGCGCAAATGCGTGGGCGGGAGAAATGAAAGCAGTAAAACGCACACACGCAAGTACTACTCAAATGAGTAGGAGAAAATAAATACGGGTCCTACTCAACCGAGTAGGACAAAATAAATGCAACGCACGCACACACTCTCTCGACATAAATGAAAACACACGCACACACACGACAGAATTGAAATAAAGCAAAGTGCCATTTAACTCTTAACGGGTAGGCGGAAATAGATGCGCACACATAAAAAATTGCAAAAAACTAAGTTAACGAAAAATTAAAACAACTGCATTTCTACCGCTAAAATGCGGTAGAAATGCATAAAAAGCAAAGATAAAAATAAACGGAGCGAAAAAGTTTGCAAATAAACGCAAAATGAAAATGCTCGAAAAATAAAAACGAATACATTTCTACCGCTAGAATGCGGTAGAAATGCATAAAAAGAGAACAAAAAAATTAAATAAGGAAAAAGATTTTGCGAAAAACTAAGTGCGCGAAAAATTAAAACAACTATATAATCATTCCTATAACTCCGTAAAAATGATTAAAAAGTGAAAATAAAGCGAAAAGAACGAAAAAGGTTTTGCGAAATAAAAAGCTAAGTTAAAAAAAAGGAAAAACACTTTGAAAACATTTTTACGGGTTATAACAATGAAATAAAAAGCTATAAAAATCTAAGTTAACAAAACTAAGTAAGAAAATGAAAACATAAAAGTAAATAAACTATACTCATACACTCACACACCCTTAGGAAAGAACGAAAAAAACAAAGTTGAAACAAAGCAAAAAAGATAAGATTGCATAGGGGAGATTTGCGTTAATCCATTCCAAAGTCATGTTGAGAGAAGAAAATAAAACACATCTTATTAAATAAAAGTACGAGTTACAAAGACACGAAAATAAAACTAAGGAGAGGGGGAGAAATTATCCCTTATATAAGCCTTGGAAGCAATCCAACAGCATTTCCCCTATACAAAATGGTTCAAAAAAAGGAACAGGAATTCAGAGCAGAACCTCTGAATTTATAGAAAAAAATTTACATGTGTCACGCCCTTGGTCACGGGCGTGACAGGGGGCGTGACAGTACTATTTGCGAAGGCGGCCGGCGATTTGACGGGAAAGTTGACTTTGGCTGGACACGTGTCGGTCTCGCAGTGGTCACGCCCTGGGTCACGGGCGTGACAGGGGGCGTGACAGGCAGGTGGATCTGGGCGCGGTGCGCGCCGAAAGTCTTCGGGCAGGTCTTGTCGGGCTAGCTGGAAAGGTCACGCCCCAGGTCACGGGCGTGACTCTGGGCGTGTCGGCTGGTGTCGACACTCAACGATCGTCGAGATTAAATCGTCGAGTGGAGTGTCACGGGCTTGGGTCACGCCCCGTGTCGGGTGACACGGGCGTGACCCCGGGCGTGTCAGGCTTTGGTCTTCAAAAATTGCTGATTCACGGGATTTTGACGTGTCACGCCCTGGTCACGGGCGTGACCAATATGTCACAGGCGTGACATGTCAATTTTTTTGGCAGATTTTCATTTTTTTCCTGAAAAATAAAATAAACTAAGTTAGTATAATATTTAAAAAATAGGAGCATTTTATTGAATAAAAATAAGTAAAAACGACAAAAATAAATGAAAACATCTAAATTAATGTACACAAAAATAGGTATATTTACAATTCATCAAATACCCCCATACTTAAGCTTTTGCTATTCCAGAGCAAAAGTTGGAGATGAACTTATAAGGAATAAAAGAAATCCTAAATTTAGCTACCGCTTGAATTAATTAAAAAGAAAGATCAAAATAAACATCCGGGGTTAAAAATTAAATCCTAATTTATGAAATGTTATGAATAGAGGAAGAGTTTCAAAAATACTTCTACATAAAATAAAATAGAAGGCAAAAATTTATTTTTGTTAGTTTAACAAAGATGGATTGGAATTATATAAAAAACTTTAGCTTAAAAGAAGTTAAACGAAATAATGCAATTTAAAAATTATGCTCTCAAAAAAATTTTAAATTAAGTCTAGAATCATTGAAATGAGATAACTGGTTTGGTGGTTTATGAAGAAGGCTTGAATATTGAGGCGAGGTAATTTTTTCTCGAACCTCCAATTTTTTTTTGGATAGTTAGGAAAACGAAATCTTATTTTCCTAACACATAATAAATTTTTTTTTTCTTTCTTCATAATAAATAAAATTAACCCAAGGTATATTTGTAGGAGTAATGAATTTTATCCTCTTACTCCATATATAATCTTTTTAAATTATTGGATGCCTATGTTTACGGAACGAAATCTTATTCCCATTGACATAGGATCTTTTAAGGGATAAAGGGGTAATCATGTCAAAGTAAGACATGAAAAAAAAAGGAAGTGGGTTTATTATTTTTTTTTTTCAAAAAGAAAACTAGATTTTAATAAAAAAGTTTTGAGAGCAACCTTTTTAAAATGAACGTTCCGATATTTCTAAAAGCATGAAGTAGAAATAATTGAAATCCATAGAAGTTATTTTCTAACATAAAAAACGAGCTTCTATTTATAAAATTAGAAGTGGTGGTGAAAAACAAGTTCCCTATTATAAGGAAAAGACATAAAAAATTCTTTAAGACTTAACCCCAGACACTTAAATCTATCGAACTTTAATTAATAAACGAATAGTAAGCAAAGAATAACTAAAATTCGCATATAAATTAACTCGAAACTAGATTGTTGGAAAGCAAAAAGAGTTAAGATATGGTGTATTCGAATTATTTTGTTACATAATTTAACAAAACATTTTTTTTGATTTTTAGAGTTTTTATCATTTTTTTTGTGTTTTAATTATTATCTTGTTAGGATTTTTTTTGATTTTTTTATCTTTTTAGGGTTTTTGGGTTTTTCTAATTTTTTTGATTTTTAGTTTTTGAGGATAAATTATTTACAAGAATGAGGAGAGAAAAAAGAGTTATTTACAAAGAAGATAGGGGGGAAAGAGAGATTTTTACAAAAAAACAAATTAAAAACTCGATTGCGGCCCCGCGAACAGACTCTTATTTGAATGGTTGGTTCGATGAGTCGAACGTCGCGGGCAGGCAAGACGCAAGTTTTTACAAAAAAGAAGAAGAGGGGGGAAGAGAGATTTTTTTTGTTGTTTTGAAGTTTTATGAAATAAAAACAAGGAAAAACAATAAAAAAATTTTTTTAGTTTTTTTATTTTTTTGATGTTTTGTAATTTTATGCGTTTTTGTAAAGTGCAGAAATAAAGAAATACGAAAATACCCCCATACTTAAACCCAACATTGTCCCCAATGTTGCAATCTAAGTATGCGGAACAGATAATATACAAAATATAATAAGTACAAAAAGAAAAAGGGAGGGTAGGAGCTTCCCTAAGACGAGTCCGGGAGGCCAAATTGGAAGCCCTGCATTATTTAGAAAAGAAAAAGCAAAAAGATAACAAAAAAAACAAAAAAGATACACTCGGCCAAAAGATTGCGGGCGGTAGGGGGGGTGTGCGTGGGGGAGTCGGAGGTAGCTAAGGCCTTAGCGACCACTGCGTGATAAAAAAGTGATCCCCTAGCGCGCACAAGAGTGAAAAGCGCGCTGAATCAAGAAAAAGTTAAATTAAATTAAATAAAATATATACTTACGTTTTTTTTTTGGGTTGTTTTTTTTTTTTTTTAAAATTCAAATTATTAATTTTTTGTTTGTTTTGTTTTTTTTTTCATAAGGAAAATATATTTTTAAGTTTTTCATTTTTCATTTTTTTTTTGTTTTTTGTTTTGTTTTGAGTTGTTTTTTTTGTTCAAAAACAATAATGAAAATAAAAATATTTTTTGTTAAGTTTTTTTTTCATTTTTTGGATTTTTAGTTTTTTTTTTTTAGTTTATTTGTTTTTAGTTTTATAAATTTTCAAATTTTTAATTTTTAAGGTTTTTTATAAAAAATTTTTTTGTTTTGAGTTTTTCAATTTTTTGTTTTATAAATTTGTAAATATATATATATTAGTTTTTATTATTATTATTATATTGGCCATATTTATATATATATATATAAATATATATGTAAAATTAATAGATTTCCAGGGTTTAAAATAACGAACCTAAAAGACCCCGGCAACGGCGCCAAAAACTTGATGGTTAAAACTCGGAAATTATTTGCGGTCACGCGGCGACCCGGTGGTTTTATTTGAGTTGAAAAGGCGGAAGTGAATTTATTTAAGAAAACGGGACACGCGTATTTTATTTATTTATTTTGGATATAAAAAAGGTTTAGAAATCGAGTTTTAACGAAAGGAGGCAAGTGCACCTATCGTGAGTAGTACAGGATATTCCAGGTGGAATATCGAGGTCGTATTGTTCTCGGGTCTGGTTCGATTATTTCTACTCTTCCCTGGAGGGGACTATTATTTTACCGATAATTATCTTGTCGGGATATTTTATATATAATAAAATGCAGAAAATGACAGAAAGAAAATGAAAGCAATAAAAAGAAAGCTTGAAGGTGGTGCCGATGAAGAGCTTAGCTCGATGGCACCGAAAAAACAATTGAACTAAAATAAACTTTAAATAAAAAGAGCTCCTAAATTTCTAATTAATTAAGGCGGAGACTTGGCCGTGGAGGTTCCACTAAAATGAGCTCACCTATCTGTAGGACTATCGCTCACCTGAACGCTAAGACTATTCGACCGGGCTCTCGTCCGACGAAGGATTCCTCTTAACGCCCGCATTACGCTAAGAACACCGCTATTGGGTGGGGAACCCAATCCGGTAGAGTTGGCGCGCCTCCTCTCTCGAGGGTTAGTGCGGAACTCTCTTTGCCAAGGGGTGATCTGTCCATACGCACGGCCTCTTGGCGAGCGTATGGAAAACGGAAATAGGGCCCACACATCGATATGTGGTCCTACGTGTCGTTAACCCCGGGCAAACCTTAAGTACTTTTAATCAATTAGAAAAATTAGACCTTTAGTTATTTTAAGCTATTTTATCTGTCCCAATGCTCTTCGATGTCGAGGGCTAAGAACGATTAGCCACTCATCGGAATGGGGACGGCTTGCGAGAAAAGCAGAAAAGAAAGCAGTAAAGAAAGCAGTAAATGAAAGCAGTAAAATGAAAGCAGGAAAATAAAGCTGAAAATTGCAAGTCCTACCCAAACGAGTAGGACTGAAGAAAGCAGTAAATTGCGAGTCCCGGCGCAAATGCGTGGGCGGGAGAAATGAAAGCAGTAAAACGCACACACGCAAGTCCTACTCAAATGAGTAGGAGAAAAAAAATACAGGTCCTACTCAATCGAGTAGGACAAAATAAATGCAACGCACGCACACACTCTCTCGACATAAATGAAAACACACGCACACACACGACAGAATTGAAATAAAGCAAAGCGCCATTTAACTCTTAACGAGTAGGCGGAAATAGATGCGCACACATAAAAAATTGCAAAAAACTAAGTTAACGAAAAATTAAAACAACTGCATTTCTACCGCTAAAATGCGGTAGAAATGCATAAAAAGCAAAGATAAAAATAAACGGAGCGAAAAAGTTTGCAAATAAACGCAAAATGAAAATGCTCGAAAAATAAAAACGAATACATTTCTACCGCTAGAATGCGGTAGAAATGCATAAAAAGAGAACGAAAAAATTAAATAAGGAAAAAGATTTTGCGAAAAAGTAAGTGCGCGAAAAATTAAAACAACTATATAATCATTCCTATAACTCCGTAAAAACGATTAAAAAGTGAAAATAAAGCGAAAAGAACGAAAAAGGTTTTTCGAAATAAAAAGCTAAGTTAAAAAAAAGGAAAAACACTTTGAAAACATTTTTATGGGTTATAACAATGAAATAAAAAGCTATAAAAATCTAAGTTAACAAAACTAAGTAAGAAAATGAAAACATAAAAGTAAATAAACTATACTCATACACTCACACACCCTTAGGAAAGAACGAAAAAAACAAAGTTGAAACAAAGCAAAAAAGATAAGATTGCATAGGGGAGATTTGCGTTAATCCATTCCAAAGTCATGTTGAGAGAAGAAAATAAAACACATCTTATGAAATAAAAGTACGAGTTACAAAGACACGAAAATAAAACTAAGGAGAGGGGGAGAAATTATCCCTTACATAAGCCTTGGAAGCAATCCAACAGCATTTCCCCTATACAAAATGGTTCAAAAAAAGGAACAGGAATTCAGAGCAGAACCTCTGAATTTATAGAAAAAAATTTACATGTGTCACGCCCTTGGTCACGGGCGTGACAGGGGGCGTGACAGTACTATTTGCGAAGGCGGCCGGCGATTTGACGGGAAAGTTGACTTTGGCTGGACACGTGTCGGTCTCGCAGTGGTCACGCCCTGGGTCACGGGCGTGACAGGGGGCGTGACAGGCAGGTGGATCTGGGCGCGGTGCGCGCCGAAAGTCTTCGGGCAGGTCTTGTCGGGCTAGCTGGAAAGGTCACGCCCCAGGTCACGGGCGTGACTCTGGGCGTGTCGGCTGGTGTCGACACTCAACGATCGTCGAGATTAAATCGTCGAGTGGAGTGTCACGGGCTTGGGTCACGCCCCGTGTCGGGTGACACGGGCGTGACCCCGGGCGTGTCAGGCTTTGGTCTTCAAAAATTGCTGATTCACGGGATTTTGACGTGTCACGCCCTGGTCACGGGCGTGACCAATATGTCACGGGCGTGACATGTCAATTTTTTTGGCAGATTTTCATTTTTTTCCTGAAAAATAAAATAAACTAAGTTAGTATAATATTTACAAAAATAGGAGCATTTTATTGAATAAAAATAACTAAAAACGACAAAAATAAATGAAAACATCTAAATTAATGTACACAAAAATAGGTATATTTACAATTCATCAAATACCCCCATACTTAAGCTTTTGCTATTCCAGAGCAAAAGTTGGAGATGAACTTATAAGGAATAAAAGAAATCCTAAGTTTAGCTACCGCTTGAATTAATTAAAAAGAAAGATCAAAATAAACATCCGGGGTTAAAGAATTAAATCCTAATTTATGAAATGTTATGAATAGAGGAAGAGTTTCAAAAATACTTCTACATAAAATAAAATAGAAGGCAAAAATTTATTTTTGTTAGTTTAACAAAGATGGATTGGATTTATATAAAAAACTTTAGCTTAAAAGAAGTTAAAGGAAATAATGCAATTTAAAAATTATGCTCTCAAAAAAATTTTAAATTAAGTCTAGAATCATTGAAATGAGATAACTGGTTTGGTGGTTCATGAAGAAGGCTTGAATATTGAGGCGAGGTAATTTTTTCTCGAACCTCCAATTTTTTTTTGGATAGTTAGGAAAACGAAATCTTATTTTCCTAACACATAATAATTTTTTTTTCTTTCTTCATAATAAATAAAATTAACCCAATGTATATTTGTAGGAGTAATGAATTTTATCCTCTTACTCCATATATAATCTTTTTAAATTATTGGGTGACTATGTTTACGGAACGAAATCTTATTCCCATTGACATAGGATCTTTTAAGGGATAAAGGGGTAATCATGTCAAAGTTAGACATGAAAAAAAAAGGAAGTGGGTTTATTATTATTTTTTTTTTCAAAAAGAAAACTAGATTTTAATAAAAAAGTTTTGAGAGCAACCTTTTTAAAATGAACGTTCCGATATTTCTAAAAGCATGAAGTAGAAATAATTGAAATCCATAGAAGTTATTTTCTAACATAAAAAACGAGCTTCTATTTATAAAATTAGAAGTGGTGGTGAAAAACAAGTTCCCTATTATTAGGAAAAGACATAAAAAATTCTTTAAGACTTAACCCCAGACACTTAAATCTATCGAACTTTAATTAATAAACGAATAGTAAGCAAAGAATAACTAAAATTCGCATATAAATTAACTCGAAACTAGATTGTTGGAAAGCAAAAAGAGTTAAGATATGTTGTATTCGAATTATTTTGTTACATAATTTAACAAAACATTTTTTTTTATTTTTATAGTTTTTATCATTTTTTTTGTGTTTTAATTATTATCTTGTTAGGATTTTTTTTGATTTTTTTTATCTTTTTAGGGTTTTTGGGTTTTTCTAATTTTTTTGATTTTTAGTTTTTGAGGATAAATTATTTACAAGAATGAGGAGAGAAAGAAGAGTTATTTACAAAGAAGATAGGGGGGAAAGAGAGATTTTTACAAAAAAGCAAATTAAAAACTCGATTGCGGCCCCGCGAACAGACTCTTATTTGAATGGTTGGTTCGATGAGTCGAACGTCGCGGGCAGGCAAGACGCAAGTTTTTACAAAAAAGAAGAAGAGGGGGGAAGAGAGATTTTTTTTGTTGTTTTGCAGTTTTATGAAATAAAAACAAGGAAAAACAATAAAAAATTTTTTAGTTTTTTTATTTTTTTGATGTTTTTGTAATTTTATGCGTTTTTGTAAAGTGCAGAAATAAAGAAATACGAAAACACCCCCATACTTAAACCCAACATTGTACCCAATGTTGCAATCTAAGTATGCGGAACAGATAATATACAAAATATAATAAGTACAAAAAGAAAAAGGGAGGGTAGGAGCTTCCCTAAGACGAGTCCGGGAGGCCAAATTGGAAGCCCTGCATTATTTAGAAAAGAAAAAGCAAAAAGATAACAGAAAAAACAAAAAAGATACACTCGGCCAAAAGATTGCGGGCGGTAGGGGGGGTGTGCGTGGGGGAGTCGGAGGTAGCTAAGGCCTTAGCGACCACTGCGTGATAAAAAAGTGATCCCCTAGCGCGCACAAGAGTGAAAAGCGCGCTGAATCAAGAAAAAGTTAAATTAAATTAAACAAAATATATACTTACGTTTTTTTTTGGGTTGTTTTTTTTTTTTTTTTAAATTCAAATTATTAATTTTTTGTTTGTTTTGTTTTTTTTTTTTCATAAGGAAAATATATTTTTAAGTTTTTCATTTTTCATTTTTTTTTTGTTTTTTTGTTTTGTTTTGAGTTGTTTTTTTTTGTTCAAAAACAATAATGAAAATAAAAATATTTTTTGTTAAGTTTTTTTTTCATTTTCTGGATTTTTAGTTTTTTTTTTTAGTTTAGTTGTTTTTAGTTTTATAAATTTTTCAAATTTTTAATTTTTAAGGTTTTTTATAAAAATTTTTTTGTTTTGAGTTTTTCAATTTTTTTTTGTTTTATAAATTTGTAAATATATATATATATTAGTTTTTATTATTATTATTATATTGGCCATATATATATATATATATATATATATATATATATATATAAATATATAGGTAAAATTAATAGATTTCCAGGGTTTAAAATAACGAACCTAAAAGTCCCGGCAACGGCGCCAAAAACTTGATGGTTAAAACTCGGAAATTATTTGCGGTCACGCGGCGACCCGGCGGTTTTATTTGAGTTGAGAAGGCGGAAGTGAATTTATTTAAGAAAACGGGTCGCGCGTATTTATTTATTTATTTTGGATATAAAAAAGGTTTAGAAATCGAGTTTTAACGAAAGGAGGCAAGTGCACCTATCGTGAGTAGTACAGGATATTCCGGGTGGAATATCGAGGTCGTATTGTTCTCGGGTCTGGTTCGATTATTTCTACTCTTCCCTGGAGGGGACTATTATTTTACCGATAATTATCTTGTCGGGATATTTTATATATAATAAAATGCAGAAAATGACAGAAAGAAAATGAAGCAATAAAAAGAAAGCTTGAAGGTGGTGCCGATGAAGAGCTTAGCTCGATGGCACCGAAAAAACAATTGAACTAAAATAAACTTTAAATAAAAAGAGCTCCTAAATTTCTAATTAATTAAGGCGGAGACTTGGCCGTGGAGGTTCCACTAAAATGAGCTCACCTATCTCTAGGACTATCGCTCACCTGAACGCTAAGACTATTAGACCGGGCTCTCGTCCGACGAAGGATTCCTCTTAACGCCCGCATTACGCTAAGAACCCCGCTATTGGGTGGGGAACCCAATCCGGTAGAGTTGGCGCGCCTCCTCTCTCGAGGGTTAGTGCGGAACTCTCTTTGCCAAGGGGTGATCTGTCCATACGCACGGCCTCTTGGCGAGCGTATGGAAAACGGAAATAGGGCCCACACATCGATATGTGGTCCTACGCGTCGTTAACCCCGGGCAAACCTTAAGTACTTTTAATCAATTAGAAAAATTAGACCTTTAGTTATTTTAAGCTATTTTATCTGTCCCAATGCTCTTCGATGCCGAGGGCTAAGAACGATTAGCCACTCATCGGAATGGGGACGGCTTGCGAGAAAAGCAGAAAAGAAAGCAGTAAAGAAAGCAGTAAATGAAAGCAGTAAAATGAAAGCAGGAAAATAAAGCTGAAAATTGCAAGTCCTACCCAAATGAGTAGGACTGAAGAAAGCAGTAAATTGCGAGTCCCGGCGCAAATGTGTGGGCGGGAGAAATGAAAGCAGTAAAACGCACACACGCAAGTCCTACTCAAATGAGTAGGAGAAAATAAATACGGGTCCTACTCAACCGAGTAGGACAAAATAAATGCAACGCACGCACACACTCTCTCGACATAAATGAAAACACACGCACACACACGACAGAATTGAAATAAAGCAAAGCGCCATTTAACTCTTAACGAGTAGGCGGAAATAGATGCGCACACATAAAAAATTGCAAAAAACTAAGTTAACGAAAAATTAAAACAACTGCATTTCTACCACTAAAATGTGGTAGAAATGCATAAAAAGCAAAGATAAAAATAAACGGAGCGAAAAAGTTTGCAAAAAACGCAAAATGAAATGCTCGAAAAATAAAAACGAATACATTTCTACCGCTAGAATGCGGTAGAAATGCATAAAAAGAGAACGAAAAAATTAAATAAGGAAAAAGATTTTGCGAAAAACTAAGTGCGCGAAAAATTAAAACAACTATATAATCATTCCTATAACTCCGTAAAAACGATTAAAAAGTGAAAATAAAGCGAAAAGAACGAAAAAGGTTTTGCGAAATAAAAAGCTAAGTTAAAAAAAAGGAAAAACACTTTGAAAACATTTTTACGGGTTATAACAATGAAATAAAAAGCTATAAAAATCTAAGTTAACAAAACTAAGTAAGAAAATGAAAACATAAAAGTAAATAAACTATACTCATACACTCACACACCCTTAGGAAAGAACGAAAAAAACAAAGTTGAAACAAAGCAAAAAAGATAAGATTGCATAGGGGAGATTTGCGTTAATCCATTCCAAAGTCATGTTGAGAGAAGAAAATAAAACACATCTTATTAAATAAAAGTACGAGTTACAAAGACACGAAAATAAAACTATGGAGAGGGGGAGAAATTATCCCTTACATAAGCCTTGGAAGCAATCCAACAGCATTTCCCCTATATAAAATGGTTCAAAAAAAGGAACAGGAATTCAGAGCAGAACCTCTGAATTTATAGAAAAAAATTTACATGTGTCACGCCCTTGGTCACGGGCGTGACAGGGGGCGTGACAGTACTATTTGCGAAGGCGGCCGGCGATTTGACGGGAAAGTTGACTTTGGCTGGACACGTGTCGGTCTCGCAGTGGTCACGCCCTGGGTCACGGGCGTGACAGGGGGCGTGACAGGCAGGTGGATCTGGGCGCGGTGCGCGCCGAAAGTCTTCGGGCAGGTCTTGTCGGGCTAGCTGAAAAGGTCACGCCCCAGGTCACGGGCGTGACTCTGGGCGTGTCGGCTGGTGTCGACACTCGACGATCGTCGAGATTAAATCGTCGAGTGGAGTGTCACGGGCTTGGGTCACGCCCCGTGTCGGGTGACACGGGCGTGACCCCGGGCGTGTCAGGCTTTGGTCTTCAAAAATTACTGATTCACGGGATTTTGACGTGTCACGCCCTGGTCACGGGCGTGACCAATATGTCACGGGCGTGACATGTCAATTTTTTTGGCAGATTTTCATTTTTTTCCTGAAAAATAAAATAAACTAAGTTAGTATAATATTTACAAAAATAGGAGCATTTTATTGAATAAAAATAAGTAAAAACGACAAAAATAAATGAAAACATCTAAATTAATGTACACAAAAATAGGTATATTTACAATTCATCAGTAGGCTCGCACGGCTAAACACCCCGTGCACTCAGGGCACATTCATGGTGAACCCTGACCCATCAGTGCATTCACCACCACCCCCAAGATGGCAACAACATGTGAGCATTTAGCCTTTTTGACCACCGTCTAAGGCTCCGACTATGCCAACGTCCAGTCCCCGTCTTTTAGTCTCTCGCACCGAACCACATAGCCTAGGTCCAATTCCACTTGCCCGTTGCTCACGCCGCATGTCCAATTTAAGTCCTTTGCGCGGGCCAAGCTTCTCTCGGATCCCAAATTTTCCAAAACAATCTCATAACCCAGTTATGATCAAGGCCGGTTCCCAGACCGCCAAGTTAGCAGAACACGTTTCCGCTCAATTTTCCGGGTGCGCTTTGAAGCTAACCTCCAAGGATCCCTGCTGCAATCTACCGCGTAGAAACCCGAAAAATCCAAAGCACGGAGTCTTCTCCGGCAAAACCACATCAAATGCAACATCACCGATCCAGACAAAACATGTCCGGGTAGGCTTTACACACAATGCCTATGCCCGTACTTACGATTCCGGGCTCTATATGCAACAAAAGGGGACTATTCCCGTCAACCCCAAGGAACACCATGCACTTACCGCATACTCGCGGGAGCGGGATTCCCTATGCAGAAAGAAAGAGCTTCAAGCGCTCAAGTTGAGAATCATTACCCTTGTAGTCCGTTTTGGCGTCATGGAAAAACTACGCGGTTAGAACTCTTCGCAATGACCTTCCCTCCACGGATCCGCTCTCCGATTTCGAAACGGTGCTCCGATGCTCCGCCGGCGGCCGGAAACCTCCTTCTTCTTCCTCTTCTCTCTCACTTTGGAAAAGGAGAACTTTGGAGAGAAAATGAGGAAATAACCCCCTATTCCCGGCCTTAACAGAGCAGAATTTCATCTGGGCTGTCGGATCTAAATTAAAGGAAACGAACGACTCGGATCTGCACAAAATTCCCCAGACCTGGGCCGCACACGGCTTGGCACACGGCCGTGTCCATGGCCGTGTGCCTCGATCCAGGCACGATCGTCGAACTGAGAAACGCACACGAGCCAAGACACGCTCGTGTCTGACCTGACACGCCCGTGTCGGGTTCCTCGACACGCCCGTGTTCGTGGGCGTGTCACGCATAACCGCCACGGTAACGGACACGACCCATCAGGACACGGGTAGGGACACGGGTTGGCACACTCCCGAGTCGGATGACACGCCCGTGTCATCCGGCCGTGTTTCTGGCCGTGTCCTTCTCGGGTTGAAAACGGCCAAAAAAATCACCAACCAGACACGGCCTTGGACACGCCCGTGTCCTAGGCCGTGTACCCCTACAGGCAAAAAAAACTCTTTTTTTTCACGACCGACTCGCACACAAATTTCGGGGCGTTACAGTCTCCCTGAATTTGTGCCTCCGGTGTAATCAAATCGCTGTCCGGAACTTCTTTGTCGCGCGGTCTGTGTTGTAAGTCCGCTTCTCTAGTCCGCTTGGAGATATTCTTCTCTTTCATCGCGCGCAGTCTTTTATCAACCTGCTCGGCAACGGTCGACCCGTCCCTCTTCCTCTTCTTTCTTTTAGCTCTCTTCTCGAAAGAGTCCGCGGAGGCCTCTCCTAAGTCAGGCTGACTCTCGCGGACAGTCTCAGGGTTTGCGACAATCAATGCCTTTGAAGGCGCATCCTTGCCAACCTCTTCTCCTGAAGTCCGCCTATCTTCTTCATCCAGGTTAATGATGGGCACCTGGGAATTGGGGGAAGATATTTCGGACTCATTATGTTCACTAACGGTGTCCGCTGAGTTCGTAGTTTTCTGGGAAGGGGCAGAGTCCGACAGAGTCACCATCTTTTCACTTCTCAGTGGTTCAGCGTCAAGAACTGCGGCATCCTCGCGCACAGATACATTAGCACAGCGGACTGCTTTCTCAGCAGGCTTCTGGATGTGGGAACCTTCTCCAGTAGAGCGGACAAGATCCTTTTTGTCGACCTCTTTATTATCTTCTTGGTCTTCATAGGCGTTGTTAGTGCCATCTCGCCTTTTACAGTAAGACTAAAGAAGAAAGCTCCAAGCCTTGCCATGCCGGACTGGAAAGTGGAGACCGCAGGTGGTGAATAGAGCCCCGTATCGATCGGAATTTCAAACAGTTCCAGGCCCTCCAGCGATATTTATAGCGCTGGCGACATTTATGAGGCTTGCAGACTCCGCGGTTAAGGAAACATTTCGAAGTTTTCTGGAAACTTAAAAATGTGTGGGGATTATGTTAACCGCTCAGTCCGCAACATCCTACGAGATGCCAAGACCCCCTTTTCAACAGGCGCGGACTCAATTAGGCAGTCCGCACAGTCCGGCAGAGCAGCGGTAATCAACCACCAAGGATGGTTCCCAGCAGCGGATTCGAGGCTATGTTCGCTCAGTCCGCCGTACCTTGGGATCTGGATTCTCTACAACAGCGGACACAGTATCCCGTCCGCCCAGGCCGCCATCCTCCAGCAGGATCGCGCCTAGCAGCAGCAGATGGAAGCTCCAGCCCGTGAGCCCAGTCCGCCCCTTCTGCGCGGTCTAGCGTGTTCTTTCTTTTTTGCTTCCCGTCACCGTTGCCCGGTTCTCCTGTACCCCGGGCAGTCGGTTATTTTAGCCCTGCCCGTTTGGGCAGGCCCCCCATCCTATAAATAAGGGGGAGGTGGTGCACCCAGGGCACGCTGACTCGAACCCAGGAGCCTACTTGTTAAAGGTTGCGGACTCAAATCTTGTGCCTTGTGGACTCCTCCTTGCTCTGCTCTTGTCAACCTTTTTCCTTCACTTGTAACCAAATCTTTCTTCAATCAAGGAAATGCCCGTCGCAAGAGAGGCATTCAGGCCGCGACGGGCGAAGTCTATTGTTGTCGTGGCTCACGGCCCTGCTGTTCTTCCTGCTCTCATCCGCTTAGTAGATTACAACTCGCAGTCTCTCTATTCCCCGGTGCTCGAACTGTTAGCTGGTGGTGCTCGACCCCCCCCCCCCTTTTGTGTTTTTGTGCATCAATAGTGCTATGATTGATTTTATCAGGGCCATGATGATAACATGATGGAAGATATGGTGGAGGGGTCCAATGTTAGAGCAGTGGACAGTTCAGTAGAATGTTGGGTGGAGACATTTTGAGGGATAGTAGATGTTGGAGATGATGAAGGAGGGACATCTGTCATGGGGACATCCTGAGTGGATGGATGTGGAGGAGGAGGAGAATTGAGGGGGGAATTCAGAAGATCAAAAGTTGGAATGGAGGATAGGTGAGGAGGAAGAGGAGATGATGGTGGTGTTGGATCTGGTAAATCTGTGGGGGGATTGAGGTGATGGAGGTGGAGTGGGTTAATGGTATTCCTCACTAGAAGATTAGGGGATGTTGGTAAGATTCAGGGGTGGAGAGGTGGCAGAAGATGTTACTGTAGGAGGGATATGAACTTGTTGGAGTTGTGTTGCTGGAAGAGATGGAGATGTGGGGATGATCTCTTCAGTGGGGTGGGGAGTGGATCTTACAGCCCTAGTGCTTTCAGAAGCGGGGGTTGAAGAGGTTGAAGCCTTGGAAGGCTTAGTTATGGTCCTCTCCCACCTGCCAAACAAGATACATATGAGCCTCTTGCTGGCATTAATGAACATGGTCTGTGAGACCAGGGATTCAGCAGTCTTTTCCTTTAAGAAGATCCCTAGGATGCTTCCAAAACAGACTTCCTTCTTGTTGTTCTTTTTCTTTATCAAATCAAATATAATTTGAGCCCAATCCACTTTCTTCTTATTGACCACTGCACACATGACCAGGATTTGATGCCTGGTGATGTAGTCATGGGCAGTGTGCTTGCCCAACAAGACTTTTCGTACAATATTTGCCAAGAACTTTAATTCGGCAGATAGATGTTTCTTTAACAACTTATTGGGATTATCTACAGTATATCCCATTAAACACAACATCATATCATATTTTTCTGAATCGATTTCTAACTATTCTTCACCATTAATCAACCCAAAATTCTCAGTAAGTACAGCGGGAGATAAAGATACAGAGTTACCCGCAATTGTTCCAATCATAGTGTTCTCCTCTGATGTAGATGTATAAGCCCACTCTCTGATTTCAGTTGCAGACAGTTTTATCCTTATTGACATCAAATTTTTTAGTTTCTGTTCCACCAGAAGTTCCAGTATATGCAGAAATATTGGATCTGAATGTTGAAAGGATTCGAAGTCGAAGTCAAAGCCCGTGTCAAACTTCATTCTGGTTAGGGCACCTGCTAGAATAGCCATTAGAATCACCTGCAAGAGAGACAAACAGTGATCAAGTGCAAGAGAACAGAAAGCGCGGGACGGAGGTCGAAGAAAAACCTAGATATAAGGTTTTCCAGAATATGAATCGACAAACTCAGTTCCACGAAAATTAAGAAATTCTTCGACCTGAAATCGACGAAATAATTAATAGTCAAATAATTCGTCGAGCTCTGTCTGAATATTTGAAGTTTCCTCGAGCTCCGTTCGATGAAAGTTTTCTGAAGTGAATTTGTTGATCTCCGTTCGACGAAAACCAACTTCGCTCACAAAGAGTTTGTCGTCATGCATTTGATGAATATCTCACAACGTTCCATAGTTCGTCAAGCTCCGTTCGACGAACTTTGGCAAATTCGTCGAGTGCAGACTTAAACTAAACTAAGTCTTCTCTATTGATCATTCCCAGCTGATTTATAAAGAAGATATGATTTCTCTCATCCAGAGGTTTGGTGAATATATCAGCCCTTTATAAATCAGTGTAGATATAGACAAGCTTAATTTTGTTTTTGTGTACACACTCTCTTACGAAATGATGTCTAATGTCTATATGCTTTGTCCTACTGTGATGGACTGGATTATGTGCTATGGTTATAGTACTTGTGTTATCACAAAGTACAGTTGAATTATTTAAGTTGATACCATAGTCTAGTAATTGATTTTGTATCCGCAACATCTAGGAACAAAAGCTACCTGCTGCAATGTATTCTGCCTCAACAGTTGAGGTAGATACAGATGAATGTTTCTTAGAAAACCAGGATACTAATCTCATACCCAGGAACTGGCAAGTTCCTAAAGTACTTTTTCTAACCACCCTGCATCCAGCAAAATCAGCATCTGGGTATCCAGTTAACTCAAATTCTGATTCTGTAGGATACCATAGGCCTAGACTAGGACAACCCTTTATATATCTCAAAATTCTTTTTAGGAAATTACGGTGAGATTCTTTTGGGTTCACCTGGAACCTAGCACAAAGGCATGTGGCAAACATGATATCAGGTTTGCTTGTTGTAAGGTGTAACAGGGATCCAACAATGGCCCTATATAGTTTCTGATCCACAGGTTTCCCATGTGCATCTGAATCAATTACATCATTTGTAACCATAGGTGTCTTCTTTGCTGAGGCATCAGCCATCCAAAACTTTTTGATAAGCTCTTTAGTATACTTAGCTTGGGAGATGAAGATGCCATCAGGGAGCTGCTTCACTTGGATACCAAGAAAGTAGGAAATCTCACCCATGCTACTCATTTCAAATTTAAAATGCATGAGATCAGAGAATCTCTTGCACAATTTTGAATCAGTAGACCCAAATATTATGTCATCCACATATATTTGTACTAACAGTATTTGATCCTTATGATGTCTAGATAAAAGTGTTCTATCTACAATGCCTCTAATGAATTTATGCTCTAACAGAAAGCTGGCTAGAGTCTCATACCAAGCTCTTGGAGCTTGCTTTAGACCATAGAGAGCTTTATGTAATTTGTAAACATAAGAAGGATGAGTTGGAGAAATAAAACCTGGAGGTTGTTCAAAATACACCTCTTCCTTGAGTACTCCATTCAAGAATGCACTTTTCACATCCATTTGATAGACCTTGAATCTCTTGTAAGCTGCATAGGCAAGGAATATTCTGATTGCTTCCAACCTTGCAACAGGTGCAAAGTTCTGGTCATAATCTATTCCTTCTTCTTGCCTATATCCTTGTGCAATAAGCCTGGCTTTATTCCTCACTATTACTCCTTGTGCATCCTGCTTGTTTTTGTAGACCCATTTGATTCCAATGACTGGGTAGTCTTGAGGCTTGAAACCAAATCCCAAACTCTACATCTCTCAAACTGATTTAATTCCTCCTGCATTGCAATGATCCAGTGGGGATCTAGCTCTGCATCATGGATGGATAGAGATTCAATCTGAGAGAGAAAACAAGCATGCATCAAATCTTGGTTGAGTTGATGCCTTGTTTGTACACCTGCTGATATGTCTGCAATAACTTGAGATCTAGGGTGATCCCTAAGTGTGACAAGATTAGCTGGTGGAGTTGGTTTTGCAACAGCATTTGGAATTAATTCCTCCTGTGGAATTATGTTTTCTGTTGGGGGAATATCACTCCCTTCAATACCTTCATCTTCACTTTCTTCAATGACTTGTGGAGAAGGATGAGTTGTAACCTCTTGGGTAAGTTTTAGTCCATCTAAACTCTCACACAAGTGATATACCTGCAAGTTGCTTCTTGTAGAAATTTCTTTCTCCTTGCAAGACATGTTAGCTTCATCAAAAGTAACATGGATAGAGTCCTTAATTTTTAAACTTGATTTGTTATAAACCCTATAGGTTTTGCTTACTTGGGAATATCCTAGAAAAATTCCCTCTTCAGCCTTTGCCTCAAACTTTCTAATATATCTTTTGTTGTCTGTGTCAATATAACATATACAACCAAAGACTTTAAAATAGTTTATTCTAGGTTTCTTCCATTTTAGTAATTCATAGGGAGTCCTATTCTTTAGCTTATATATCAGGCTTCTATTTAGGATATAGTTTTCAGTGTTCACAGCCTCTACCCAAAAGGTTAGTGGCTTGTAAGAATCTGCAAGTAATGTACCTGCAGCTTCAATGAGTGTCCAATTTTTCCTTTCAGCTACCCCATTTTGTTGAGGAGTTCTAGGGGCTGATAAGCATTGCCTGATACCTTCCTTCTCATAGAACTCATGCATAAGAAGAGACTCAAACTCTGTGCCATGATCACTTCTGATCAATGCAACATGAGTAGAGAACTCAATCTGTATGTTCCTGAGAAAATCTGTAAGAACCTTGAAGGTATCTGACTTAGATCTCAGAAAGGATGCCCAAGTGAACCTGGAGAAGTCATCTACAATAACCAAAGTGTAGGATTTCCCTAATAGGCTTTGTACAGTAATGGGTCCAAATAGATCCATGTGTAGCAAATACAAAATCCTAGGTGAATCACGTTTATTAATGGATTTGAAACTAGATTTAGTTTGCTTGCCTAATTGACAAGCCCTGCAAAGGCCTTCCTTCTTGTAGGGACCAGAAGGTAAACCTCTAACAAGGTTGTGTTTTTATAGCCTAGCAATGTTTTTCAGGTTAACATGACCTAGTATTTTATGGCATAAATCATTCTGGTTACTAATTAAGTTAAGTAAACAGATATTAGAATTGGCAGATAGAAAATCAACTAAAAATATATGCCATGTTTATTTCCAATTAAAACTGCTTGATTTTTCTTATTAGAAATAGTACATGAAGATGAACTAAAATGTACCTGATAACCTTCATCACATAATTGACTTATGGATATGAGATTATGCTTCAGTCCTCTGACATATGTCACTTTCTTGAATGTGACAGCTCCAATCTTCACGTCTCCAAAACCTTCTGACTGGCCACATTTGGAATCACCAAAGATCACCATTGGTCCTGGCTTGGACTTATAATTAGTTAGATTGTCCTTGTTGCCTATCATATGTTTGGAGTAACCACTGTCCAAGTACCAGGTCTGATTCACACTTGGACAGCTCTTTACCTGTAATGAAAAACAGTTAAATGTTCTTGACCCAGGTAACATTGGGTCCTTTGTTTTCCTGGTATGAAAAGATAGAAATTACAGAAAATTCATGTTGGGATTTATATCCTAGAGGGTGATATCTCATAGGTGGTATAACCCAATCAGCTAGTGGATTGAAATCTTTCCTGGAATTATTTAAGTTTCTGTTATAATTAACGTTTTGGTTAAGTCTTTCTGGGTTCGACGAATTTCTGTGAGTTCGTCCACCAGAGTTCGACAAATAGGATTGAGATCGTCGATCTCTGCCCGGAGAATGAATATATTAATTTTATGTGCCCCTTGTTCGTTGACCTCTGCTCGACGAACCATACAGAGTTCGTCGATCGCAGTTAGACGAATAACTATAACTATAGTTTGCATTCAGAGTTCGTCAATCTGGGTTCGAAGAACTGGCTAGATTTCGTCGATCTAAGTTTGACGAATTCTACTGAACCTTGTTACCTATGGTTTTCTGGTTGTTGGTTTTCTGACCTATTGATTTAGAAACATTTTTTGTTGTTTGTTTATTGATTACTTTTTCTTTTCCCTTAGCAGTGACAAATTTTATGGGGTTGTTAAGTTGTTCTTCCTGAGAATGGGGTGAAACCTGATGAAGCACCCAAGCCTAGCTTGCCATTAAGTCTGGCATTCACAGTGCTTGTGATGTCCATGAGCTTGAGGTTTCTTCAATTAAGAGTTTCCTCAAGTTGTTTAGCCTCACAAAGTTCAGTTTTTAATAATGTTATTTGCTCATTAGCTAAGCATAATTCATCTTTTAACCTATTATTTTCAGAGTTAATGTTTTCTAAATTTCCTAATTTTTTCTCAAGGGTTTTAATCTCTTTTTTTGAATTTATTAAGTTTATACACATTGATTTAAATTCAATTTTAAAATAATCTGAAGTGTAATCAAAAGAAGATAGTACCTTTTCAGCTTCTGAATCTGAAGCTTCTTCATTGTATGACTCCTCTTCTTCTGAATTGCTTCTGGAAGCATCAATTGCCATGAGGAAAACTTCCTTAGCCCTTGCTTCTCCCTCATCTTCACTAGAGCTAGAAGATGTTGATTCATCTTCAGTTTCACTCCAGGTTTCAGCCACAAAACCCTTTTCCTTCCTCTTGTATTTGCTAGAAGAAGGTTTGCTGGTGTGCAGTTTCTTGGTGTCTTTCTCTCTTCTCTTCTATTTCTTCTGGTTCTCTGGACACTCAGAGAGGAAGTGCCAAGGATTCATGCACCCAAAACACACCACTTCTTTAGTTGGTGTTTTATTATACCTGGGTTTGTCATCTTGCCTAGATGACTTTTTTCTAAAGACCTTTCTTTCCATCTTATAGAATCTTCTGGCAAATAGTGTTAACCCCAAAATCGGTGATCCTTCCCAAGGGAGCCAGCTCGCTCATCGTGACCTGCCCCGGGTTCCTCCTGGAGGTCGTGAGGCCCTAGGTTGGGCGGACAGAACTCTCTGTCCGCTCAGGCCGCGCGGCTTGCGCGATCTCAACGGTCTGACCTTCCATACTGCGTGCCTTCCCTTGGTCAACAGGGTCCGCGGACTGCTTCCGCAGTCCGCCTCAGCAGGCCTCCCCCTTTTCAGCTTAACCGCGAGGTTGTATTTGCAGGTCCCTCTCTGCCAGACTCAACTACCTATCCGCCCAGGCCGGCAACAGGTCGTATATCCCTTCACCCAGCCGCATGGGCAGCCGACTCCTCCAGTCCTCCTACAGAGCGCAGACTCCAACTCCGGCTACCCGCCAAGACCAGAAGCAGTCCAAGTTCCTTGCGAGCTGGGCGGACTCAAAGTGCGATCGAGACATCTAGTCCGCCTTCAGTGGTGAACCCCAACAGCCTTAACCAGGCTCATCTCCAACGTAAGCGGACTTGACCTTGCAGCAGTCGCGGAATCAGCGGGCTTGGTGGACTCTCTATGCAGTCTTCCCTTCCCTCCGCCAGCATCAGCTTCTCAGCAGCAGTACCAGCTTCTCCCACAGTCCGCAGTCTTGGTGCGGACTCGGTCAGTAGTGGCGTACACTTTCCAGCCCGCCAGGCAACAGACCCTCCAGAAAGCAGTCCCAGTCCGCATGACCTCGTGCGGACTCGTCGGACTCCGCGGGCACTCTCCTGCTCGCACCCCTTGCAGCTCGCTCAGTTTAGCAGCGATGGACTCAGCGGATTCTCCTTGAAGTCCGCTGCTTGTCCTCCAGCATCCGCCACCACAGCAGTAGGCGGATAGTCCCAGGTCAGCCGTGACGGACTCCGCGAACCCGCATCGCAGTCTGCCACTGAGTCTGCCATTTTGCCGACAGTAGCTCCGGATTCAGTATCAAGTCCCATTCCGCGCGCCCTGTGGCTGACTCGGCGGACTCCGTCTCCATCTCGCTCAAGTTACCGTCTCACCGGGGGTAACGTCACCGCAACCGTTACCTCCTCGGGCCTATAAATAGCCCCCCATCCCTCTCGTGGCGGGGGATGTCTCTCGTCATCGCCAAGGTGCTCACGCCCGAAGTCAGCCAACTAGGCTAGCTCCTGCGGACTTCGTTTCTCAGTCTGCATCCCTCTCTGCACCTTAGTCTGCGCGGTCTGTAGTTTCCCTTAACCGCTCGGCCTGCCGGCTTCGCTCTTCAGTCCGCGCGGCCTCCTCTGGCATTCCTTTTCCTTAGCCGCCAGCTTCCTTCTTATACCCTTTATTGCTTTGTGGTAAAGGCGTATTAGCAAGTTGTAAATCTCACTTTTAATAAAAGGAAAGCCCATCGCAAGAAAGGCATTCAGGCTGCGACGGGCGAAGTCGGGTGTTGCCGTGGTAGACGGCTCGACTGTTCTTTTTTCTCCCGTCCGCATAGTAGATAATGGCTTGCAGTCTGCCTCTTTTCCCTTCCTTCCCCCATGCTCGAACCATTAGCTGGTGGTGCTCGACCCCCTTTGCATATTCGTGCATCAACAGTTAACACGCGACCTTCAGATCAAGCCATTTTTGAAGTCTGCGGGCATAATGTCAGATCGCCAGACCACTCAACCTGACCTTCAACCCGACAAGGATCCCCTTTGGGAAGCAATCGCGCGGTTAGCACAAGAGACTGACAAAATATCTCATGTCGTCGATTTGCAGTTCTCCGCGGTGTACGACGTCTTGGGAGCTATTGTCAAGCGGCTAGACTCAACAGTCCACACCAACACCGGTCTCCTCCGTCAACTCGACGCCCGCAGTGGACAGTCCGCCTTTTAATCCACATGCTTGTCCGCAAGGAGTACAAGCCTACCTACGGCCCTATCCGCGCGCCTACTCGCAAAACCGCCCAGCATCTTACTCTCCTGTGCAGTCGGCGGCCCCTCTGCGGGCTGGAAAACTAGGTCCTCAGTTCGTCACTTATCCTCCTAATCACGTGAGGACAATGCAAGATACTTCTGCTTCTGCGAAAAGTAAAAAGCATGAGTTAGTTTTGTTCCAGGCAAAATAGCGTGAAAAGGAGAGGCTTGCTCATTTCATCAGACGATTTCAGAAGGAGGTTCTTGAAGTTTACGAAGCCAATCCAAAAGTGTACAAAATTACTCTAATTGAGGGATTAAATGAAGGACTGTTCAAGTTCGAAGCCACTCTCAGAAAAGAGAAAACATATCAGGAGCTAATCAACCTCGCTGATCAGTACTCTCGTGCGAGGAGAGGCAATTTTGACAGTGTCATGAAAAGCAAAGCAAGTTCCAAGGAATCATCTCAAACTCTATGCCAAAAATCCAGGGACTCTAATCAATATTGTGAATATCACAAAGGAAAGGGTCATTTGACAGAAGATTGTAAAGCTCTTAAGCAACTAGTGGAGATGATGATGAAGCAGGGAAAGTTTGGTGATGCCATCCAAAGGATCTTTGCATCCCCCTCTGAATCCTGAGAAGACAAAGGCATGATGGACATCCTCTCCGGCTTGGAATAAATAGGCTAAAAGAGCCTCACCTTCAATCATGGAAGTAAACGCAAGCGCGCTAGTTTGTCTTTATTACCGATTCATTTCCTGAAATTTCTATATCGAAGATGTTTTTATTTCATATCTCAAAACCTCATACTAACACCTTTTCAAGTGTTCCTTTTTTCCAAACAGCTTTAGAAATAGGGATAACTGATACCAGGAGACATCGCCGAGTTCAGCAAAACTTCCCCTAGAGCTGTTGTCATTAGCATAACACCACGAAGACCACGTGTTGCGGGGAGATTTCGCACCGTGTAGTGGGAGCTTGTAGGCTCTAGTGAGGTAGGATTCTGAACTTCGGATCCCGGCTAGTACCTGACCCCACCTCTGCATTATGGAGGGACACGGTGGGAGTTAAGCTCTACCATGCCGCATTAGGGATATCGTTATAACTTCGATGATCGCGTGAGGAAAGTTATGCCACTCCGGCTCACTTGCCCACGGGTCATCTTAATTTGTAACCCTCGAACACTCTGTGGTACCCTCAAGCAGTGCCTGCAGGAGACCCACAACTGGGTTGATCTTATAGGAAATCAATGCCACACGCACCTACCAGAAAGATAAACTTGGGTTGTACTCCAGTCAAGAGGGCAGTGAATCCTTCGCCTCTTTTTGAGCAGGTAGCCTTGTGACCTTGCGAGGAAAGCACTGCCACACGCACCTGCCCGCTTGGTCATCCAATTCTGAAGTGGGTTGATTACATAGCTCCTGCGACTCTGTGAGGAAAGCAATGCTTCATGCACCTGCCCACTGGGTCACATTAGTTATGAATCATTTCTTTTAGCATACAAAGGTGTGGACTTAAACTAGTGTTCGCTAAGTCCGCAAGCCTTCATTTTTCAATTTAGCTAGACTTTGCTATGGTCTTCAGTTAATCCGCAGAGCTTGGATTATTCAGTATGTCGAGCCTACTTGGGTTACAGTTTTTGCGACCCTGCGTGGAAAGCAATGGGCTTCGTGCGCACCTTCCCGCTTGGTTGCTTGAGTGTGTAACCCATCTTTCTCAGGTCAAAAGAAAGATTTTCAATTTAGTTACAGACCGCGCGGTTTTATATGTTGGTTTATATTGTCCGGCTTCTGTATACCTGCATATCGGTTTGTTCTTTATATAATCGGACAGTCGGCCGACCTGTTCCCGACCTATTTTCGGCTTAAATTATTTGGTTTCTATATACCTACCCGCTCTCATGCAGTTTTAATCACTATTATTCGGTCGGCTTAGTTACTGACTAGTATGATTAAGTATTTTTGGTTGACGACTTATGTTATCGTATCAGAAGCGCCCTAGCCGCAAACTTATACAAGTTCGCCCTAGCCACAATCTTTTACTTCAATATCCCTACGGATAACCTTGATTACTTCATTAAGGCAAATGGTGGTTTAAACTGTTAGCCTCTATTAAATCGGAAGTTATGCTGAGACCGAGCGGACTTGAACAAGTAAGAAAAGTGAAAAGTGAAATAAGCTGCACGACAAAGGTGAAGTTTTCCTTTTCTATTTTTATTTCATTGAATGTTACAAAACGTTAATCGCGCGGTTTACAACAAATACCGTCGATTTCCCAAAAAGATCAAAATATAAGTAAAAAGTTACAAAAGTCCTAATCGGTCAGCTTAAGCTTTTTAGCCGCAGGAGAACGTGAATCACCGTCATCATCGATGTTGTTAACCCCTCAGTCCGCAATATCCTACAAGATGCCAAGACCCCCCTTTCAACACTCGCAGACTCAAATAGGCAGTCCGCCCAGTCCGGCGAGGTAACCAATCGGCCACCAAGGATGATCCCCCAGCAGCGGACTCAAGGATCTGTTCGCTCCGTCCGCCGTGCCTTGGGATCTTTGGATCTTCTATGGCAGCGGACTCAGTGTCACGTCCGCCCAGGCCGCCGTCCTCCAACAGGATCGCTCCTAGCAGCAGCAGACGAAGCTCCAGCCCACGAGCCCAGTCCGCCCCTTCTGCGCGGACTGGCGTGTTCTTTTCTTTTTGCTTCCCGTCACCGCTGCCCGATTCTCCTGTACCCCAGGCAGCCGGTTATTTTAGCCCATCCCGTTTGGGCAGGCCCTCTATCCTATAAATAGGGGGAAGGTGGTGCACCCAAGGCATGCTGACTCGGACCCAGGAGCCTACTTGTTAAAGGCTGCAGACTCGAATCTTGTGCCTTGCGGACTCCTCCTCGCTCTGCTCTTGTCAACCTTTTCCTTTCACTTGTAACCAAATCATTCTTCAATTCAAGGGAAAGCCCGTTGCAAGAGAGGCATTCAGGCCGCGACGGGCGAAGTCTGTTGTTGCCGTGGCTCACGGCCTTGCTGTTCTTCCTGCCCTTATCTGCTTAGTAGATTACTACTCACAGTCTCTCTATTCCCCGGTGCTCGAACCGTTAGCTGGTGGTGCTCGACCCCCCTTTGTGTTTTCGTGCATCAACATTTAACACGCGACCTTCAGATCTGAGTAGTGTTCTGAATTCAGTGGACGTAAATGTCAGACCGCAGAGCCCGCCCTTAAGACCGCTGCAGTTCTTCTGAGGACTCTCTTTGGGACGCAATTGAGCAAGCTCGCCTTGAGGCCGAGCAGTCCCGCCGGCAGACTGACTAGCATCTCGACGCAATCATCCAAGCCCTGTTCACGCTAGCCCAGCGGCTTGCTCCACAGGCCGCAGCAGAAGCAGCGAACTCGCCATTCCGCCAGACTCCAGCTCGCCGAACTTCGCTTCGGCAGTCGCCAGCCACTCCACGGAATCCTGCTCAGTCCGCCGCCCCTCTGCTCCCTCAGGAGGAGCAGTTTGCTTTCAGGAATTTCTTCAGAGAAGCTTCCAGGGGCACTCCTGCCCGCAAGCTTCATTTTGCTAACCCCCAGTCCGCCGAGCCCGCGGACTCCCCGGCTTCAGTCCGCCCCTTCTACCCCGCAGAGTTCGAGACCCTGTCTCCCTTCGTTGACCGAATCCGATGGGAATCGGCTCCGAACAACTTCAGGGAGCCTCGCATCCCATTCTATTCAGGAGGGACTGATCCAGTCTCTCACCTCCAAGTATTTGAGGGGGCAGTTGCTTTGAGATGCCTCTCAGATGCAATTAAGTGTAAACTCCTGCTTACCACTCTCGAAGGACAGGCGAGAGAGTGGTTCTATGAGCTGCCTTTGGGCCCAATCTCTTGTTTCGTAGAGCTTCGCAGCCAATTGTTGCGGAGGTTTGCTACCTCAAGAAAGAGGAAGAATGGGCCAGCTGCCCTATTTGAAATCAAACAAAGGGACAATGAATCAGTGGCGCGATTCGTTGATCGCTTTCAGAGAGAGATCCAAGGGGTAAGGAATGTGAACCCCGATTATTACAAGGTCACCTTGATCCATGACCTCCGGGAAGGCCCCCTGAAGTTTAAAGCAACAACCAAGACACCTGAGACTTATAAAGAATTGATCGACATGGTCAACCGTTTCATTGAAGGAGAAAACGCCAATCCAACCTATGTCTCATCCCTGACAGCTAAGGTTGAAGGAAGGGATGCCTCCGCTTCTTCCTCTCGTAGCAATCCCCCTCGCCCAGACTTCCAGCCTCCGTCTGAAAGAGGCAGGAACTTCCGCCACAAGAAACCTTTCCTTGGCCATCAACAGTTTCACGAACAGAGACTGTCATTGGCCGCCACTCCCGCCGTTCCATTGCAAGCTCTTCCCATCCTCCAGCAAGCAGCCTTGCCTGCTCCGAGCCAATCTGATGCAAGCCCCATGGAGGACATTGCAGATCTGGACCTTGACGAAGTCATCCAGATCTTGCAAAGGAGATCAGAAGAAAAGAGGCAAGAGCCTCAGAAAGTGCGGAGGCCAAGGAATAATGCACAGTATTGCCAGTTCCACAAAGAAAAGAGCCACTTAACCGACGATTGCAAGGCCCTTCGCATGCTGATAGAGAAGCTGCTCGCCGAGGGCAAGATTGACTTGGCCAAGAAGGATTCTCCTTCTTCTTCGAAGCCATCCACCTTGAAGGGAAAAGAAGTCGGCGAAGCATACCAGGAATGTGTGGAGGTCGAGGACGAAGGCCGTCTGGGGCCGATCAACGTCCCGGTGGAGTGCTTCGACGCAGATGATGAAGGGGTTCTAGGAAGCCTCTTCTTTATCCATGGTGGAGCAGGGACCGAGTCTACTCGGAAATCTTCAATTTTAAGGGTCACCCGGGCAGAGGTGGCCTCTTCTTCCTCCGTTGCTCCTCCAAGTGAGGTTGTCACCTTTGGTCCAGCAGATCTACCCCAAACAGCCAATCCGTTTGATGATGTTGTAGTGATCAAGGCTGTGGTTGGGGACTTCACAGTTGATAGAATTCTTGTTGACACAGGCAGCTCGGTCAACCTCCTGTTCAAGTCTACTTTTAAGGTCCTGAGGACTGGAAAGCCTCTGCTTTCCACTGAGGGGACACTCTATGGTTTCTCAGGAGAGAGAAAAGAAGTGGAAGGTAGCGTCATCCTGCCCGTGAAGCTTGGAGCGGCAACTAAGCAAGTGCAATTCATAGTGGTTGA
Source organism: Platanthera guangdongensis (assembly GCA_039583875.1). Lineage (NCBI taxonomy): Eukaryota > Viridiplantae > Streptophyta > Magnoliopsida > Asparagales > Orchidaceae > Platanthera > Platanthera guangdongensis. The sequence goes on from CM077158.1 coordinate 155,652,800, forward strand.
TGCCCCCAGCAGCTACCATGCCATCTTCGGCAGGCCCCTGTTAAACAAGTATCAAGCAGTGGTTTCCACTTACCACCTCGCCATCAAGTTCTTTGCAGATGGAAGGATGTGCCGGGTCAGGAGCGACCCAAGGAGAGCAAGGGAGTACTACGTCCGCACTGTTAACATGGTTGAAGCCAGCCCTTCCCTTGCTCCAACAGCAGCTGCAGAAGCCTCTCCCAGTTCAGAAGCTGCTGCTGATGAAGGTGCTCACCTGGAACCTGCCCAGGTGACGTAAGGAGTCCCCATTGCTGAAGGGGAGTAGAGGAAGCTCTCCATCAACTCGGAGTTGCCTGAAGATCAAAAGGCCGAGCTGATTTCCTTCTGCTGAATAACCTGGATGTCTTCGCCTGATCAGCAGAAGACATGCCAGGAGTGGATCCTGATGTTGCATGCCACCACTTGAATGTTGATCCTGGCTGCAAGCCTATACAACAAAAGAAGAGGGACATAGCTACAAAGCTTGCAGAGCCAATAAGTGAGGAGGTTGCAAAGCTCCTCAAGGCTAATTTTGTTAAAGAAATTCAATATCCCACCTGGATATCAGACGTTGTAATGGTTAAAAAGCCAGGGGAAAATGGCGAATGTGTGTAGATTTTACCAAACTTAATAAAGCATGCCCTAAAGATTGCTACCCCTTGCCTCGGATAGATTCTTTAGTTGATTCCGCGGTAGGGTAGTTTTACATAAGTTTTTTAGATGCGTTTTCTGGCTATCACCAGATAAGAATGCATAAGCCTGACGTTCCTCACACGTCGTTCATTACTAATGATGGTTGTTATTGCTACCTTGTGATGCCCTTTGGGCTTAAAAATGCCAATGCAACTTACCAACGGATGATGGACCGTGTGTTTAACCATCACAAGGGAAGGAACCTAGAAGTGTATGTAGACGACCTCTTGATTAAGAGCAAGTCGTTTTCGCTGCACTTGCGAGACCTAGCAGAGACGTTCGCTACTCTGCGTAAGTACAAAATGAAGCTCAACCCATTAAAGTGCACCTTCGGGGCGAGTAAGGGGAAGTTCCTTGGTCATCTCCTTACTCCAGAAGGGCTTGCTCCGAATCCGGATAAGGGAAAGCCATTCTTGAAATGCCTACCCCTCGTTCGCCTAAGGAAGTTCAGCAATTAGGGGGAAGGCTGGCAGGTCTTGCAAGATTTCTCTCTTGGGTTGGAGATAGGAGTGCTACCTTCTTTAAAACCCTCCGAGTAGCATCCAAGTTTGAGTGGACGAAATAATGCTCCCAAGCTTTTGAGCAGTTGAAGATGCAACTGACCTCAGCACCCCTACTTCAGAGTCCCCGGCCAGGAGAGATTCTTTTCTTATACCTAGGGGTTGGCCCTGAGGCCGTCAGCTCCGTTCTTCTTCGGGAAGAGGGTAGGAAACAATTCCCAATTTACTATGTTAGCCACATCCTAAAGAGTGCTGATACACGGTATCCGATCTTGGAGAAGTTAGCCTTGGCACTAGTCATGTCAGCACGCAGACTCCGTCCTTATTTCCAAGCACACTCAATTCAAGTCGTTACTGATCAACCTTTGACAAGTGTGTTGGAGAAACCAGAACATTCCGGCAGACTAGCTAAGTGGGCAATAAAGTTGAGTGAATTTGAAATCTCTTATGTGCCCAAGACAGCCATCAAAGCTCAAGTCCTAGCAGACTTCCTTATTGACATGCCAGAGTCCAGTTCTGATCGAGCAGAAAGGTCACCTTTGGCTTGGACCATCTATGTTGATGGTGCCTTAGGCAGAAGTTCTTCTGGAGCAGGAGTGGTTCTCATTAATCCAAACAGCGTCAAACTAGAGCAGGCCATCAAATTTTACTTTCCAGTGACCAATAACCAGGCCGAGTATGAATCTTTGCTAGCGGGCTTGAGACTTGCAAGGGAACTAGGAATCGATCATGTTCATATCAAAACCAATTCTCTGGTAATGGCGTCACAAGTCCTTGGTAACTTCGAAACAAGAGAGTCGATCTTGAAGAAATATCTTGCTCTTGTGAAAATAGAAGTCGGCAGGTTCAAGAGCTTTACCATCGAGCATATCCCCAGAACAGAGAATGAGGAGGCAGATTTTCTTTCCAAGTATGGGATGCCTTCAGGAGGAACAACTTCTGAGCTCTTCCGCCCGGCGGTGGTGGAAGGAGATTTGATGCAAGTGGGTCAACGCACCTCCGGGATGGACCCATTCATTCTCTATCTGTCAACGGGAGATTATCACCATTCAGTCAAAGATAAGAAAAAGTTCATAATAAAGGCAGCTCACTACTTCTTAGTGGCAGGAATCCTCTACAGAAGAACCTTCCTTTCTACCATGGCCCGGTGTGTTTCAGAATAAGAAGCCCCCCTTGTTTTGCAAGAAGTTCATTCAGGAGAGTGTGGAAGCCACTCGGGAGCAAGAACCCTGGAAAGACGGATCCTGCAGCAGGGTTATTTCTGGCCCACTATGAAGAGAGACTCTAAGGTCTATGCAAGAAAGTGTGCTCAATGCTAGAAGTTTGCTCCACTTCAACTCCAAGCAGCTCAGTCCCTCAGATCGATTTCAACTCCTTGGCCCTTTGCGGTTTGGGGGATGGATCTCATTGGTCCTTTTCCCATGGCAAGCGGGCAACGGCGTTTCATCATCGTAATGATCGACTACTTCAGCAAGTGGATCGAAGCCAAGGCATTGACTAAGACAACTACTCAAGTCATCAAAAACTTCATTTGGGGAGAGATTGTCTGTCGGCATGGGATACCTATGGCAAAAATCACTAATAATGAGCCATAATTCAACAACTCAGAGATGATAGATTTTTGCAAGCAGATCGGAACAGAGCTGCGGTTTGGATCAGTTCATCATCCCAGAAGCAATGGCCAAGTTGAAGCAGCCAACAAGCAGATCCTCAATTTGCTCAAAAAGAAAGTGCAGAATCTCAAGGGCAGCTGGGCTGATCAGCTTCCATCAGCCCTCTGGTCCCTTAGGACAACGCCATCATCCGCAACTGGGGAGACTCCATTCAAACTTTCTAATGGCTCGGAGGCACTCATTCCAGTTGAGTTTGAAGTCCCGTCACCTAGAGTTCTACTTGCAAGAGAAGGCGTTGAGGACTGGCTTGAGTTGAATAATGAAGAGATGAGGTTCATCCTGGAACACATCGAGGCAATCAGAAATCAAGCAGCTATAAGACAGGAGGAGGTCAAAAGAAGGATGGCCCGCTACTTTGATCAGAACGTAAGGATCAAACACTTCCAAGTGGGAGATCTAGTTCTAAAGAAGATTGATGCTGCTGCAAGAACTGGTTCAGTTGGAAAGCTCAATCCAAATTGGGTCGGCCCTTTTGTTATCAAAGAAGCGTTAAAGAGCGGCGCTTACCGCTTACAGACATACGAAGGAGAGGATATGCCACATACATGGAGCGGGGATGATCTCAAACGGTTCTATTCTTGAACCTCCTTTTTCACTTTGTGTATCCTCTTCAAGAGCCATTATGAATAGAAACTACTTGCTAACGCTTCTTCAAGTGTTTTGTCTATGTAATCATAACAGATGAAACACTAAGAAAGATTTCAAAAATGGTTCTGCACTTGAACTCTCCTTTCTTTCTTATGCTTGCTTTGCAAATACATCTTATTAATCAAAGGATTCATACTGACACTTTTTTCTAGTACTCTCTCTTTCTCTCCCAAAGATCTATAACGGTTCCCTGATACCAGGAGACATCGCCGAGTTCAGCAAGACCTCCCCTAGAGCTGTTGTCATTAGCGTAACACCACGAAGACCACGTGTTGCGAGGAGTTTTTGCACCGTGTAGTGGGATCTTGCAGGCTCTAGTGCGGTAGGATTCTGAACTTCGGATCCCGGCTAGTACCTGACCCCACGTCTGTATTATGGAGGGCAGGGTGGGTGTAGAGCTCTACCATGCCGCATTTGGGATATCGTTACAACTTTGATGATCTGGTGAGGAAAGCAATGCCATGCGCACCTGCCCACCGATCATCTTAGCATGTAACCCTCGAACACTCCATGGTACCCTCAAGCAGTGCCTGCAGGAGAGCCACAGCTTAGACTGTACTCCAGGCGAGAGGGCAGGGAACCGTTCCGCCGAATATTCTTGCTCTTCACATGGAATCTTCCTGGTGCGGACTGGTTTTCGTTATCCGCACAGTCCGCCGGTTTTATTTGGGTTGATCATATAGCATGTGGCCTGGTGAGGAAAGCAATGTCATGGCACCTGCCCACCTGGTCGCAAGCTATAGATCATTTCTTCTGTTTACTGCAGACTGGCTTTATCTATCCGCATAGTCCGCCAGTTTCCTTGGGTTGATTTTATAGCTTGTGACCTGGTGAGGAAAGCAATGCCATGCGCACCTGCCCACCTGGCCGCAAGCTATAGGTCATTTCTATCTTTGCGGACTGGTTTTTTGTATCCGCTCAGTCCGACGTTTTCCCTGAGACCGCAAGCTATAGATTATTTCTATTGGCATATATACGAACTGCGAAATTATATCAGCTAAGTCCGCCGAATGGTTTTCATATGTTATCATTTGATAAGTTAATAAAGAGAATTGTGTACTGCTACTATAACTCAATGAAGTCCACCTTATATTGTTATCAGCCGGCTATTTTCGTTTTCATTTTTTAAGGCAGACAATGAGTGGATTGATAAGTTGAATTCTCTAATCAGCAAGGTTCATTATAGATGGTCTTTGTATCTCACGGACTACAATTGGAACTCAACAGAGTCCGCCTGGCAATTTCTTCTCATTCCAATGGCGGACAATGATCAACTCTAATCAGCAAGTTAAAAAGCTCAGTAATCTATCAGCGTGTCATGCGGACTGCTAAGTGTCAGATCGAACTTAATTGCATTAAACACAAAGAGAGAACATTGCAAGAAGAAGACAGATGCAAAAATATCGTTTCTATTTTGAAAGATATTGTACCTACTCACCTAGAGGGGGGGTGAATAGGTGACTTAAATCTTTTTAACTTTTTAGGCAGAATTCAAAGTTTATCACAGAATTATAACACAGCAATTAACCAGCAATCACAGTAATCAATCCAGCACACAGTGAACACACAAATTTATAGTGGTTCCCCAAGATTTGGGTACATCCACTTTCCCCCTTCGCCTATCTGGCAGTGTACTAGATTCGGCCAAACTCCTCCACTATCTCAGATCCTCAGATCTTACACTGAGAACCCCAAAACAGGTTCCTACAGCTCAGGCCCAAGGCCCTACAACTCAGCTTCTTCACAAAGCCTACACTCAGCTTCTTCACAAAGCCTACACTAAGCCACCAAGGCCTACACTCAGCCACAACAGGCCTACACTCAGAGATATAAATCTCCTACACTCAGGCACACATGCCCTACACTCAGCTTTTATAATTACAGGCTTACAAACTCAGATCCCTAAGGATCCTACAAGAAAATATGAATACAAAAATGTAAACTCTACAACTTAGAGAGAAGAGAGAAGAGTTGTGAGTTTCTTGATGAGTTCTTGGAAGAACTCAGTTGAGATCAAACTGACTTGACTTTCTTCAAAGCTTCTTGAATGTAGAACACAATAAGATTGATCTCCTCTGCAGTTGATCCTTGATCTCTGCTACTTAAGATTCAGAACAAAATCTGAACCCTTCTTCTCAGCCTGGTTCCAACGGCTGTCTTCTTGGATGGAGCTCTCTCTCTCCCACTACTTGGATCTTCACTAGATTCTTCAAGGAATAGCTAGATCTTCTTTTCTTTTCAATTACTTGAACAACAGTTTCTGTAGAAAGTGTAAGCCTATTTATAGGCCTTCTTCATGGTAACCGGCTGGTCCAGTTCATAACTGATTTCTGACAACTCTGACAGGTGCAGTAGACCGGCTGGAATGGCAGCTGTCAAGTCATACAGTCAGTTCTTGAAAAATCTATAACTGTCTGAAAGTGTCGAGACTGTCTGTTTTTAAGTGTCGACATGTAACGCCCCGAAACTCAAAGGATCAAAGGGGGACGTTTTGGGCCAGTTTGGGTTCTGGCTGCAGGCACACGGCCTGGGACACGGGCATGTCCCAGGGCGTGTCAAGCCTGTGTCGACACTAAGACGGGAAGTCGACACTTTGGTCTCGACATTGTGTCGAGACTGGGCACACGGCCTGCTACACGGGCGTGTCGTAGGGCGTGTCGACCTGTGTCGACACTTAGCCGCGAAGTCGACACTGTGCTTTGACGATATGTCGAGACATGGCACACGGCCTGCGACACGGGCGTGTCGCAGGGCGTGTCAGCCCGTGTCGACACTCGTCCCGCGAAGTCGGCACTTTGGTGTCGACAATGTGTCGAGACATAGCACACGGCCTGCGACACGGGCGTGTCGCAGGGCGTGTCGACCCGTGTGGACACTTAGCCGCGAAGTGTCAAGACCGTGTACACGGCTTGGAGCCCAGGTGTGTCAAGGTGACACGGGTAGGGACACGGGCGTGTCCTAGAACCCGTGCAGTGCTCGGGTTGATTTTGGGGAAAAATCATGGGGTACACGGCCGATCACACGGCCGTGTCAGGTGGAACACGGGCGTGTCAGCTCGAACACGGGCGTGTTCGATACCCGTGTGAGGTTCCAGGTAATTCGATTTTGACGGCGAATGAGGCACACGGCCCAGGACACGGGCGTGTGCCAGGCCGTATTCGGTCCAGATTGGGCATTTCAGCCCCGAATCAAAGCCGTTCGTTTCCTTATTTTGAGATCCAATGGCTGGGGGATGTTCCTGAAGGGATATACCCGTGGATGGGCTTAGAAAACCCTCACTTTTCTTAAGTGTTCTCTTTCTAAATCCTTGGAGAGAGAGGAGAGCTAAGGGAAGAAGAAGGAGCTAGATCCGCCATTGGAGGAGCTTCGGAGCTCCGAATCATGAGCCGACTCCGGATCCATGGAGGCAACGCTAGTGCGGTTATTTTCATCCGATTACTTTTCAATGGCGCCAAAGAGGAACTCAAGGGTAACGATCCTCATCTTGAGCAAGAATAGCTCTCTTTCTTAGCATAGGAAGCCCGCTCTCGCGAGTTTGCGGAGAGTTGGAGGCGTTCCTTAGGTAGATATGTGAAGTCCCCGTTGTGTAGAGTCCGTATGCGAGAACGGACATAGGCATGATGTGTGAAGCCTACCCGGACATGTTGGTCTGGATCGGTGATGTTGCATTGCATAATTCCGGAGAAAACTCCGTGCTATTGGTTGTTTTTCGGGTTTTCTACGCGGTAGATTGCAGCAGGGAGCCTTGGGGACTAACCCAAAGGTGCACCCGGAAAACTGGGCGGATACGAGATCTTGCCAACTTGGTGGCCTGAGAGCCAACTTGAACATAACTGGGTTATGTGATTTGTGATGGACACGAGACTCTGTGGAAGTTTGACCCGCGCAAATGGCTTAAATTGCTGTTGCGATGTGAGCACGGGTTAGATGGAACCGTACCCGTTCTATGTCGTTCGGTTAAAGAGACCTAAAGGCACGTGGCACTTACCGTTGGCATAGAGTAGGGTCTTTGGCGGTTGATGGCTTAAATTGTCGTGACCCAGGCCGAGAAGACAAATTGCTCATAGGTTTGGCCGTCAGTTGGCGGTGGTGAGTCCGGAATGTTGATGGCTTAAATTGACGTGACATAGACCGGTTCACCGAGAATGTGCCCTGAGTGCACGGGGCGTGTGGCCGTGCGAGCCAACGTCTGTGATGAAATGGCTATGAATATATACATTGCTCGCTTATGCTAATGAAATGCAGGGAAGGAGCATCGCCGCCCCGAGTTGGGGGCGGGATCATTATAATTTTGTCAGCATTGCTGACCGTTGCCTTGTTTTGCCACCGTGCGGTGGTTTGTTGCTTGCAGGTGCAGCTGGACCAAGCGGTCAATAGCGGGCTAAAGCCCTTTTTGCGAAGCTGGCCCTCGAAGGCCCAAGTAGAAGTGTTTACTGCTTTATTCATGTATGACCGGCCTGCGTGCCGTGGTTTGTAAAACATGTAATATTCAAGTGAAACATTTTGTAAGGCCTTAAAGCCGGTTTTGGGTATTTTTGTATAACATTCCTGATTTGTACTAGTGGACATTCGTGCTTTTATGCTGGGTTCTTGTTTACAATTTTTATAAACTGCTTCCGCTAGAATGCTCTGTGTAGGACGTTGAAATTGGTTGGATGGTTTCCATACGTAACCACCCGGTCTGTCTGTGGTATATGGCATGGGGCCCCGGCCGGACCTACTGCTATATGCTATGCGACGGATAGGGTGTGTTACAATTTGGTATCAGACTACTGGTTTTGGTCGGGCTTAAAGTGAATTCGTGGGCAAATTCTTTTTAAGGGGTGGTGAGCACATTGTGTGCGTCACCGTTATAATGGTAAAAGAACCCATGAATGTCCACTTAGGAATGAAAATACTCGTGTTTGAGGAACCTGCGTGTTCTTATAAGTGCTGTTTGCAATTTATTTGGTCGCTTAACGGTGTTTTGTACCACTATAGGTGACCAGAAGTGGTGTTGGGCCGTCAGAACGCCGAGTTTCTGAGGCTAGTAGTGCACCGGATGTTGCTCCTGCAACACCTCTGTCAGCTGAAAATATATGATTGGTTGCTGAAGCGGTGTTGGCCGTGATCAATGCGCAGCCTGGAAGGCAAGCGCAGCAGCCCGCTCCTGTGATGGAGCAAGTACCTCTTCAAGAGGCTGAGCCGAGGAGGGTGGAGCAAGTAGTTGTAGAACCGGTGGTGCCAAGGAGGGCAACTGAGAGGCAGCTGAAGCATGTAATGAGCTTTAACCCTCCGTTATTCTCGGGGTTGGGAACCCCATCTCAGGCTGAAGACTGGCTCTCCAGGGTGAAGAGAGTCATGACAGCGACGGAGACGGAGGAGTGGCAAATGACCACCATCGCTACGTTCCTGTTGGACGGTGAAGCGAGGATGTGGTGGGAAGGATTGGAGCTGCACTTACTGAGAGGTAGGCAACTTTGTGATGTCTCGATGGAGGAGTTCTCGAGATTATTTTTGGCTAGATACCTCCCTTCGACGCAGAAGATAGCGTTGTAGAATGAGTTCCTAAAGTTGGTATAGGGTGAGAGGAGCGTGGATGAATATCTCCACGAGTTTACTCGTCTGAGTCGATATGCTAGCTCCACCATCATGGATGAGGAGCGCAAGACAAATTGCTTCTATGAAGGCCTGAGGGATGAGTTGAGATTACTACTCTCGGGGCCGATGATGCAGGGTTTCTTAACCTTGGTCAATACTGTCCGGTCCTTGGAGAAGGACATGAAGAGCGTGCAAGCGAAGAAAAGCTTGGGTGAGAAGAAATCTCAGTTCAGAGTGCCGACTGCTTCAAAGTCCGGCTATCGGAGGTCTTTCAAGAAGCATAGGACTTCGGGTCCAGCTCCTTCTGGCGCTTCTGGGGCGACTACGGGTCGGACCCCGGGTGCGTGTTTTACATGTGGAAAGACGGGGCATTTCGCTCGTGACTGTTGGAGCGGACGTCCTAAGTCCGAGAGGAGGCCGGGAGCTACTTATGAAGAGAAGGGAAAGGCAGTGGAGTCGACCGCATCCCATTATGCTCCGGCCCAACCAAGGGTCTACAATCTTGGCCAACAGGAGGCCATTAAACAAGCCGATGTGGTGACAGGTACGATTTAATTTATAGCTAGTCACTTTCTTTAAATACTTGTTATGCACATGTTACCTTACCACTACCTGTTTAGGATTTGTATTGATTTGTGAAAATCCGGCACGAGCACTCTTCGATACGGGAGCTTCACACTCCTTCTTGTCCGAAGGATTTATATTACGCATCGGAGTCCCTTCTTCGATGGCGAAGGATAAGTTCGATGTGTTGTTGCCCAATGGGTGTTCGATGCGAGCGGATAGGATCTGCGATGTTAAGATTCGTATTGGGGAGCAGGAGTTTGACCTGCGGGCATCCTTACTTCCATTGGTGGAGTTCGACGTCATATTTGGCATGGACTGGCTCTCGGAGCAGCAGGCCCATATAGATTGCGGTAGCAAGGAAGTCAAGCTGGGAGCAAGTCGTGAGACGACTTTTACGGGCTTAAAGGGGTCGAGCAAGACGTTGATGTCTGCTCTTCAGGTGGTGAAGACGGTTCGTGCCGGAGCAGAACTGTTCTTTACACTAGTGGAGGTTGCAAAGCCGAAGCCCGCTTTGGATTGTATTTCAGTGGTGTCGAAATACCCTGATGTGTTCCCCACAGATCTTCCTGGAGCCCCGCCTCAACGGGAGATAGATTTTACGATCGAGCTAGTGCCAGGTGCAAAGCCTGTGTCACGATCTCCGTATCGGCTAGCGCCTAAGGAAATGGCGGAGCTGAAAGTTCAACTGCAAGAGTTGTTGGAGCAAGGGTATGTGCGCCCGAGTTCTTCGCCTTGGAGGGCACCGGTCCTCTTTGTTAAGAAGAAGGATGGAAGCTTGAGGCTATGTATTGATTATCGGGAGCTAAACAAGCTAACTGAGAAGAACAAGTACCCGATCCCTCGGATTGATGATCTCTTCGATCAGTTAGTCGGGTCGACGGTGTACTCGAAGTTAGATCTCAAGGCTGGGTACTATCAGCTGCGTATAAGGGAGAGTGATATCCCGAAGACAGCGTTTAGTACGAGATACGGGCATTATGAGTTTACGGTAATGCCGTTTGGGTTGACTAATGCGCCGTCAGTATTCATGGATTTGATGAACAGGACGTTCAGGGAGTACTTGGACCATTTCGTGATCGTCTTCATCGACGATATTTTGGTGTACTCGCAAAGTGAGGAAGATCACTTCAAGCATCTTCATTTGGTGTTGGAAACGCTTAGGAGAAATCAGTTGTATGCCAAGTTCTCGAAGTGCGAGTTTTGGCTATCCTCAGTGGCGTTCCTCGGGCATATAGTGAGTGGAGAGGGTATTGCTGTGGATCCGGCGAAGATTGTTGCGATACGGGAGTGGCCTGAGCTTGCTACGGTAGCAGAAGTCCGGAGCTTTTTGGGGCTTGCCGGCTATTATAGGCGCTTCGTAGAGAACTTCTCGCGGTTAGCGTTACCTCTCACTACTTTGACGAGGAAGGAGCAGAAGTTCGTTTGGATGCCGGAGTGCGCGCGAGCTTTTGAGGAATTGAAGTGTCGGTTGACCACGGCGCCTGTGCTGAGTTCGCTATGTGGAACCGAAGGCTATGAGATATATAACGATGCTTCAGGCAGCGGTTTGGGTTGCGTGCTACTGCAGCACGGAAGCGTGATAGCTTATGGCTCGAGACAGCTAAAAGTACACGAGAGGAATTATCCGGTCCATAACTTGGAGTTAGCGGCCGTGATTTTTGCCTTGAAGCTGTGGAGACACTATTTGTACGGTGTGAAGATTGATATCTACACCGATCACAAGAGCCTAAAGTACCTGATTGATCAGAAGGATCTGAATATGCGGCAGCGTCGATGGATGGAGTTCCTGGGGGACTATACATTCAAGATCCACTACGTGCCTGGCAAAGGGAATGCGGCTGCGGACGCGTTGAGTCGCCGAGCCCCAGCTCAAGCCAATTGGCTATCAGTGCATGATGAGCGGTTGGTGCGGGAGTTGGAGGCGTTGGAGATTGTTTGTGTGGATAGACAATCGGATTCGGCAGGCTTTGGATATGGATGCTCATATGAAGCAGTTCATGATAGAGGCTCTGGATGGGTCAAATTCCCAATTCGTCGTGGAGGACGGATTGCTGTGGAAAGACGGTCGTTTGTGCGTCCCAAGTGTGGGCAATTTACGGGTGGAGTTGTTGTACGAGGCGCACCATACCAAGTACTCGATTCACCCGGGGAGCACAAAGATGTACCGTGATGTGAAGAAACTGTTTTGGTGGCCGGGTTTGAAAAAGGATGTGGCGCTATACATAGCGAAGTGCCAAACGTGCGCCTTGGTAAAGGCGGAGTGCCAAAAGCCGGGAGGATATCTTAAGTCCTTGCCTATTCCGGAGTGGAAATTTGACGACAACTCTATGGACTTTGTGCACGGTTTGCCAAGGTCGCAAAAGGGAAATGACGCCATTTGGGTGGTTATTGATCGATTAACGAAGGTGTCACATTTTATTCCGCATAGGAAGGATGATCCAGTGGAGAAGCTGGCAAAGCTTTATGTGGATAACATAGTACGGCTTCATGGTGTGCCCCGCAGCATCGTGAGTGACCGAGATGGGCGGTTCACGTCCAATGATTGGAGGCTGGTGCAGCAAATGTTGGGAACAAATCTGAAGTTTAGCACAGCCTTCCATCCACAAACGGATGGGCAGACCGAGAGGGTTAATAGAACCATGGAAGACATGCTTCGCATGTGTGTCTTAGATTTTGGAAAGCAGTGGGAAGACCACCTTTATTTGGTGGAGTTCGCATACAACAACAGCTACCAAGCGAGTATTCAAATGGCGCCCTTCGAGGCCCTATATGGTAGAAGATGTCGCACGCCGTTGTCTTGGTTAGAAACGGGTGAGTCAAAGTTATATAAGCGATCGGAAGTGGATGATGCTACTTCTTTGGTGAGGACCATTCGGGAGAGGTTGCTTATGGCTCAGGACCGGCAAGCAAAATACTATAATGCCAAGCACAGGAATGTGGAGTTTGCTATGGGTGATTATGTGTACCTAAAGATCAAGCTGTTCAACGGTGTCTCACGGGTGCGGCGATTGAAAAAGCTATGTCCGAGGTACCTTGGACCGTTCGAGGTTCTGGAGCGAGTTGGTGAAGCGGCCTATAGGTTGAAGCTTTCAGTGGAGCTAAGTGGTTTACATGATGTATTCCATATTTCGGTGCTTCGGAAGGCGGTGCAAGAGCCTACGCAAGTGATCGCGGTTGATCAAGTGCCAGTGGATAGTGGGCTAACGACAAATGTCGATCCCGTGCGGATTGAGGACTCGGAGGTCAAGCGGCTACGTAATAAAGAGATCAGGATGGTCAAGGACCGGTGGGACAATTGCGGTCGTGAGGAGCTCTCTTGGGAGCGAGAGCAGACTATGCTTGACGAATATCCGGAGTTGTTCCGCTCAGGTACAAATTTTGGTTTTGTACATGTCTTTCCTTTATGTAATTTCGTGGGAGAAATTCTTTTAAGAGGGGTAGAGTTGTAACGCCCCGAAACTCAAAGGATCAAAGGGGGACGTTTTGGGCCAGTTTGGGTTCTGGCTGCAGGCACACGGCCTGGGACACGGGCTTTTCCCAGGGCGTGTCAAGCCTGTGTCGACACTAAGACGGGAAGTCGACACTTTGGTCTCGACATTGTGTCGAGACTAGGCACACGGCCTGCGACACGGGTGTGTTGTAGGGCGTGTCGACCCGTGTTGACACTTAGCCGCGAAGTCGACACTGTGCTTTGACGATGTGTCGAGACATGGCACACGGCCTGCGACACGGGCGTGTCGCAGGGCGTGTCAGCCCGTGTCGACACTCGTCCCGCGAAGTCGACACTTTGGTGTCGACAATGTGTCGAGACATAGCACACGGCCTGCGACACGGGCGTGTCGCAGGGCGTGTCGACCCGTGTCGACACTTAGCCACGAAGTGTCGAGACCGTGTACACGGCTTGGATCCCAGGCGTGTCAAGGTGACACGGGTAGGGACACAGGCGTGTCCTAGAACCCGTGCAGTGCTCGGGTTGATTTTGGGGAAAAATCATGGGGTACACGGCCGATCACACGGCCGTGTCAGGTGGAACACGGGCGTGTCAGCTCGAACACGGGCGTGTTCGATACCCGTGTGAGGTTCCAGGTAATTCGATTTTGACGGCGAATGAGGCACACGGCCCTGGACACGGGCGTGTGCCAGGCCGTGTTCGGTCCAGATTGGGCATTTCAGCCCCGAATAAAAGCCGTTCGTTTCCTTGTTTTGAGATCCAACGGCTGGGGGATGTTCCTGAAGGGATATACCCATGGATGGGCTTAGAAAACCCTCACTTTTCTTAAGTGTTCTCTTTCTAAATCCTTGGAGAGAGAGGAGAGCTAAGGGAAGAAGAAGGAGCTAGATCCGCCATTGGAGGAGCTTCGGAGCTCCGAATCGTGAGCCGACTCCGGATCCAAGGCAACGCTAGTGCGGTTGTTTTCATCCGATTACTTTTCAATGGCGCCAAAGAGGAACTCAAGGGTAACGATCCTCATCTTGAGCATGAATAGCTCTCTTTCTTAGCATAGGAAGCCCGCTCTCGCGAGTTTGCAGAGAGTTGGAGGCGTTCCTTCGGGTAGATATGTGAAGTCCCCGTTGTGTAGAGTCCGTATGCGAGAACGGACATAGGCATGATGTGTGAAGCCTACCCGGACATGTTGTTCTGGATCGGTGATGTTGCATTGCATAATGCCGGAGAAGACTCCGTGCTATTGGTTGTTTTTCGGGTTTTCTACGCGGTAGATTGCAGCAGGGAGCCTTGGGGACTAACCCAAAGGTGCACCCGGAAAACTGGGCGGATACGAGATCTTGCCAACTTGGTGGCCTGAGAGCCAACTTGAACATAACTGGGTTATGTGATTTGTGATGGACACGGGACTCGGTGGAAGTTTGACCCGCGCAAATGGCTTAAATTGTCGTTGCGATGTGAGCACGGGTTAGATGGAACCGTACCCGTTCTATGTCGTGCGGTTAAAGAGACCTAAAGGCACGTGGCACTTACCGTTGGTATAGAGTAGGGTCTTCGGCGGTTGATGGCTTAAATTGTCGTGACCCAGGCCGAGAAGACAAATTGCTCATAGGTTTTGTCACATCCCGAATTTTCTTATTTATAATAATAAATCAGAGCACGAGAAAACTACGAGCTGTGATGCCACGTCAAGCAGGGGATAACTGCTGACGCTCAGGCAACACTCTAAACCTTCAAATCATAAGTTAAAATGAATAGAAAACTGATTTTTAAATTAATTGGCCGTATCCCTCAGCTCAGTGGATCAGATAGTCCACGGTTTGAAAACTATTTTTATACGTAGCGGAAAAATACTTCATTTATGCTAAACATCCTAAAAGAGCGCATAAGCGTCCTAAGAGCACAACTTACACTATGCAAGACCCTAGATTTCAATTTATAATGTTTATAAGGAAAACCATCTTTTTACGCATTTGGAAAATAGAGATTGAGCTTTTATAAAACATGCTGATCATGCAATACATATAGTAGTTCTTTTATAGGGTTTAAAGTAACTAGCAACCTAGCATAAAACATCCCCAGAGAGCAAGTGAAACTACCACAAAAACAGGTAAACTAGCAGCTAAGCAAAAACTTAATATCACAAAGGAAAATCACCAACGAGCGTCAACAACCTGACACGAACTCGCTGGTGAGCATGTATGTCTGTACTACTACAAGGCTAAAGAACTACCTCGACAAGCGAGGAAAACACTGCCAAAGCGCAGTCCACAGGGAAACTCCTGAAACTAGCCGCACAGCCGGCTACAGACCTGAACCTGAGGCATTCAAAAGAAGAACACCTCAGCAAGAAATAATGAAACAAGTGGCAAAGAAGCATCAGATAATAATTGAATAAAAAGAACAGAAAGAAAAAGGGTTACCAACCCTGCAAGAGTAAATGCCGAAAAATTCAGCTAAAGAATCCAAAAGAGGACAAAATGCAGGTGAAATAATCAGAAAAGTGAGAGAAATGCAACAAGTACAGAAACGTACCAAACTCCGCTCAAGCCTGCAGAGACAGAAGAAAACCAATATGCATCAAATGAACAGTAAGAAGGAACTAACAGTCCTAAACTTGTAAATCGTTAGCACTGACACAAATCCCAAACCTGTGTCGGAGACTAAGAACAGTCACAACCGAACAACCAGGTCCAGGTGTCTCAAGAGTACTAAAGGGGCCGCCACGGGGTCCACACACATAGAGTTCCAACCTCTTACAGGAACCCAAAAATAATATCCAAAGGAGGGAATGGTGGTGGCCACGGCTCGATCTCCCCTGGTACCATACTCCTTCAGAAACCCAGCTACCACATGCTAAGGATCCACGATTCGGCGCCAAAGTTAGCCGACAACACCACTTAGAAACTACCAAGTTCTACAACCAAAACCCGCCGACTATTTCCAACTGTCACAACCCGCCGACTTATTTCCCCCTACCCGCCGATTTATTTTCCCCTACCCGCCGAGTTATTTCCCCCTACCCGCCGAGTACAACTAAAAAAAATAAAACCGATAACTTCCTAGTTTAGGCCGACTACAAGCCCCAAACTAGGAATATTCCAATATTACCTATTCTACGACAAGGAGGAAAGAATAATAAAACAAAAATGCAACTCATGGAAGCACGCAAGAGGGGAGAAATCCACTTGCCTCAAATCGACCTTGAAAACGTCACCCAAAATACTCCACCACGTAGATCCGTCCAAAATGGGACACGCGGAGACGAGATTTACGAAAAAACGGACAACCGGGGTTAGGGCCGAAAAAATCTAAGGCGAAACGGTCACCAAAACGGGAAAAACTTACCGCAATCTCGAAGCTCTCGCCGAGAGCTTTCCAACGCCGCGATCGGATCGAAATTCCGCCCACCGGATCGGCGGTGGCGGCCGCCGGAAGATTTGCGAACGGAAGGGTTCGTCGCACAGGGGGGGCTGCTGTTCGGGGAAGAAGAAGGGCTTTGCCTTTTTTTTTTAACTAATATAATATATTATATAATATGGATAGTAATATAATATGCATAATATTAATTATAGACTTAATCATTTAATAAAACCTGCCTAACTGTTCAGTGAGAATTCTCACCGAACAGTGGATTCGGTGAGAATTCTCACCGAACAGTGGATTCGGTGAGAATGATTCTCACCGAATCCGATTCGGTGAGAATCATTCTCACCGAATTTTCTTATTTTATTATTATTAGTTTTTTTTTTAATTATTTATATAAATATATATATATAATAATAATATATATAATTATTAAAATAAGATAACCTTATATGGTTACGGAGGGTCAAACGCGCGCCGAAACGAACGAAATTCGCACCGTAGGCGAATGATGACGCTACGAAACCAACGGCGAAGTCGAAATCGAATTCCGACGCACCGTTTTCGAGATAATAATTTCTAAAGTTAACGGCGTACGCGAAAACATTCAAACTACGATCGCGCGCCGAGGCTTCAAAAATGCTCGGAACGCGACGAAACTTGACGAGCAAGTCTAAAATTAGCCGATCTAAATTCCTAATATAAAATTTCCCACTCCCGACGCAAATCCCAAAATTTGGCCGGTCAAACCTAACGGACGCAAACGCGCTGCGACAAAGTCGGTAACAAAATCCGACGAGCAAAACTCGGGCAAAACTCCCGAAGCCAAAACACAAGCATTCCCCAAGAGGTTCCACCGAGTCACCAAACAGACTCCGGCTCGCTAGGGAATCTTGCTGCCAGGCAACACCAAGCCACGCAGGGAACCTAAAGAGCTAAGAGCACGCTCTAACAATGTCGCATGACCAACACGCGCTAACATAACGCTCTGACGTCAAAATACGCCAAATAAGAAATTAAATAAATCACTGGAAAATCGGGGGCGTTACAGTCACTCCCCCTAAAAGAAAGTTTCATCCCGAAACTTTACGCACAAAACACTTCTACCATAGAAGGAAAAGAAAATAACCAAGGGTTATCAGATGCTTACCGAGCACAGCTAGGAGAACAAATGAGGATGCGCCTCCCTCATAGCTGACTCCAGCTCCCAAGTCGCGCTCTCCACGTCTTGGTTTCTCCACAGAATCTTTACCATCGGTATTGTCTTTTTCCGCAACACTCGATCTTGCACATCCAAAACACGGATAGGAACTTCCACGTAGGAAAGGTTAGGCTCCAACTGGGGCACTGCATCCAGCACTTGTCTGTCACTTAGCACACACCTCCGCAGTTGGCTCACGTGAAAAACATTGTGCACGCCAGGAAAATTTGCAGGCAATTTCAACTTGTAGGCTGACACACCAATCCGCTCCACAATTTCAAATGGTCCCACATACCTCGGGTCCAACTTATGGTTCTTACCGAACCTCTTCACTCCAACCATCGGGGAAACCTTAAGGAATACCATGTCCCCCACAAAAAATTCCAAAACGGACCTACGCCGATTGGCGTTCTTCTCGTATCGCTCTTGAGCTATGCGAAGCTTCTCTCGAATAAGCTTTACAGAGACTTCCATTTCTTCTAAGGCATCTGGACCTAACATCGGCCTCTCACCAACCTCAGCCCAAAATAGAGGAGTTCTACATCGTCTTCCATATAACGCTTCGAAAGGAGCCATTTGCAGACTCTCTTGATAACTGTTATTGTATGCGAACTCCATCAACCTCAAGCGTTCATCCCACGCTCCTCCGTGGTCTAATATATAACAACGGATCATATCTTCCACAATCTGATTAACACGCTCTGTTTGACCATTGGTCTGTGGATGATATGCGGTAGAATATCTCAAGTCAGTTCCCAATCCTTCTTGAAGGCTCTTCCAGAAACGAGACGTAAACCTGGAGTCTCGATCTGATACTATACTTACGGGTACTCCATGTAATCTGATAACTTCATTCAAATATAGCTCCGCTATCCTTTTCATCGAGTAACCAATCTGAAAGGGTACGAAGTGCACACACTTTGTTAATCTATCAACAATCACCCAAACAGAGTCATGCCCTCGGGGAGATCTCGGCAAACCAGTAATGAAATCCATTGAGATACTCTCCCACTTCCAAGTTGGAATCTCTAAAGGTGCTAGCTTTCCACCAGGCCTTCCATGATCAGCCTTAACTCTTTTGCACGTAAAGCATTCTGACACAAACCTTGCAATGTCGCCCTTCATCCCAATCCACCAGGCAATCTGTTTCAAGTCTTTATACATTTTTGTAGACCCTGGATGGTAGGCCACACTTGAACCGTGTGCCTCACTGCACAACTTATCTCGAATTTCTCGAAAATTGGGGACGCAAAATCTACCGCGGTACTTTAGAGTACCCGCGTCATCGATCGAAAAGTCAGGCAGCTCCCCCTTCTCAGTTCTATTATGAAGGTGCAGTAGATCAGGATCGTCCTTTTGATGAAGCCTCGTAAGAGAAATCCATGAAGGCTCGGACACTTCCAAACTGCTTGGCGAGTCACATCTACCAACTGAAATATCCATTAAAAGAAACTCTTCTACCAACAACTCAGTGGAGAGATTGAAAATTTTCCCTGTCTTCCTGCTTAAGGCGTCGGCTACCACGTTAGCCTTACCCGGATGGTATAGGATCTCCACTTCATAATCAGCCACATACTCTAACCATCTGCGCTGGCGCAAGTTCAACTCCTTTTGAGTGAAAACGTACTTCAAACTCTTATGATCTGTATAAATCTTGCACTGCACGCCATACAACAAGTGTCTCCATAATTTCAATGCATAAATAACTGCTGCGAATTTCAAGTCATGCATAGGGTAGTTCCTTTCATGAATCTTAAGCTGTCTTGACCCATACGCAATCACTTTTCCTTCTTGCATCAGCACACAACCAAGACCCACGTGGGAAGCGTCCACGTAAACGGCATAGTCTAATCCTTCCGTTGGCAATGTCAATATCGGAGCAGTGCACAGTCTATTCTTTAGCTCTTGGAACGCTTCTTCGCACTTATCGCTCCACACAAATGCTGCATTCGTCTGGGTCAATTTGGTCAATGGCGCAGATAACGTAGAGAAACCCTCTACAAATCTCCTGTAGTAGCCAGCCAACCCTAGGAAGCTTCTTATTTCTTTGGGTGTGGCAGGCCTCGTCCATTCCATAATTGCGGCTATCTTTTCTGGGTCGACCGAGATTCCGTTCCTGTTAACCACATGACCCAAGAAAGAAACCTGAGGCAACCAGAACTCGCATTTACTTAGCTTGGCGAACAACTTATGGTCCCTCAAGGCAGATAAAACTAGACGCAAATGTTGGTCATGCTCCTCAACATTGCGTGAATACACCAACACATCGTCTATAAATACGACCACAAACTTGTCCAGAAAGTCCTTGAAGACCCTGTTCATCATGTCCATGAAAGCAGAAGGTGCGTTGGTCAAACCGAACGACATCACCAAAAATTCAAAATGTCCATGTCGGGAACGGAAGGCAGTCCGCGGTATATCTTATTCACGGATCCTTAACTGGTGGTAGCCCGAACGAAGGTCAATCTTAGAGAACACGGCGCTGCCTCGCAGTTGATCAAACAAATCGTCTATCCTCGGCAACGGATACCTATTCTTGATCGTTACCTTATTTAGCTCTCTATAATCGATGCACAACCTCATCGATCCATCCTTTTTCTTGACAAACAAAACGGGAGCACCCCAAGGCGAAGAACTCGGCCTTATAAATCCGTTCTCAAGCAACTCGTCTAACTGGATACGCAACTCCTCCAGTTCGCGTGGGGCCATTCGGTAAGGCGCCTTGGCAATAGGACGCGTACCCGGCTCCAAATCTATAACAAACTCCACGTCTCGATCAGGCGGGAGACCAGGAAGATTAGCTGGAAAGACATCAGAATAATCACGAACCACCGGGATCTCCTCCAAACACGGCAAACTAACCTTGGTTTCTAAAACCGAAACCAAACAAGCAAAACATCCGGAATCTACAAGCTTCCGAGCACATACCGCCGATATAGTCGGAGAATCCTGGCGCGGATAACCGTAAACACTCCAGGGCTGACCGTTGTCCATCCTGAAGTCCAAGCGTTTACCCTTGCATTGGATCACAGCATCATATCTGGACAACCAGTCCATGCCTAGGATCATATCGAAGTCTTCCAGATCTAACAGCTTCAAATCAGCAAACGCGAGGAAATCGCCTAACAAATATGGACAACTCTGGATACCCTGGTCCGAAACTACAGATTCGCCTGAAGGAAACTTGACACTGAACGCATCACCAACACGATCGAGATCCAACCGGTAACGCTCTACGAAGGCCCTAGCCACAAATGAGTGGGTAGCGCCGGAATCGAACAGAACACGCGCCCAGCGGTTCTTTACCTTAAATCGTCCTATAAAATTGCACACGCGACTAAGGAAGCGAACGCTCAAAACTATAACTATGAGCTAAACATTAAAACTAGGGGAGAATCTAACCTGATATCACTTGCGTGGACGTCTGAGCTTCCTCCATAGAGACCACGTTCAACTTTCCTTTTCCCTTGTCCACTCGCTGCGGCGGCGACAAGGCCTGAAGAGGAACTGGCTGCAGAGTAAGCTGAGCTTGCGGGCACTGATACTTGATATGACCCTCTTGACCGCACAAGAAACAACTTCTCATCTTCTTCCAGCAATGGGCAGCATCGTGCCCCGGCTTCTTGCATACAGAACAAAACAAGTCTTTCTTTGGGATACCTTGGAGCGCATGAATCTGCTCTTTCTTTTGAGCTCCTAACCTTTGATAACATCTTTCCAATGGATGGCCCGGTCGGCCACAGAAACTGCATACCTCCTTGTTTCTCTTCCTCGGAGCAGCGTCAGGGACCTGAGCACTCTTACCCTCATCAGATTTTCTTTTATCCTTCCTCAGTTGTTGACCTCGATTCTTGGCATTATCAATTGCCTCTACCTTTAAGGCAGCTTCCACCATACCAGCATAACTTGAGGTCGCATAGGCACTTGCTAATTGCTGGACGTCACTCCTTAGCCCAGCCAGAAATCGCTTGCTTCTATTTTCGTCGGAACTCACCAAGTCTGGGGCAAATCGGCTTAGCTTACTAAACTCGATTTCGTACTCGCTAACCGTGAGCTGCCTCTGCTTTAAGTGCAGGAAATCATTCATCAAACGGTCCCTCTCGACCGATGGCAGAAACTTGCTCAGAAGTAGCTCCTTAAAGGACTCCCAAGAACACCCGTCCTTCAGACCTTCTTTCTCCCTCAGCCACCAGCCCTTCGCCAACCCCTTGAGCTGATATGCGGCTAACATCACCTTCTGGTCATCAGTGATCCCGGAGTATGAGAACATCTCCTCGATTGATATCATCCAATCGTCTAAGACCATGTAATCTGCTTTGCCATCATACGTCGGAGGCCTAAGTCGCTGAAACTGAGAAATAAAGGTCATCTCTGGTGGCACCACGACCGGAGGCACCAGAGGAGCGGGGGGAACAGGGACAGCTTGACCCACCACAGGGTCCTGAACTCTCGGAATCTGCCCTGCCACAACTGCTAACAAGGACTGGACCTGAGACTGCAAATCCCCTACTTGCTTTGACAAGGCTTCATTGCTTTGTCTCAGACCTTCTATCACTGCGCTGCTCTGCGCACCTGATGATTCTCCCTCCGATTGGGGAGTCAACCTTGTCGAAGGACGCCTCGACATTCTAATGGAACAACAAAACACTAATCAGACACCTAGCCCACCCACTAGAACCAAACAACATAGTACAAACAATACATACTTAAGTACTTGCTCATGCTGCTAACTTGCTCTGGGATTTTTTGTAATGATGATATGCTTATCCTACGATGATTCACTATCATCCAACTAACTCTTGTGCCTAGATCGGGAATGCATGAATTTATATTCTTTTTGACTCAAAATCATGTGTGTACACATGTCATCCTGCAAATCTTTAGCTTGGCATGTTGTGCTTATGCAATGTTATGCTATGCATGATTGTGCTATGCATTCTAAAAAGGCCCTAATGCATGTTATGAGCGACGTACACATGAAAATGTTATGCATCCCATACTACATAACATTTCCATGCAACGAAAAAGAAAACGTGCTAGCCGCATTCATGTGGTGAGGTTATGCATCCCATACTACATAACCCTCACATGTTGCCTCCTATGGTGGATCCATATACAAACACATAGTATGCATCCCATACTACATAATATGCCTCGTATACTTCATGTCATGCTATGAGTGTAGTGTTCGTGCTTTAGCCAAGACGTGCTGATGACATATCGGTGTGTGTATGGTATGAATCTAAACACCTAACACTAACAGGGACAGGTTGCCCGACAATTTGTCAAGCAACCTCCCTCTGATACCAACTGTCACATCCCGCATTTTCTCATTTATAATAATAAATCAGAGCACGAGAAAACTACGAGCTGTGATGCCACGTCAAGCAGGGGATAACTGCTGACGCTCAGGCAACACTCTAAACCTTCAAATCATAAGTTAAAATGAATAGAAAACTGATTTTTAAATTAATTGGTCGTATCCCTCGGCTCAGTGGATCAGATAGTCCACGGTTTGAAAACTATTTTTATACGTAGCGGAAAAATACTTCATTTATGCTAAACATCCTAAAAGAGCGCATAAGCGTCCTAAGAGAACAACTTACACTATGCAAGACCCTAGATTTCAATTTATAATGTTTATAAGGAAAACCATCTTTTTACGCATTTGGAAAATAGAGATTGAGCTTTTATAAAACATGCTGATCATGCAATACATATAGTAGTTCTTTTATAGGGTTTAAAGTAACTAGCAACCTAGCATAAAACATCCCCAGCGAGCAAGTGAAACTACCACAAAAACAGGTAAACTAGCAGCTAAGCAAAAACTTAATATCACAAAGGAAAATCACCAACGAGCGTCAACAACCTGACACGAACTCGCTGGTGAGCATGTATGTCTGTACTACTACAAGGCTAAAGAACTACCTCGACAAGCGAGGAAAACACTACCAAAGCGCAGTCCACAGAGAAACTCCTGAAACTAGCCGCACAGCCGGCTACAGACCTGAACCTGAGGCATTCAAAAGAAGAACATCTCAGCAAGAAATAATGAAACAAGTGGCAAAGAAGCATCAGATAATAATTGAATAAAAAGAACAGAAAGAAAAAGGGTTACCAACCCTGCAAGAGTAAATGCCGAAAAACTAAGCTAAAGAATCCAAAAGAGGACAAAATCCAGGTGAAATAATCAGAAAAGTGAGAGAAATGCAACAAGTACAGAAACGTACCAAACTCCGCTCAAGCCTGCAGAGACAGAAGAAAACCAATATGCATCAAATGAACAGTAAGAAGGAACTAACAGTCCTAAACTTGTAAATCGTTAGCACTGGCACAAATCTCAAACCTGTGTCGGAGACTAAGAACAGTCACAACCGAACAACCAGGTCCAGGTGTCTCAAGAGTACTAAAGGGGCCGCCACGGGGTCCACACACATAGAGTTCCAACCTCTTATAGGAACCCAAAAATAATATCCAAAGGAGGGAATGGTGGTGGCCACGGCTCGATCTCCCCTGGTACCATACTCCTTCAGAAACCCAGCTACCACATGCTAAGGATCCACGATTCGGCGCCAAAGTTAGCCGAAAACACCACTTACAAACTACCAAGTTCTACAACCAAAACCCGCCGACTATTTCCAACTGTCACAACCCGCCGACTTATTTCCCCCTACCCGCCGATTTATTTTCCCCTACCCGCCGAGTTATTTCCCCCTACCCGCCGAGTACAACTAAAAAAAATAAAACCGATAACTTCCTAGTTTAGGCCGACTACAAGCCCTAAACTAGGAACATTCTAATATTACCTATTCTACGACATGGAGGAAAGAATAATAAAACAAAAATGCAACTCATGGAAGCACGCAAGAGGGGAGAAATCCACTTGCCTCAAATCGACCTTGAAAACGTCACCCAAAATACTCCACCACGTAGATCCGTCCAAAATGGGACACGCGGAGACGAGATCTACGAAAAAACGGACAACCGGGGTTAGGGCCGAAAAAATCTAAGGCGAAACGGTCACCGAAACGGGAAAACCTTACCGCGATCTCGAAGCTCTCGCCGAGAGCTTTCCAACGCCGCGATCGGATCGAAATTCCGCCCACCGGATCGGCGGTGGCGGCCGCCGGAAGATTTGCGAACGGAAGGGTTCGTCGCACAGGGGGGGGGCTGCTGTTCGGGGAAGAAGAAGGGCTTTGCCTTTTTTTTAACTAATATAATATATTATATAATATGGATAGTAATATAATATGGATAATATTAATTATAGACTTAATCATTTAATAAAACCTGCCTAACTGTTAGGTGAGAAATCTCACCGAACAGTGGATTCGGTGAGAATTCTCACCGAACAGTGGATTCGGTGAGAATGATTCTCACCGAATCCGATTCGGTGAGAATCATTCTCACCGAATTTTCTTATTTTATTATTATTAGTTTTTTTTTAAAATTATTATATATATATATATATATATATATATATATATATAATAATATATATAATTATTAAAATAAGATAACCTTATATGGTTACGGAGGGTCAAACGCGCGCCGAAACGAACGAAATTCGCACCGCAGGCGAATGACGACGCTACGAAACCAACGGCGAAGTCGAAATCGAATTCCGACGCACCGTTTTCGAGATAATAATTTCTAAAGTTAACGGCGTACGCAAAAACATTCAAACTACGATCGCGCGTCGAGGCTCCAAAAATGCTCGGAACGCGACGAAACTTGACGAGCAAGTCTAAAATTAGCCGATCTAAATTCCTAATATAAAATTTCCCACTCCCGACGCAAATCCCAAAATTTGGCCGGTCAAACCTAACGGACGCAAACGCGCTGCGACAAAGTCGGTAACAAAATCCGACGAGCAAAACTCGGGCAAAACTCCCGAAGCCAAAACACAAGCATTCCCCAAGAGGCTCCACCGAGTCACCAAACAGACTCCGGCTCGCTAGGGAATCTTGCTGCCAGGCAACACCAAGCCACGCAGGGAACCTAAAGAGCTAAGAGCACGCTCTAACAACGTCGCATGACCAACACGCGCTAACATAACGCTCTGACGTCAAAATACGCCAAATAAGAAATTAAATAAATCACTGGAAAATCGGGGGCGTTACAGGTTTGGCCGTCAGTTGGCGGTGGTGAGTCCGGAATGTTGATGGCTTAAATTGACGTGACATAGACCGGTTCACCGAGAATGTGCCCTGAGTGCACGGGGCGTGTGGCCGTGCGAGCCAACGTCTGTGATAAAATGGCTATGAATATATACATTGCTCGCTTATGCTAATGAAATGCAGAGAAGGAGCATCGCCGCCCCGAGTTGGTGGCGGGATCGTTATAATTTGGTCAGCATTGCTGACCGTTGCCTTGTTTTGCCACCGTGCGGTGGTTTGTTGCTTGCAGGTGCAGCTGTACCAAGCGGTCAATAGCGGGCTAAAGCCCTTTTTGCGAAGCTGGCCCTCGAAGGACCAAGTAGAAGTGTTTACTTTTTTATTCATGTATGACCGGCCTGCGTGCCGTGGTTTGTAAAACATGTAATATTCAAGTGAAATATTTTGTAAGACCTTAAGGCCGGTTTTGGGTATTTTTGTATAACATTCCTGATTTGTACTAGTGGAGATTCGTGCTTTAATGCTGGGTTCTTGTTTACAACTTTTATAAACTACTTCCGCTAGAATGCTCTGTGTAGGACGTTGAAATTGGTTGGATGGTTTCCATACGTAACCACCCGGTCTGTCTGTGGTATATGGCGTGGGGCCCCGGCCGGACCTACTATTATATGCTATGTGGCGGATAGGGTGTGTTACACGACACTTATAGACTAAGTGTCGACACAAGTTGTCTAAGTGTCGACACTAGCCTACAAGGTGTCGACACAACTCCTTGTGTTGTAGACTTGACTTCTCGACACAGCTTTTTCTTCATGTGTCGACACTGATATTGAGTGTCGACACAACACTTTGTTCTTCAGCACTTTGTTGAGTTCTTGTAAGTGTCGACACAACACCTTTGTGTCGACACATCTTCATGTGTTGAACTTATTCTGTGTCGACACATCTTCTTGGTGTCGACGCATGCCTTCTGTGTTGATACTTGCTGAGTGTCGACACTGCTCCTTGTGTCGACACATTCTTCTTCTGTTGAGACTCTTGCTGAGTGTCGACACATCTCCTTAGTGTCGACACTTGTACTTAGAATTTTGTTGAACTTTGCAAAGTGTCGACACAGCTCCTTGTGTCGACACTTTCTTCAAGTGTTGAGTCTTCAGCTGAGTGTCGACACTTTCTTCAAGTGTTGAGTCTTCAGCTGTGTGTCGACACATTGTTCTGGGTGTCGACACTTATACTTATACTCTGCTGACTTTTGCTGAGTGTCGACACAACCTCCAAGTGTCGACACTTTCTGATGTAGACACAGTTCCTCTGGGTGTCGACACAACTGCTAAGTGTCGACACTGCTTCACTGCATTTTTCTTCATTGAGTGTCGACACAGCTCCTTGTGTCGACACTTTTTGTCTGGTGTCGACTCTGCATCCCTGGCATCGACACAAATACTCCAAGTGTCGACACTGCTTGTCTGGGTGTCGACACAAGTCTTCTTAAGTGTCGACACTTTCCCTCTGGGTGTTGACACATGGACTTAGAAACTTTTCAGCTTTTCCCTGCAAATACTTAACGTGCACAAGGCTACTCAAAAATACATCAAATACATTTTGATGTATATCATTGAGTAGGGTGAGGCTTCTTCAAATCAGGTACATTAGAGCCAATGTACCCAACAATCTCCCCCTATTTGGATAAGTCATAACCCTTAGTTAATGATATAAACCATACAAAATAAAATCATAGCCTGATGTAAAGCAGGATTATATATCAGGGCAAACATAAACATGTATCAATCAAACATGTATACATAGACATTATCTCAGAACAATTATGAAATAAATTTATCACACAACAAATTTATCACACAGCACATTGTTCTAACAGCTTTGTCATATTCATTATACAAAAGTTTACAAAGTGTTTTTTAAAAACAAAATATTACAACTGTAAACTCAAGATAAATTCTATTCTAATTCTGATCAGCCTCCTTAATCACAATTCCTTTTCCTGACTGAATCTTTGCTTGCATAGGAGCTTCATCAGCTTCAGTATCAGTAGGTTTCTTCCCTTTCAGCTCCTTCTTCTTTAGCTCCTCAGCTTTAATCTTTTGCCTTTCAAAATAATGATATGGCTTGGGAAAGTACTTGCTAGGCTCCTGAGCAGTAGGAGGTAGCTTTCCCATCTTAGCCTTTCTCCTGTATTGCACTATGGCTTCTTGCCTTGTCTCATGCTTTCTCCATTCCAACTCAGAAAACCACTTGTTTCTGTCTTGTATATTATCTTTTGCAGCTTTCCATGCAGTTAAGATAATGTTTCTTGAAATGGGGCTCCACTGCTCAAAATATGGTCTTTGTTCAGCTTGCTCTCTGAACCTCTTTTTAGACAGTCTGGCTTCTTGTTCATCTTGTTCCTTCAGTATAGCTTCCTGTAAAGCCTCAGATACAGGCTGAACCACCTTTTCTAGAATAACATTTTGCTTACCCTCAGATGGGCTATACATAGTCTGGATCTCAGCTTGTACCATGTCAAAATCTGGTGGAGGATAAATTACTTGAGCTACTTCAGGTTGCTCACCTCCAAGATAGGCAGGATTAACTCCAGATTCTGCTACATTATCATCATCACATAAAGGAGGATATCCAAGAGTATCTCTGATAGAATTAGAAATCCACTTGGTATGATCAGAGCTAGCTTTGACTAACACCCTCTCCCCCTTTATGACTTCTCTTTCCATGTGATCTCTTAGATCATCCTTTTGAAATCTTATTTGTGCATTAAGATAATTGACTCCATCCTTGTAGAAAGGTTTTAACCTGTGAAGTTTTTCAGTGATGAGCTTCTGAGAGTCTTGAATTGCAGAAGTAACATTATTTAAACTCTTTTGCAATTCCTTATCAAATTCCTCTTTGGCAGTAGTCAGGGCAGCATTCTGTGCAGTTGCTATTTTCTTAAGCTCAGTGACAATAGCGGACTCGAATCTTGTGCCTAGCAGACTCCTCCTCGCTCTGCTCTTGTCAACCTGTTCCTTTCACTTGTAACCAAATCATTCTTCAATCAAGGGAAAGCCCGTCACAAGAGAGGCATTCAGGCTGCGACGGGCGAATTCTGTTGTTGACGTGGCTCATGGCCCTGCTGTTCTTCCTGCCCTCATCCGCTTAGTAGATTACTACTCGCAGTCTCTCTATTCCCCCATGCTCGAAATGTTAGCTGGTGGTACTCGACCCCCCTTTGTGTTTTCGTGCATCAACAGATGTCAACGGAGGATTAAGAGTACCCCCCTACTGCGAGCTGCCGAGCTGCCTGAACCGCTAGAAGTCGCCGACTTTGGCCGCGCGGTCTCGGATTCTTGACCGCCGGTCTCAGACGATGCGCCCACGCTCCGGCTTCCTTGGCCGCCCTCTTCCTCATCGTCTTCCTCCTCCTCACCGTCTTCCTCGCTGACCTGTCCTTTGCCCTTGATCGCCCTGTAGACGGCGGCCACCTTCTTTTTCATGGTGGGGTAAATATTGGCACAGGTAAAGTCGGTGAAGCCGGTCACCAGGACGCCAAGGTCTCGGAGGCGGTTAAGCGCTCCATCAATCCCCTGGACGACTTGTGGGAAGACATTGTCTTGGAAGGTGCGGTTGGTCGGGTCGTACATTGCCTGCAAAAGAAGTGAAAGGTTAGACCGTGCGGTTTCATAATGCTAACCGCACGAGTATTTGGTGACGACTTACCGCCTCCCTTTCTTTCATTCGCTTGTTTTCTTCTTTTGTTGCCTCTAACCGCCTCTCCAGGCCGCTCTTCTCTTTCATTAACTGCTTGTAGGCAAGGCCCATGAAGTGGCTTGTCACGAAGCTCCTTGCTCCGACTTGCGAGGCTAGCCGCGGCAGGTCGTCTGCAGGAACTCGGCGCAGCGCCTTCAGGTTGCGCTTGCCACACAACGCAGCGCCAACCACGTTCGCATGGCTGGTTACTTCTTCCCTCCCCCAGTAAGGGAGGGCAGTGGAGACCGTCACGGACTCGCCATCCGGACTCCACATCACAGCCGAGTTGCCATGGACGTCCTTCAGGCCGCTGCCCGTTCCCTGCAGCATAAACTCGCCAGAGGAGGCTGACTCCTCCTCCTCCACAGCTCACGGCGGCTTAGCCCACCTGGCTCATTTCTCTCTTTGGGTGAGAGTCAGTCCGCCAGGCGTCAGCGGCTTGTTCTGCGGGACCGCCACAGCAGCTGCACAGATAAAAGACAAAGTCAGTTTCCAAGCCGAGCGGCTAAAAGTTCAGTTCGGTCGGTTTGGAGCTTACTATCTTCCACTTCGATTCCTTCTAAGGATGGCAGCAGCGGGATGTAATGATTTACATCAAGCCGCTCCCCCTTGAAGAAGGTGTAGATGTCCTTCTCCACGCCTTCCAAGCCGCTGCTGCCGAATGCGGTCTCTTCGCGGATTTGCGGGTTGACTGGCAGCAACCCCAGGTTTCCCTCGAAAATCAGAAACCGCTCCGACCAGTTGGCGATCTTGTTCACCAGGTTGACGATCTTCAGCCCCCTGCTGCCGAAGTACAAATGCCCCCAGAAGATCCTTGTCCCGGAGTCCGGGATAGACCTCACCGAGAATCATTCCCGGAACAGCCTCATGGAAAAGTGGACTCTTTCCGACCTCAAGTATGAAATGAAGCTGTATATGGCGGCTATCAAGTTTGGTGGCAGTTGTCCTGACACAACTCCATAATTGTCGAAGACCGCCACGACCTCCATCATGATCGGAAAGCGGAAACCGCAGTCAAAGTGGTCGATGGGGATGGCGATCTGATTTACGTTAGATGTATTAATCTGCTCCTCTTGCAGCGGAAGCCGTGCGACTAGCGGGCTTCCCTGCATGTGTTTCTCTACAAAATCATCCAGCTCGGCTTTTGTAAGCCGGCATTTTTTATGGTCTGCAGAATGGAAAACAGAGGCCGCAACAGTCCTGACTGCAGAGGCCTTGTCAGACCGCAACGACTTGGACTTAGCCCGCATCCTTTCTGTCTTATGATGAAATCTCCGGGGTCGGCTCTATTTATAGAAAACCTGTGAAAGTACAGTACTCAACGTCAAATCGCGGCTAACCATCATGCCGCATAGCCTAAACCTGCAAAAAATACAGATCAGTGCAGCGGCTAAGCCGCAGTTTAGTTCATCAGTCCGCACGACTATATCCCTGCTTGGGAATAATTTCGTTGCTATGTGGATATAAAAGTTTCAAGCCGGCGATTTGTTCGCCAGACCGCACGGCTACGTTCCTGTACTTGGATATTTCAGAACAAAACACAGGCATGGTGATCATAAAAATATAAATTGCATACGCCGCAAACAGTTCGCAGCAGAGTAAAAATACAATGGTTTACAACAACCAAATTGTCCAACATCCAGTAGAGAAAACATATTACAACATACTAGTCAATTATTCGTGCGGCTTAGATCGCTCAAGTTGCTCAGCCTTGCTTATTGCCGTCAAGTCTGTCTCGTCCTATTTGCGTGACCTGTTCACCAGTTTGCACAATCGCAACGTACACCTGGCTAACCAAATTATAAAGCGAGTGCAGAGACCGATGAACCCGCGCAGTATCGCGTTCTACCCTCGCAAATGGGATCATTGGAATCGACTGAACCCCCAGACCGCTTCAAACTGCGGCCTGCCCGGGAGCCGCGACCTCCGTCGGATTTGAAGTCTCACCAGAGGCCGGGCGGCCAGTAACCGACAGCTTTCCAGAAGTGGACATTGCAGGCCGCGGTTCTTCGTCGGTCTCGGCTGCCAGATCTTGGTCTTCGCCGTCCTCAAGATGTGGAATCTCTTCTCTGTCTCCTTCTAGCCGTCCGACCATCAGCAAATACTTCTCTGCCCTCTCCTGCTCCAAGGCAGCCTGCATCTCTGCAATGTTATTCTCAGCAGCCTCCAGCGCGGTCTGGAGCCTGGCAGTCTCTTTCTCCAGTGCGGACTTCAACTTCGTGGTCTCCTGCTCCAGCGCAGACTTCAACTTCTTGGTCTCCTGCTCCAGCGTGGACTCCAGCCTTGTGGTCTCTTGCTCCAGGATGGTTTGCAACTCTTGGATCCTTTTCTCGGCGGCCTCGTGGGCAACCCATTTTTCTTCATCCTTAGCCCGCAGAGCTTCGGTGTGCGCTTTCAAAGCCGCTTGCAAGGTGTCGACCTCCTTCTGGAAGTGGGCCATCTCTTTCTTGCGAACACTTGGCGGTGGAAGCATAGACAACAGTGATGTCAAGTCGCCCGGTTTCATCGCAGTCTCCGGTTCACCTGTAGAAGATAAACCGCAGTCAGGATCAACTGGATAATTGCGACCTTCTAGCAAGGGAATTGGTAGGATAAGACCGCCAGTTTGATTTTTATCTTCTTCAGAGGCCGCGGTATGGTTTCTAAACACTGGCCGCCTGAATCGTTCGGGATCTATCCTCTTTATCTTTTCTTTCCATAGCCGCTCGGCTTCTTTAGCTCGGCCTTTCAATTGAGCAGTGGTCAGGAAAAAGCTGGTCGGCGGATTTAATATTATATTCGCCCCCTTCTTCCTTGACCGCGGCTTGTAGAAGTTAACAATTCGCCTAACTTCCCGGTGTTTACCTTGCAGCAATGGAAGTGTGGTCAGCACCGGCTTCTCGGTGATCAGCTTCTTCATCTCCTCCATCTTCTCTCGAAGCTTCAGTTTCTTAGCTCCTTTAGAAGCCGCGGAAGCCTGGCCGCCAAGCTTCTCCCCAATGACCTCGACTTTGGGGCAGTTAACCTCCTCAGAGGCCGCTGGAGTCGAAAGTAGCGCATCTTGCTGCTGGAGGGTCTCCATGCCCTTGAGGAGGTCGCTAAGCATCTCGCTAGCCGCGGATACATCCTCATGCTCGTTCGGCTTGAAATCCGGTATGGATGGACTCTCGGGAACCTCCCTCTCGTGCGACCTATGTTGAAGACAGTCCGCACCAGACTTCACGAAAATATTTTGGTTTTCGGCCCGCATCTTTCTCATCTTCCTCTTCATCCTTTCCTAAAGGGTCTCGCTCCGTTGCTTCTGCCTTTTCAAGGTGCCGAACACCATTTCTGTCTGTTTGCTTTGTTCAGCCAAAATCTGTCCGGTCTCCAGCGCCTTCTCCGGCTCGTTGTCGTCCACAACGACTAGGTCGACCTTGGCCTCCAGTTCGCGTGGCTTGTCAGATTCAACACTTTTCTCCTTCGTCTCACCTATTTTTAAGTGTGGTTCGCCCGATGGAGAGAAAGTCACATCGAAGGATTTGGCAGCTCCGGTTTGTGGTGGAGCAATCTTCTAAATCGCATCAGCACCGGTTGCGACCTGTGATGATTCACCAACGGTCTGCGTCGGCCTCTTTTCAGATCCAGAACCGCTGGAGTAACTGATTTCCCAATCTTCTTCGCAGGCTGACGGTCAGAGTAATCCAGTTTCTGGCTCCGGCTTTTCTTCTTTTCAGTCGATTTCTTGTCGCGGGCTAACATCAATGACATAATATCCATCTTGTGAATGTCCATGTCGGTTTGAAAGATTCTGACCGCAAGTGGCGAGTAGTGACCCGTGGCTTGGCAGAGATCTTGAAGAATGTCAAGGGCCGGGGGATTTTATAGAAGCCGATAAGGCAGTCATGGTCTCCGGCTTAGTTCTACATTTTCGAAGTTTTTTCGAAACTTAAAAATGTGGGGAGATTATGTTAAGCCTGGAATCCGCGATTTGTCTGCGCATCTTTCCAAACCGGGCGGCCTGGTCTTTCTAGCCTCCACTTCTCCCACTCCAGACGGTCACCGGATGGTAGTCTGGTCATCACCGAAGTCGGGCGGTCTCCATGTCAGACCACCGACAGCGCCGACCCTGCTCAGCGACAAGGCCCAGGACCCAGACCATCATTTAATTGTTAACAGACACTTGCAATCCTTCTCCATAGGTACTTGCAAGCTCCTTTCATAATATATGTTTGCTTCTAACTCTTCTTTTTGTAGAGATTAGCAAACACTTGCAAGCCTTCTCCACCGGTACTTGCAAGCTCCTTTCATATATATGCTTGCTTCTAACTCTTCTCCTTGCAGAGATTAGCAAACACTTGCAAGCCTTCTCCACGGGTACTTGCAAGCTCCTTTCATATATATGTTTGCTTCTAACTCTTCTCCTTGCAGAGATCAGCAAACACTTGCAAGCCTTCTCTCAGGTACACACTCGATGTACCACCCATACATGCCTACCCTGACTTTCCTCTTGCAGGAAAATAGACAGGCAGCACCAAACTCCTAAGGAGAGGCTTCAGGTTCTATCTCTCCTTGCCTTATTCTCTTTCCGTTGGGGTGGATCACGATTTTCGTGGGTCTCCAACTTTTTTGAAGTTCTATTCAGAACATAAAAAAGTGCGGGGATTATGTTAACCCCGAAATCGGCGATCCTTCCCGTGGGAGCCAACTCGCTCATCGCGGCCTGCCCCGGGTTCCTCCTAGAGGACGTGATGCCCTAGGTTGGGCGGACAGAACTCTCTGTCCACTCAGGCCCCGCAGCCTACGCGGTCTCAGCGGTCTGACCTTCCAGGCCGCGTGCCTTCCCTTGGTCGACAGGGTCCGCGGACTGCTTCCGCAGTCCGCCTCTGCAGGCCTCCCCCTTTTTCAGCTTAACTGCGAGGTTGTATTTTCAGGTCCCTCTCTGCCGGACTCAACTACCTATCCGCCCAGGCCGGCAACAGGTCGTATATCCCATCACCCAGCAGCATGGGCAGCCGACTCCTCCAGTCCGCCTGTAGAGCGCAAACTCCAACTCCGGCTACCCGCCAAGACGAGTAGCAGTCCAAGTTCCTTGCGAGCTAGGCGGACTCAAAGTGTGATCGAGACTTCCAGTCCGCCTTTAGTGGTGAACCCCAACAGCCTCAACTAGGCTCATCTCCAACGTAAGCGGGCTTGACCTTGCAGCAGCCGCGGACTCGGCGGGCTTGGCGGACTCTCTATGCAGTCTGCCCTTCCCTCTGCTAGCATCAGCTTCTCGGCAACAGTACTAGCTTCTCCCTCAGTCCGCAGTCTTGGTGCGGACTCGGTCAGTGGTGGCGGACCCTTTCCATTCTTCCAGGTAATAAACCCTCCAGAAAGCATTCCCAGTCCGCATAACCTCGTGCGGACTCGCCGGACTCTGCGGGCACTCTCCTGCTCGCACCCGTTGCAGCTCGCTCAGTTCAATAGCAGCGGACTCAGCGGATTCTCCTTGCAGTCTGTCGCTTGTCCTCCAGCATCCGCAACTACAGTAGTAGGCGGATAGTCCCTGGTCAGCCGTGACGGACTCCGCAAACCCGCATCGCAGTCCGCCACTGAGTATGCCATTTTGCCGACAGCAGCTCCGGCTTCAGTATCAAGTCCCAGTCCGCGCGCCCTGTGGCGGACTCGGCGGACTCCGTCTCCATCTTTCTCAAGTTACCGTCTCACCGGGGGTAACGTCACCGCAACCGTTACCTCCTCGGGCCTATAAATAGCCCCCCATGCCTCTCGTAGCGGGGGAGGTCTCTCGTCATCGCCAAGGTGCTCACGCCCGAAGTCAGCCAACTAGCCTAGCTCCTACAGACTCCGTTTCTCAGTCTGCATCCCTCTCTGCACCTTAGTCCGTGCGGTCTCTAATTTCCCTTAACCACGCGGCCTGCCGGCTTTGCTCTTCAGTCCGCGCGGCCTCCTCTGGCATTCTTTTTCCTTAGCCGCCAGCTTCCTTCTTGTACCCTTTATTACTTTGTGGTAAAGGCGTATTAGCAAGTTGTATATCTCACTTTTAATAAAAGGAAAGTCCGATGCAAGAAAGGCATTCAGGCCGCGACGGGGGAAGTCGGGTGTTGTCGTGGTTCACGGCTCGGCTGTTCTTTTTTCTCCCATCCGCATAGTAGATAACGGCTTGCAGTCTGCCTCTTTTCCCTTCCTTCCCCCGTGCTCGAACCGTTAGCTGGTGGTGCTCGACCCCCTTTTCGTTTTCGTGCATCAACAAATAGACTCATGAGCTCTTCATTTGATGTTGATCTCTCTGTCTCCTCAACAACCTTGAAAGCTATACTTTGCTCTTTTCTAGTTTGTGGAGGTATCCTTTGCTCTGTTGCCTCCCTGGACTTGATCAGTGGTTCATAAGACTTTAACTTGCCTAATAGAGATTCTGTAGATATCTGATTTAGGCTTCTGGCCTCCTTGGTGGGCCAGATCCTTGAATCGCATAAGCTTAGGAAGCACATCAGGATCTTATCATTCACCTCTGTGAGGGTGATGTCCTTGTCCAAGGTTTTTAGCTCATTGATGATTGAGCTTAACCTGTTATATATATCAGCTACTGATTCGTCTTCTTCTTTCTTGAAGTTCTCATATAAGGATATGAGGTTGGATCTCCTATCCTTTCTCTCATCAGCTGAATCAACCACCATCTGATTTAGTGAATCCCAGATGGCTTTGCCTGAGGTGCATTCAGCCACCTTCTGAAAAATATCATCTGACATAGTCTGTGCCAGTATGTTCATAGCCTTGGCATCAGCTATCTTTGCCTTCTTCCGGGCTTCAGTACACTCAGGTGGTGGAACTGCAGTAGTGCTTGTAGATGTTGCAGAAGTTGAAGCTTGAGGGGGACCTGTCAAAATAGAGTTGTATATATCCTCATCAATAGAGTTCATGTATAATTTAATTCTTGCCTTCCAGATGGCAAACCTGTTAAGCTTGCAAACTGGAGGTCTGGTGCTTGCATAGTCCTTGTTTTGTGCCATAGCTGTGTATATAAATCTAATATGAAAATAATAATAAAAGTTAGATATAACAAAGGATCATTGGTTCAAGAGTTAGCTTGTACAACCAAAGGAACCTGCTCTAAGATCAATTGAAAGTGAGCAGTTAGATCAAGAATACTCTAGAGGGGGAGGGGGGGTGAATAGAGTATTTAGAGTTTTATAAAATTCTCTGCTGGATAATGCAGATTAGACTAAGTGCAGTAGTAAATAAAAAAAAATATAAAAACGCAGAAACTAACTACCACAGCCACAGCAAGAAAACAAAAGAAAGAGGGCAACCAGAAGAAACAAGAAATTTATAGTGGTTCCCCAACCTAGGTACATCCACTCTTCTACCACTCTGGTAGCAATCCACTCAGGTTTTTGATCAGGTGCCGGACACTAATGAGCTTTTGATCAGGTGCTCAAAAACCAAATCCCTAAGTCTTTTGATCAGGTGACTTGTAACAAGGAATCACTTTTGAAGGGAGATGACAACCCTTTACACATTGGGGGTGAGAGAGTTGATTATGTCTTCTCTGTCAACAATCCGAGAGAAGACTTGTGGATTATTGATAGTAGCAAATGGCTCCCCCTGAGATATTGAATGGTTCTGTGAAATATGGAAGCCTTGCTATAGGGTGATAGGCCTTCAAGCTTTTAGCCTTTATCTGCAGGATCTTCTTGACAGATTTGATAGTTGTTCTCCTTGGAAGTCCTGGAGTGTTGAAGTAAGAAGTCTCTTGATTTTGTATGATTGTTGTTCTTCTTCTGAGAGCAGATCTTCTTTATGTATCAGAGCTTTTGTGAAAGGAGCAGAGAAGGTGTTGAAGACAGACTAACTGAAAATCTCTGTGTCTGTGTATGTTGTGTCTCTACAATTACTCTGGTACTCTAATTGTTCTTACTTCCTTGCTTTCTTCCTTGCTTGCCATTAGGAAAGAGAGAAAAATCTATTTTTTTATATTTCCTGAGGGAATTTCCTTTCGAAATTTGAATCCTTCTACGACAATCAATGTTGGCGGTCCTTGAAAATAAACTGCATTGATTTCTTTCCCCAACTGTCCCTTGGAAAAATGGAAAACAATAATTTTGATGAAAGCCATGATTAATGTACCGTCCAACGGTAATATTCAGAGAATATTTTATCATTAATCATTCAGAAATTATTGCCATAGACTAAGGACAGAAGGAATAAATGCTAAGTCTGGAATCGTCGAACTGATGACAGAATTCGTCGAGCTGATAACTGTGTTCGTCGACTGGAGTTCATTAACTATTCCGGACTTAGAATATTCACAGCTATATCTAAAATGAAAGTTAAAGTCTCCAGAATTCGTCGACCTAAGATTTGATTTGGTCGAGCTGAGTTTCTAGAGTTGTCAAAATATTCTGTGTGTCGACACAATTACTCTTGGTGTCGACACAGGTGGTGTCGAATGATATCCTGTGTGTCGACACAAGTCTTCTGTGTGGTGTCGACACAACATTTCCAAAGTGTCGACTGATGTTATGTGTGTCGACATAAGTTCTTCTAGTGTCGACTCAGTTGATGTCGACATATACTCTGAGTGTCGACACAAGTCTTCTGTATGGTGTCAACACAACCTTTCCAAAGATTCGACTGATGATCTGTGTGTCGACACAAGTGCTTCTAGTGTCGACTCAGTTGGTGTTGACATATACTCTAAGTGTCGACACAAGTTTTCTGGTTCTAAGTTGTTGAAGTACATAATCCGGAATTCATCGGGCAGAGAACTAAGTTCGTCGACCTGAGACTAGAGAACATAATCTTGACAGAATGATGTTAGTCCAAAGATTCGTCGACCAAAGAATAAAGTTCGTCGACCAAAGTCTGATTCTAAGGTATTGGGATATCTTGATCTTTCCTGAACTTGAAGTGTTGTTGTAATCCAAGTTTCCGTCGATCAGAAAATGTAGTTCGTCGAGCTCAGCTCAGAGAAATAAATTTGAGATCGTCGAACTGAGCACGACAATCGTCGACCTGAGTTTGACGAATGTCGAACTCACTTTACAGAGTCTTGAAATCTTCTAAGTCTTGAGTCTCTGGCAGTCTTGTTGATAGCTGGTACATGTGATGTTGACTCTAAGGACTTGGCCTAGACTCTAGGACACAACTATGACTCTGGCTATACATTGTGGGTCATATGATCCTAACTTAGTGAACCTAACCCAAATCGTACTAGGGATCCAATAGAATAAGATCGCGCTCAATTGGGTGATTCAGTGTGTGCTACAGTGATTTTGAAATAAAAAAATAATAACTGGTATGCTATAAAATGTGTGCTCGTGTAGTTACCACAGACCTTCTCTCCCCCCAGACTTGAATGCGACACTAATAAAACTAAACATTCCAAATAATATAAAGAGTTAGGGGTAAGAAGTACCTATGTTCAAAACTAAGCCTACCATCGTGAGATGAGATTGTCTGATGGCGGTTGGTCTACTGCACTACAAAATGTTGAAGCACCTGCAGATTAGACATCCCACGCAAAATAAGAAAATATAAATACATATATATAAAGAAACACATCACACAAAATAGGACCAAGTGGTCATACTTGGGTTGTCTCCCAGAAGCCCTTTTCTTTACAGTCCTTAATGTATACTAAATACATGTATTAAGCATGATATAGAGTTTTATGTCCGCAACAAACAAAATAAAAAACTACACAAGTCCACCGAGTAGTTACTAGCCTAAACTATCCAACAACTATCCACTAAACACTGATTTATGATATAGCTCCCAACAAGTGTGAGAAATGACAGGGTTTGAAGCTTTAGGATACAAGTTGGTTTCACCCAACCAGCCACAAGCCACTTGCTTCTCTCCCTAGAGAGCAACAAAATGAGTGGATTGCAAAAAACATTCATTTTCCTTTTTCTCCATAGTGGGAGAATGCCACTTAGCATAATCAACTGACTCTCCATCCAAGGTTTTATGTTTCATCATCTCCGACGCCATAGTGGCAACCGGATCTGCCCACCAGAACTTACAATTAAATTGTTTGTCCTTAAATTCAGCATGAGGAGATGGAGAATCATGCTCCCACACAGATCTAAACTCAGGAATTTTATCAATATTCTCCTCACGAACCAACAGCTCCTTCTTTTCTTCCTCATCACCACGCTCTTCTTTAGAGGTACTTCTTCTATCCTTCCGCTTCCACGTCTTCTATTTATCTCTTGAATCCACATTACTAAACAATTCATTAGTGATAACAACAAGAGGGGGGTACAGAGGCTCAATCACGGTTCTAGGAAAGCATGCTGGTTTCACCACTTTTGGTACAACCACCTCCCCCTTGGAAAAGTCCAAGGTGGCGCTGCTTTCCCTCAAAAATGGGACTCCCATGATTGGGATTGAAGTATTTTCGATAGGCCCCAATACTTAGAAATCCGCAATAACCTTGGTTTCGTCCACCGTAACTTCAACCTCTTTCACCTCTCCTTCAGTCTCCACCAGAACGCCGCTAGCTAAAACAAGAGAGGTACGATCATCCGGATTTAATTTTAAATTAAAATTCTCAAAATCTTGCAACGCGAGAACATTTCTAGAAGATTCGAAATCACAAATGGCGTGTGTGTTGATGTGGTTGATCATACAAGCGTTCACTAGATCTCCACACACCCCCTCTTTCTACTCAGCAAGACTCCTTCCCTGATCTACGGGGTTCTTTTCTGTGTTTCTTGGAAGAGTCCAAGGGGGACGCTCAGCTAGCACTTGGGCTAATTGTCCCAGTTGCACTTCCGGATTCCGCATAGGTGCGGTCTGATTAGCCATATTCGATTGAAAGACCTCAACAAACTTCTCCATCATTTCTTCCAAATTACTCTTCCTTGGTGTAGAAGGGATTTGATTATAACCCAGGTTTGGAGGCCTCGGTTGGCTCCTAGAGGCTGAAGCATTTAATTTATGTTGCCCTAGTTGCCATCGTTGGCCACCGGCATTTTGGTTCCATTAAAAGTTGGGGTAATTTATCACCCCAGGGTTATACGCATTCCGACATGGCACAGCCCTATTTTAGTTAGCAATGAAATTCACAGATTCATTCATATTTAGACTATACAGCACACCATACAGTTCGTCTCCCGGGCATTCATATGTGTGATGGCTGTCCCTGCCGCATCTTTGGCAAGAGATTGCATGATAGGTGTTGCAGTTGGTACAACCGATCCAAGATCAAATATTCCACAGTTTATCCTTTGGGTATTTCTCCTAGCAGTCCAATATATGTAGTGTGAGGCTATATCTTGCAAAAACCTCAGGGCATCATCCGGTGAAAGGTTCATCAATAAGCCACCTGTAGTGGCATTAATCATAGCCATATAATTGGGCTCGACGGCAAAGTAGAACTGGCCCACCAAGTTCCAAGGCTGAAAGTCATGGTATGGGCATTTCCGCAGCAAGTCATTGAAGCATTCCCATGCCTCCTCCAGGCTCTCTAGATCGAACTGGTGGAAGTTTCCAGTCTCCCGGCGTAGGTTCACAATCTTGTCTACCGGATTGAACTTCTCCAGGAATCTCGCCGTTAAGGCATCCCACGTAGTGGCAGCCCCCGAATGTAAGTTGTGCAGCCACTCCTCAGCTTTATCACGCAGTGAAATTGGGAATAGCTTCATCTTCACCGTTTTATCTGGTCTTCCGCCTTAATGGAAGGTCCTGCATATCTCAAAACTTTCTGAGAGATGCATGTGTGGGTCCTCACTCGACAATCCGGAGAACTGAGTGTTGCTGCGTATCATGTTAAAAATAGCTGGTTTGATTTCAAACTGCAGATTAGGGATCGCCGACCCAAAAGCTGGATACACAATCCCAACAGTGGGAGTAGGGTAGTCCCTCATCATGCGAGGCCTCCACCTATTTACCTCATTCTCATCAACATGGTGCACTCCAGCAGCATCTCCATTCCCTCTCAGACCAGCCCTATGCATTGGCTGTACCTGCTGGTATCCAATGTTCACATCAGCGTTTGGCCCCAAAGATGGGCTCTTCCCCTCTTCCATTGCCTCCAACCTGAATTAGATTATGATCCATCTCTAGTCAAGTGTTTGATGTACGCCTCCGTGCTCGAGCGGTCCTCTCTATTTCAGGATCTTAGGCAAGCAACTCTATCGATCCTTGCCTCTGCATACACTAGAGATGACAAAAAAAATCAAAAACAACAACTATTGAGTAACTACCTTTGGCAACCTAGATCACTTACGCATGCATTCCCCTGCAATAGCACCAAAAACTTGATGCGTCGGCAAGTGCACAGGTCGCTGTCACGTAATTATTTTGGCAATAGCTTCCCTGAATGTCTATCTCAAGGGAATGCAGGTTGGGTACGTGATAGCGTAGCATAAAGATCGTTACTAAGTGTTAAACAAAACTACAAAGGGGGTTGGTTTTGGATTCGTAATTCTAACAAAACAAAAAAAGAACTAATGCGGGTCGTAAGCACTGCTTCGCTTGGTGGATGGAACTAGTGCAGGCCGATGTGTCGTGCTTCAAGAGGCGAATGGACGGATAGCAAGCGGATGGAATGAACACACGTGTAGAGAGTGAGGGTCGCAATCACCTCTTCAACCACCAACACTAGCCTTTGTTAGAGTAGTTTTAATGCGCGAGTGAGTGGATGTGAATGAAGGCAAGTGCATCACAGCTAACAAAAGTGGATGTAACTAACACAAGCAAACTTCATTCATAGATAGATAAAAGCAAGTTT
Source organism: Platanthera guangdongensis (assembly GCA_039583875.1). Lineage (NCBI taxonomy): Eukaryota > Viridiplantae > Streptophyta > Magnoliopsida > Asparagales > Orchidaceae > Platanthera > Platanthera guangdongensis. Next base: position 155,695,049 of record CM077158.1, read on the forward strand.
AGGTTCATTACAATCTTTAAAGTACAATCCACTATGGAGAAGAGGTAGAATAAACTGAAAGTGGGAAAGCCTAGCCGTGGTTCTTGGACGGAGTGGTGGGTTGCCAGTCCACTTCTCTACTCTGACCGTGGTTGCTTCTGGAGGCAAATGTGTTGTCAATCCACTTGTCTTCCTCCGCCTTCTTCCCTTTCCTTCAAGTTTTCTCCCTTTTGCCCAACTGAATAGTACCAGAAGATCTCTGTTCCACACTGCTGGTGGCCAGAAAGTCTCCGAATGGTTGAAGATGGCTTCAAATCGCCGGAGAAATCTTCCCGGATAGTGGAGATGAGTGGAGGACCTACGAGGGTGAGAAACGGCGCTTCGCATGCAACAGAGGGGTGGATAATGAATATGATGATGCCCTAATTCGCGGAGCACGAGTTTAAATACTATAGCAAAACAATAGAGTGCATGATCAGTACCGCACGACCAGAGGTCTTGCGCACTAGATCCCCTGATCGTGCGATTAGAAATGGCAGAACTCTAGAAAAATAGAATCAACGCACACGAGCAGTGGCACACAACCAGAGGTCGTGCGCACTATGTCCAATGATCGTGCGATTGCCTCAGACAGAACTTGAAAAAGATGGAGAATAGTGCGTGCTATCAGTGGCTCACAACTAATGGTCGTTCATTATAGATCCAATGATCGTGCACAGTATTCTTGTAATGTTTGGGGTTCGATGAACAGACAGGGCACGACCAGCGGCATGCGCTAAGGAGTCCACTGACCGTGCTTTTGTAAAAATGCACGATCAGTGGCCCTTAGGTGGAAAACATTCCCAAATGATCCCAGAACACACACACGGCCCTTATACCTGTAACAAACACAGAATAGCCACCGAAATGGTCATTCCACATTCTCTAGACAAAAAAACCAAGTAGGGCAAAAGTATAAAAACTACAGAATCAAAATGAAAATGGGCCAAAAGTGTACTTAACATGAAATGGACATAATAACAAATATGAACAGTGGCCTAAAGTGTAGTGCATTAACGAGAAAACTAGCCCAGATGATTCCAAAAATAAGTATATAACTTGGACTAATCAAGATGGGTCACTTATTAGTATCCTTCCAGCTTCTATGAGAGTACTATTTTTCCTCTCAGCTATCCAATTTTACTGTGCTATTCTTGGAGAAGAAAATAATTGATGAATCCCTTGTTCTTCATAGAACTTGGTCATGTCATTAGATTGAATTTCATTGTCATGATCACTTCTTATTTTGACCACAGAACTATCCATTTCATTCTGAATTTGCATGACAGATATTCTTAAGTTGTCAAGAGTTTCAGATTTTTCTTCAAGATGAAGACCCAAGAAAACCTGGAGACGCCATCAGCTATTACAACTGTATAGACTTTCCTCCCCAGACTTTAAACTGGCATAGGACCAAACAAGTCCACATGCAGGAGGTATAAGCACGTCACAGAATCCTTGGCCCCAGTGATCTTAAAGGATGTTTTGGTCTGATTGCCCTTTTGACATTCAGAGCAAATGTCCTCCTTTGTGCATTTAATATTGGGACAATTTCTGAATATCTCCTCACTAAAGAGCTTGCTAATGGTCTTGTTGTTCAAGCGAGCTAGTTTCTTGTGCCATTGCATACTAAATGAGACTTTCTGATTAGCAACTAGACACACAGGGATATCTGAAATTAAACATAAAAAGTTTAAACCATACATATTCCCACTCCCAGTGCCTGTCAAGATGACCTCTTGGTCATTTAACCTTTTAATTTGGCACTTATACTTGTGGAATACAATGACATAGCCAAGATCACATAGTTGTCTTATGCTTATCAGGTTGTGTTGCAACCCTTCCACATAATCCAGTTTTGAGAATGAGAATATGTCATTGGTAATCATACCATATCGCTTGGTAACTCCTCTGTCTGAACATCCAAAGATAACTTTAGGTCCATTCTTTACAGGTGTGTAGTAATTCAGGTGACATCTTGTTCCAGTCATATTCCTAGAACATCCATTGTCCAAGTACCATATTGGTGCATGGGTACTTGGACTAACATGGAATCACAATTCAGTTTACCATAGGAACCCAAAAGAGTTTGGGTCGTATGTTCTTGTTAGTCTGAAAATTAACTTGTCTCCCTACAACACTCGTTGTAAGAAGACTCACTTTAGCCATTGTCATAGTATGGTTGTGCCAACAATCTATGGCAAAGTGTCCTGCTTTACCACAACTATAGCATTCATGAATATTGTACCTTCTCTTTTGAATAGTTCCAGTAGTTTGCAAGTTATTAACAACAGACTGTTCAGATGGGAGAGTTGCGGCCCTCTTCTTTTTTCTTTCAGCAAGAATCTGACTAAAAGTACATCAGACGGTAGATGAACTTGGCTTGCTCTGATTACTACCAATAGCAGTCTTCTTTGTAGCAGATACACTGTTGATGGCATCATAGATGGCCAAGTAAGACTTATAGATGGATTTGACTTTGGTTTATGATTTTGCTGGAAGAGCTTGACTATTGGCCACTAACACATTCTTGAGTGTAGGGGCTAGAGTTCCAAAGATAAATGGTATATGATGGGCTATCTGAATTTCTTCATGGGGATCCTTAAATAGTCTCAAGCCCATGCCCTTTCTCCCACCATTATAAGATACATTTGTATACTTATAAGAAGAGTTCCCATTCTTCTAGTGACCATAGATGCTATCCTGGTAATACGAGTTTGATCATAGAATTACCTTATGGAAGATGGTCTGAGGCACAACAGAAGCTTTGCCTTTCCCTTTAGATGGGCAGCTCTAGTGTTCCACTTATACCCCAAACCTCTCTTATCAGTTTTAGAGGTAATGGAGTCAATTAGTGGCAGCATCATCTTTGGCTTGCTGAATTCAACTACTATCTTTTTCTCTTTAAGGAGCTTTTCCTCAAGATCCATAAAGAACTTGTTCTTATGGTTGATGGTCCTAATCTGGATGATTGAGATGGCTTTCACTTGGCTGACTTCCCTTATCTTTTGATCCAACAAGGATGATGACTCAGATTGCTGTGAAACAACTAGCTGTATGGAAATAATCTCCTCAACTTATTACTTGAACAATCTCTTGCTCCTTTTCAATGCATCCAGAAAGGTACCATACTCGTCAATCCGTGATTGACATCTTTCTTAGATTTTGACCCATCTTCATCACAGGATGAGGATGCATCAGAATTAGGACATGTCTCATAATATGATTCAGAGGATGAGCTAGACAGAGAATGTACCTTATCCGGGCAAGGCTGATCCAGGTTGGATTCTTCATCTGACATGGCCATTAGCCCATATCAGCCACTAACATCTTCATCCACCTTTATATCATTGTCAAAGAGTGAAAGAGTGGCCCTAATTCCTATCCTAGTAGTAGTATAGTCTTCATCTTCTTCAGTAGCAACAACAAATAGCCCTATGTAGGCTTCATATTCTTCAGAATCTGAAGAAGCTGAGTCACTTTAACTCCAGCTTTTCTCCTTTTTGGCAATGAAGTAACTTTCCTTCTTGGACATATGGTGGTGGTGCTTCTTCTCCTCAAATTTCTTTTGATGTTTCCTCTTGACTGGGAAATCAGTAATGACATGGGCCTTGCTATAACAGTAACAAATAACATTAGAGGAAAACTATTTATTGTGTTGAGTGCTATACCTGTCTCCTTTGTATAACTTCTTCTCAAGCTTGTTGTGGTCCTTGTGATTAAAGGAGGTGGAAGTTTTATTCCTCCACTGCTTCCTCTTCGTCATCTTCTGGAACTACCTTGAAAAGGCAGCAAACTCCCTATCTGAAATGTGGTTGTCAGATATGATTGGCTCAGAGCTGTCTGATTCAACATGCCTTCTTGGGGGAGAGGTAATCCTCTCATTTCTGTTCTTAGAGCATTCATCCTTGAAAGCTACCCTCTTCTCCTTGGCTTGAGCTCTGTTGGAGTTCTTCTCCTCCTTTCTCGCAGATAGCTGCATCTCATAGGAGAGAAGCTTTCCAAACAATGTGTGTGGAGATGTTTTAGCTAGCTTGGTCACCTCTCTGATGGCACATATCTTGGTAACCCAGTCTCTGGTTAAAGATCTGAGGAACTTGTCATTCAACTCATAGTTGTTGAAGACCCTGCCATAGGTCCTCGGCTCAATAACTGTTCTAAAGAATTTTTCATAACATTCAGCTATGATCTCCTTTTTGCCCTACCAGAAGGCTTCATATTCTTGGTTGAGTAGGGATTTCCTATCATCCCTAACTTCTTCAGTTCCATCCATATATAAAATCAATGTGTCTCGTATTTCCTTGGAGGTCTTGCAGTGGGCAAGATTCTGGAATGTAAAATCATCAATGGCACTCACTATGATGTTTTGTACCCTCTTATCGATAGTTGCAAGTATGACCTCTTCCTTGTCCATTTTATAATATTTCTTAGGTGTTTGGACAGTGGCATCCTGAACTGATACTTTCATGGGGATGAAAGGTCCCTCTTAAATAGTATTAAAAATCATGGGGTCAGATGCTTCCATGAACTGCCTGACCCTTTCTTTCCAAATGCCAAAAACTTTTTTCCTACAGATGGGGAGCTTCATAGAACCCAACTCCTTATGGTTCTCGCCTGGGCCCATAAGGAATATCAATAGCTACTCTTGGAGATCTGCTCAGACTGTTATGTCTTTTTTGATTAACCTCCATCTGATACTACTTGAAAGTCTTTAGATTCAAGAGTAGCTAAACAACTAGGAGGAGTGAATAGGTTTTCCATTCTTTTAGTGCTTTCTTTTGAATTTGGTGAGTTGTGATTAGTTTAGGTTTTCTTTCAGGAGCACACAATCAGCAAACAAAAGATTTATAGTGGTTCCCCAGAGCATGAGTTCATCCACTCTCCCTCCCACCTTTTTAACAAATTGTTAGACAAGGCCAAATCCTCCAAACACGGCTCCAAGAGCTTACAACACAAATCCCTCAGGATTTCTCTGGCTCCTCCAAGTCCTACACTCATGCCCAAGGTCCTACACCCAGAGATGCAACCTCATACAACTCAGTTTTCTGCACAAGACTGCCTACCTCAGACATTAGGAAAAGTCCGACACTCAGGCTTGGAGGAAATCCGTATACTCAGATCCAACACTGGATCCAACCTCAAATGATAAAACTCCTATAGCAAAGGTACTTTGCCCTACCTAAAATCCATACAGGGATCCTACCACTCAGATTCCCAAATGAAATCCTACAAATCACGCCCAACGGCCCTACAGCTAAAGCACTTGGCCCTATGTCAGATCCACACAAGGATCCTACCACTCAGCCTTTACAGATCAGTCTTACACTTGGATCAATAATGTGTTGGAACTGATGTTTCACATTCCCTATGTTTGAGAATATCAACTCCCAGCTTGTATTTGATCACGTCTTCTATTGATAGAGTGTGCAGGTTGACAGGTTTAAGTGAAGAGAAGAATCCTACTATAGCTGATACAGACGGGCATTAGAAGTTACCGCTAGGAGGTAACTAGAATAAAATAGACATGGCGCTCGAGAAGCTATCGGAAAGCGCTAGTACTACCACCCACGCTAGCCCAATGAATTAATTCAACATCGCGCTCGGGAAGCTATCAGACAGCGCTAGCTGTTATCGCCACGCGGTAGCTCTCTCAACACTTCATCGATAGCGTTGAGAAGAAAAGCATTGAGTGTGTCTAGACAGTGTCGTTGAGTCGCTGCTACCGCCAGGTGCTACTAGTTACCGCGCAACGCTAACCCTCTCGAAGAACGCATGAGTTATCGAAATCAAAGTACCGCTATGTGGTAGTGCTAACGCGCCACGCTAGGTGCTCGACGAACGTCAAGTAGAAACTTTCGACGGATGCTATTCTATCGAAGGAGATAGAAGTTACTGCATCATGCTAGCCTTTCGACGACTCATCATGACTCTTTCTGATCGTCATGCTCCATATTAACGCGCGGCGATAGCAGTAACCGTCGGACGCTAGCAATGATTAAAGTGGCAAATATTTTTTTTAAATAACATTCCTAATTTGGACGATAGCGGGCACAACAAGCAAGTAAACTTACCGTCGGGCGTTAGTCTTACCGGCAGCGATAGCGTATTTCAAGAAGACGTATATAAGGCCACATTGGTTTCTGTTCCTGAAATCTGGAGAAATCAGAAGGATGGGAGTTCGTGAATTATAAGGTTCGGCCACTCTTTCTTGCCCTCTATTCCACAAGTCTCCATCGAAGAAGAAGATTGTGATCTCCCTCCCATTCATGATCAAACGACTCTGGCGATCCAAGATCTACATCGAATACAAAGAGCCGACTAGTTTCCATCAAACGGAGATCTCAGGCTCCGGCCGAGGATCGTTCTATGGAGAAGTCTTCAAGTGGGAGAACTTCATCTTTTAAATATTTACATCTCTTATTCCTGTAATCTTTTTTGTTTTTCTAAATCTCGTGGAGAGGAAATTTGACTAGTAAGTGTCATCGGAATCCTGGTCGGACTCCGTAGGAAATCGTCCTAGGGATAAGGACATCTACATCAGGAGGATCTAGTGGTGCTCTAATACCCTTCCTTATTTAAAGGTGAAGATCCGACTCGAAGACTTTTTTGGATGTTAAAGGAGAGAGCCAGTCTGTCCGTGGAGCGGATTGGTATATAAAGCAAAAGTTTGTTTCTACTCATCGCCTAGATTTCCGGCATCACGGAGTTCACCTTTTTGTACTCATCTAGAACTATTGTTATTTTGAAATCATGCAATGAAATTATTTATTTCTATGTTGATCATTTCTAGATGTATTATTATGATCTGCATAAGAAATCGAGTTCATAGACTTACCGCCGAGCGTTGGACATCTATCGTCCCGCAGTAGCTTCCAGAACTCGAATTCCTAGAAAGAAATATTTTTAAATTCCTCTTAACACTCCAAACATTATTCACCCCCTCCCCCTCTAAGTTTGGCCACAAGATCCAACAAGTGGTATCAGATGGAGGTTATTCCAAAATGGTTTCACAATCGGGAATAATGGCCAACCCTGATCTTGAATTGACAAGTGGGGATGAAAAATGATACACTGAAAATTCATTTGCACTGCCTCTATTCATAGGAAACTGTGCTTTGTCTCACACTAGCGGGGGCGTAGGCATGTCATCACTAGGATCGCCAACCTTTTAATTATATCGTGGTCTTAACCGGGGAAGGGTTCCATTGAGTCCTTGTGTGACACTGGGGGAAATGAGTGGCAGGCTGAGCTATTTTTAGTGAATCCATTTGGGAGTCACACCCCACCCTATGCCTTTTATGCAACACCTCTTGCCCATCTATCACTTAGTACGGGGCTAGAGTGTGGACACAATGTTTGTGTGACATGTGTGGTGAGTATTCTCATGGGCACTCATTCACTACACGAGCAATGTTTCATATCTTGAAATACTCGGGTCACATGCATAATGGTGTATCGTGTTATCTTCAGGTCATCTATGTACTGTTCCTTTCTTCTCAACGTGTTGATAAGCATTGATCGTGTCTTTATTTTTTTTCATTTACTTGTTTTTCTGTCAATAAAAAAACAAAACCAAAAAATCGTTGATTTATAATGCTACTAGGCTTACATGACTGCGACTTAGACCATAATGTGTACGTATAATATTTGAGTTCAGACTTTTAATCTATGCAAACATTGTCTTCCAGCCATAGTTGGCGAATCTATAAGTGCTTATCTATTGAGTGCAATAGGACGTGGTCATGTCTGTTGTCTATGCCTCTAGGTATGTGTGAGGACTTAGACAGGGGATTGACTTCACATGCGACACACATCCCTAGTCGGTGCACACAAGATGAAAATGCTATGCGTACATGATATAAATTGTGACAATATACTCTAACAAGATAGAAATACATTGAATAATCAATGTCACTGCACACTTATGATTATACCAGGTGTGAAACTTTGGGCCAAAACTCTAGAACAAAGGTCGTATGTATATAAGTTAAAGTGTATCTATCTAGGTGGATAGATTTGGATTGACTCGGAGATCTGTGAACCTTTTACAAATAATTTTGTTTAAAGAGATAGCTCTACGCTAACATAATCAAACTATGAAAGATATCACATCTCTTGTCACGGTCCTTTAAAGCACTACTCATTTCTCCTGATAAGTCTTCATGAGCATTGTGAGGATGAGCATCTTTGTTAAAGAGTCGCCTCGATCTTGTGCATCGACTCTATCTTTAGCTTAGTGCCGCTAGTTTTTTTGCTAGGTATGACATCGAATGATATGTGAGGTGATTATTCATCTTATTTCTCTTTTGTTAGGTTCCTAGACGATCGAGATATCCATGGACAATATGTTGACTTTCCCATGGCATTATCTCGATATCGATGCTACACGAACACATGTCATTGCCGTGTCTAAGACTTCCGCACAAAGAATTGGATAACAAGTACATTATCCTTCTCTTTAGCACAATACGTACTAACACACGATTCACACTCATGATGTTTTTCAATGTTTGTCTTACTCGATTACTTCCTTATTCTCATAGCACTATAGACGTACTCATTGTGTTCTTAGTTTAGTTTGTGCTGTCTAATTCATGTTAAATATGAAAATTGATTTTCTCTGACTATGTACTTTGCTCCAGTGTGTGGCTCATGTGCTTGAAATTCTCTGATATATATTTGTTTAGTCACCTCTATGCATGTCGTGTCTCACTTTCCCTTTGTGTGTGCACTACTTGATGTTGTATCAACGATCATCATTTCTACTATTCTTTTATCCTGCATGTCTGGTTGGCCTTGCCCACCCTTTTGATATTATCAAAGGGGGAGAATATATTGTTCATGAGTCCTGTTCATGAGTCATGGGTTAGGAGAGGTCACATGTTGGGGGTGTGCACATAGATATGGGGAGCATGTCGAACATGTAGATAGGGGAGTGCGTGTAGGGAAACAATATAGAGAACCTGCTGCAACCTAATGATAGACTATAACTCGTATTCTTTATATGCACTCTATCTCATTATTATTTCTGATGAACGGAAGTTGATATTATCAAACGGGGGAGTTTGTTGGAACCGATGTTTTACATGCCCTGTGTTTGAGAATATCAACTCCCAGATTGTATTTGATCACGTCTTCTGTTGATTGAGTGTGCAGGTTGACAGGTTCAAGTGAAGAGAAGAAGCCTTCTATAGATGATACAGCAGCACGTTAGAGGTTATCGCTGGGCAGTAACTGGAATTAAATGGACATGACACTCGGGTAGCTATCAAAAGTGCTAGTTCTTCCGCCCACGCTAGTCCAATTAATTAATTCGACATGGCGCTCGGGAAGCTATCAGACAGCGGTAGCTGTTACTGGCACGTGCTAGCTCACTTAACACCACGTTGAGAGCGTTAAGAAGAAAAGCGTTGAGTGAGTCGAGACAGTGTTGTTGAGTGGCTACTACAGCCAGGTGCTACTAATTACCATGCAGTGCTAGCCTTCTCGATAAATACATGAGTTCTTGAAATCAAAGTACCGTCATGCTGTAGTGCTAACGCGTAGCGCTAGGTGCTCGATGAATGTCAAGCAGGAAATTTTGACGGATGCTATTCTACAACAGGAGATAGAAGTTACCGCGCCGCGCTAGCCTCTAGACAACTCGACATGACTGTTCTGAATCGTTGTTCTCCATAATAACGTGCGGCGGTAGCCATAACCGTCGGGCACTAGCAATGATTAAAGCGACAAATATTCATTTTAAATAGCATTCCAGATTTGGATGGCTGATGAGTGCGAAGCCAAGCTCTGAATTATCTAGTAAGCACGATGGGTCTGTATTTCACGCGGCAAATGGTAGGCAAGTGTGCTTATCGCAAGTAATACAGGATATTTGAGGGAATATCGAGATCGTAAATTTCTCGGGAATGGGTTGATTATCTCTACTCCTCCCTGAAGGACTATTATCTTACTAAAAAATTTAAGTTGTCGGAATTAACTAATTAAAGCGATGAATAAGAAAGTGCTGAAATATATTGAAAAGGATCGATTAAGAAATAACACTCGGTAACGAATTACGTTAGGACTAAAATAGATTTATATAACTAGAGATTTTAGGTTTCAATTCAATTAAAGGGGAAACTTGGCCGTGGAGGTTCCAAAAGAATGAGCCCACCTATCTCTAGGACTATCGCTCACCTGAACATTAAGACTATTCGACAGAGCTTTCGTCCGACAAAGGATTTCTCTTAATGCCCGCTTTACGCTAATAATCCGCTATTGGGGGGAACCAATCCAAAAGAATTATGCACCCCCTCTCTCAAGGGTTAGTGCGAGACTTTCTTTACCCAAGGGTGATCAATCCGTGGGCCTCTTGGCTAGCTAGCATTTGGATAACTGAAATAGAGCTCACACATGAATATGTTGTTCTACGTGTCGTAAACTTGGGGTAAACATTAAGTTCTTAATTAAATATAAAAACAATACCTTTAATTATTTAATAACATTTTATTTCCCAATGCTCTTCGATACCGAGGGCTCAGAGCGATTAGCCACACATCAGAATGGGGATGTCTTATGAGATTGGTGAGGCGTGATTTCTAAACTTAAACGCTGAAAGGTTACAAAAAGATAAGAAGAAATGGAATAATCTAACATTAGAAAGAGAAAAGCTACAATAAAAAAGGAGATAAATGCATGCACTCAGCCAAACTCATAATAAAGGAAAAAATGCTAAGTTACGAAAAATGGAAAAATTGCATAATTGAAATTGCAAGTCCTAGTCAAACGAGTAAGAGGGAAATGACAAGTCCTACTCAAATGAGTAGGTGGGAAATTAAAGCGGTAAATTGCAAGTTCTACTCAAACGAATAGGCAAGAAATGACAAGTCCTACCCAAATGACTAGGCGGGAAATGAAAGAAATAAAATGACAAGTCCTACTCAAACGAGTAAGTGAAAATTACAAGTCCTACTCAAACCAGTAGGCGGAAAATTAAAGCAAGAAAAGGCTAACTCATACACTCACATACTCTACTTGAAATAAGAAAGCAATGAAATACTAACTCATACAGTCACACACACAAGCAAAAAAAGGAGAAAAGCAAAGTGATCGAAAAATTAAAACGTTTACATTTTTATCGTTAGAACTTGCTAAAAATGCATAAAAAGTAAAAATAAAAATTGTTGGAGCAAAAGAGTTTTCAAATAAATGTGAAAATCAAAGGGTTTGAAAAATTGAAATAACATCTAATCCACTTTTATAACTTTGTAAAAATGTTTAAAAAGTGGAAGGAAGTGCAAAAGAAGGAAAAGGTTTACAAGCTATAAATGGGAAAATCTAAGTTAACGAGAAATAAAAACCACTTTGAAACCATTTTTTACAAATCCATAAGGATGAATAAAAAAACACAAAAATCCTAAATCTAAACCAATCTAAGAGTCAAGAAAAGAAAAACAATAATAACCACTAGAAAGTTTAAAGAAATCTAAAACTAAGCTAAGAAAGCTGATGATTTCAAATCATAAAAATGATTATGAGAACTCATACACACACACACACACATATTAAAAAGGAAAACGAAGATACATAAGAATGCTGAAAGACAGGAACTCATAGGCATCCCAGTATAATATAAGGATGAAAAGCTAACGTATTATATTAAGTAGAAAGTCTGATTACAAAAGCTGAGACAAACACAGAGCGGAGGATTGAATTATGCTTACAAAGCCCAAAAAAGACCTCTTAGAAGCAGCCAAATAGCAAAATCGATCAAAAAATTTTGAACCCTTGGTTCCTACAGAAAAGTTCTATTTATAGACAAAAAAATAAAGAGACGACACACTGGTGTGCAGGTTAAGCCAAAATTCTGATGACTGGCCTAGTTCTAGAAGCAGTAGGTACGGGACACATCGTGGTCAGAAATTGTCGAGCAACGATCAATGAATCATCGAACGGGTTGAGTTCGACGAACGTAGAGAGATTGGTTGGCGTCGAGTTGAGTTCGACGAACGTCGAGCGGGTTGAGCTTTGATCGTTCAGTTTAGTTCTTCGAACGTTGATTGTTGATCGACGGATCAACTGGCGTAGCGTCCAGTCTGGCATCAAATCATCGTGCTTCATTCAATGATCGGTGAACGGAGATCTTTGATTGTTGATCGATGAATGTCGAGTCAAAGCGTCGAGCTGAGATTTACGAACGTCAAACGACTGGCGTTACACGGTCTTTTCTTTGCAGGAAGCAGATTTTTGTAGTAATCAAACACGCCCCGGTCAAGGGCATAAATAAATCGACAAGGGTCTGTACTATTGAATTTTTTTGACTTTTTCTGCAAAATTACAGAAAATAAAATAAACCTATGTTAGAAGAGTATTTAAAAAAAGAAACAAATTATGTAAGAAAAAAAACTAAAAACTAAAAAATAACATAAAACTACTTATATAATGTACTGAATAAATATGAATATTTACAACTCATCAAATATCCTCATACTTAAGCTTTTGCTATTCAAGAGCAAAAGGTTGAGCTGAAATTATAAGAAATTAAAAGAAATTCTAAATTTATCTACCGTTTGAATTAATTGAAATAGTGATCAAAATAAACATCAGGTGTATAAGAGTTAAGTCCTAAATCATGAAAATATTTTAAATAGAGGAAAAGTTTTGTCCAAAAAGACTTCTTGAAGTAACCAAATATCAAGCAAAAGTTGTAATCATTAGCTAACAAAAAAAGATTGGAATTATAAAAACTTTAGCTTAAGAGTTTTAAGGATATAATGCAATTTAAAAATTATGCTCTCAAAAATATTTTATATGAAGTCTAGAATCATTGAATATGGCTAAAGGGGTTGTTGTGGTATATGAAGAGGGTTTTGGATGATGTGAGGTATATTGTTTTGTACGAACCTCCAATAAAATTTTGTAATGTGGATGCATAGGAAAACAAAATCTTATTTTCTATGACATGTAATTTATGAATAACTTAACATAACCCAATATATATGTATAGGAGTAATGAATTTTATCATCTTACTCTGTAACATATAATCTTTTCAAATATTGGATGTCTATGTTTATAGAACGAAATCTTATTCCCATTGGCATAGGTTCTTTTTGGGATAAAAATTTTATCATGTCAAGTAAGACATGATAAATATGGGGAGATGGGTTTTTTTTCAAAATAAAAATAGATGTTATTAAAAATAATTAGAGAGCAACCTTTATAAATTGAACATTCATGTGTTTCTAAAATCTTGAAGAAAAAATAATTGAATTATATAGTTGTTTTTTCTAACATAACACACATGTCTCTATTTTAGATAAATTAGAAGTAGTGCTTAAAACAAGTATCCTATTTTAAGAACAAAGCATAAAAAATTCTTTAAAACTTAAACCTGGATATCTAAATATATCAATCTCTAATTAATAAACGAATAGTAAACAAAAAATTAATCAAATTCACTTATAAATAAACTCGTAACTACATTTTTGGAGAGCAAAAAGGTTAAGAATGGAATATTCGATTTATCTATTTCATAAAAATGTTTTTTTGATATATTTTAGAGTATTCATTTGTTTGGTGTTTTTAATTTAATAACCTTTTTTATGTTGTGTGTTTAAATTTTTTTAATATATAAAAAATAAAAATGCGAAAAATTTATAATTTTTGAACTAAAATTTTTGTTTTCTAAATTTTTTTGTATTTTTACGATTTTTAAGCAAATATTTATAAGAGATGAACAAGTGAAAAGTTATTTACAAAGAGTAGGAAGAAAGGAAGAGGGGAAAGAGAAAAGAATATTTACAAAAATATTTACAAAACAATATATACAAAAAATAGTTACAAATAATATTTACATAGTAAAACTAAATATTTTTGTAATTTTTGTTTCATAATTTTTTTGTTTTGAAATTTTTGATGATAAAAACAAGAATTATTTTTGGATTTTTAATTTTGTAATTTTCGTTTTAGTTTTGTTTTGTTTTTGTATTTTTTTTGTATTTTTTTAGGAGTGCAAAAACTAGAAGTGTAGAAAATAAAGCACGAAAACACCCCCACACTTAAGTCCAACATTGCTCCCAATGTTGCAACGTAAGGATGCGGAATAAAAAAGAAAATAAAATGCTATAATTATATATAAAAGAAAAGAGGGAGGGCAGAAGCTTACCTGAAAGGAGGTCGGGGAGGCCCAATTAGGATCCCTATATTATTAAGACCAACACATCAAAGAAAAAGTAAAGAAATAGCGATAAAGAGAAAGATGGGGTGCCTATCAGGAGCACTTTTTTTATAGTCGTTTAGCTTGACTATTTTGGTTGGTTTATATGTCGAGGAGGGTTATCACCCGATAGATATAATTTTAAGTGATGACCGTTTACTTTAAACTACCCTTTTTCCGGGTGGGAGATGAGTATGATCCCATAAGGCCAAACTTCTTCAACTTTGAAGGGGCCGGACAATTGTGATTTTAGTTTTCCCAGAAAAAAGTCTAAGACCTGAATTATAAAGAAGGACAAGATCGCCCAGAGAAAAAGTTTTTTGGGGCTTGATTTTTCGACCGTGATAAAACTTAAAACGCTCCTTATAGAACTTAGTGCTCTCATAAGTGTTTGCACGCCATTCATCAAGCACGTTTACTTGCAGTTTTCCATTTTCAGCGACAAAGTTAGCGTTGAGATTTAAGAGTTTTAAAGCACAAAGAGTGCGATGTTCTAGTTCTACGGGGGATGACATGCTTTTCCATAGACTAATAGATATGACGTACAACCAATTGCTGTTTTGTAAGCCGTACGATATGCCCACAATGCATCGTCGAGTTTGATGGACCAATCTTTCCTATTAAGTGAAACAGTCTTCTCTAATATACGCTTAATCTCTCGATTTACTACCTCAACTTGGCCACTTATTTGCGGGTGGTATGGGGTGGAAAGTTTGCGTGTGACTCCGTATTTAGATAATGTCTTAGCCATTTGGGTGTTACAGAAATGCGTTCCCCTATCTCTCACAATAGTGTGAGGTGTGCCAAAGCGAGAAAATAGTTCTTTTAAGAAAGGTAATGAAGACTAACACATCGTTTGTGGGGAGACATTGCGCTTCCACCCACCTTGATACGTAGTCGACCACCACTAAAAATAATTATTTTTAAAAGACGTAGGTAAGGGGCCAACAAAATCAATGCCCCACAAATCAAAGATTTCGCACTCTAAAAATAAATTTTGGGGCGTCTCGTTGTGACAAGACATGTTACCTGATCGCTGGCAGCTATCGCAGGAGCACACAAAATTGTGAGCGTCTTTGAAAATAGTGGTCCAAAAGAAGCCCGCCTCTAATGCTTTCTGCGCGGTCTGGTTAGCATGATAATGCCCACCAGTCTGACCCTTGTGGCAGTGCCTAAGTATTTGTGTGCACTCCACACCCGCGTCGTGTAACAACCCATTTTTCAGCATGCTCAATTTTAGGGTGACACGGCTTGGGACACGGGCGTGTCCCAGGGCGTGTCCTGCATTCGACGAGTGTTCGAGAGGAACAATCGATGAGTGGTCGACAAAATTTGGTCGACGATCGTCGAGTGCTTAGGATACGGGCGTGTCATAGGGCGTGTCAGCGCGGTCGATGAACTCAGCCCGACGAATTTGAGCTGGGGCGTGTCTTGTGCCGTGTATGGGCACACGGCCTGAGACACTGGCGTGTTATTGGCCGTGTGAGTCTCGGGTGATTTTGAGAGTTTTTTCAGCCTGATGAACACGGCCACAGACATGGGCGTATCTATATGCGTGTCGGGTGACACGGCCCGTGACACGGCCCGTGACACGGGCGTGTCACATGGGCATGTCAATGGATTGGATAAGTTGGTTGAGTGCCGCTTGAAGCACACGACCTAGGACACGGGCGTGTCACAGGCCGTGTCAGGAAAAATTGTGCTTTTGTGGCAAAATTGTGGTCGTCCGTTCTTTCAGCTAGGATCCAATGGCTGAGCTGCCTCCCTGTTTCCATAAGGCCATGGATGAGAAGGGAAATCTCATTCTTCATTTGGTCTTCTCTTTCTACATTCCTAGTGAGAGAAAGGGAGAGGAAGAAGGAGGAGGAGGAAATGGGCTGGTCATCGGTGCTGCTGCGGTTTTCCGACGAGAGATCCGAGGCCGGCATTTCAGAGAAAAAGCTGTTGCGGTTCTTCCTAGCAAGTTAAGAGATCATGGCACCGAAGAGGTCTTCAAGGGTAACGACCTTTCTTCCTATCCATGTGAAGGCTTCCTTTTGGCATATGTATGTGATTCCCCCACCAAAAGGTGGCTGATGTTGGGAGTCTTTGGGTTGATTCATGGAATCCACTTTGTTGGCACATAGATCAGGAAATGGAGTACAAAATAGGCATGTTGTGTGAAGCCCATCTGGACAGGTTGGTCTGGTTTGGTGATGTTGCATACGAACCGGAGAAGACTCCGTGATAAACGAGTAGTTTAGGAGTCAACGGGTTGGACCTGTGAAAGAAAGTAGCAGGAAGTACTGGATTGGAATTCCAGGAGATACCCTTTATAATGCTTAATGTTCATAGGGAATCCACCTGTGAGGAGAGTAACAGTAAGTACTGGCATGGTAGCCAGGAAAGACCCCTGACATTTGTGATATTTGCGGTGTCCAACTACGAAGAGAGTGGCAGGAAGTACTGGTGTGTCCAGGAAAGACCCGCTAATGTTGTGAGATGAATGGGTGTAATAGAAATACGCAGGATTGAATGCTAGAACAGGAACAGTGAAACGTAACAACGCCTTTATTTAGCCGCGAGTACGCCGTACTCGGTGATGGCAAGGCGATTTGAGCAATGGGGTTGGAGTATCTGACCTGTGTTATGTCCGTCCGACGTGAGACCAGAAGGTGCGGTCTGTTGGAGCATATAGTAATAGTCTTAGGCCTACGTGTCGTGATACAATGGGGGGCTACGGGCCAATCCCAGTTCACTAAGACTATAAAACTCCGGCTGCACTCCATGGAGTAAATGCTCAAGTGAGTTGTCGTTGTGCTGTGACCATAATACAGTGGTGGGCAACGGATTTGCCAGTACACCAAGAATGTGCCCTGAGTGCACGGACCGTTGGGCTGGGTGGCTGACGATTGTGATGACATGTGTGCATGAAAGCACATTATATGAGATATATATCCATGCTTGTGATATACTATGTAGGGAAGATTACCGCTGTCCCGAGAAAGGGGTAGGGTCGTTATAATTTGGTCAGCTGAATGCTGACCGTTGCCTCTGTTTGCCACCCGTGGGTGGAATGTCCCTATGCAGGTGCTAGAGAACCGAGCGAGATGCATAAGTGCTGAAGTCCCTACTGCTTTTTCTGCTGCCACTGATAGCCCGCGAAGGCTAATGTGGATGTACATGTTATGTTTTCTTTTGATGTGGCCGGCCTGCGTGCTAATGTTTGGGCCACTGTTTGAAAGCCCTGTAAGGCCATAAGGCCAACTATTTTTATGTTCTGTAAGACATTCCTATAATCTATAAAATGAAAGTGAAGGTTAGATCTGAAATACTCTAGGGGGGGGGGGTGAATAAAGTATTGTGCTCTCTTAAAAATTTTTACAACTATTGCTGTAATCCTAGGTGAACAGATTAGTAATCAAAGTAATAAATACAGCAACCTAACAAATCACAGAACACAGCCAAAACAAAAGAAAGATGGCAACCAGACTACACAAGAAATTATAGTGGTTCCCCAAACTGGGTACATCCACTCTTCTACCACCCTGGTAGGAATCCACTCAAGTTTTTGATCAGGTGTCTGACACCAATGAGCTTTTGTTCAGGTGCTCAAAAACCAAAACCTCAAGTCTTTTGGTAGGAGACTTGCAAACAGGAATAATTTTGAAGGGAATTAAAACCATGTACAGAAGATGGAAAAGGGGTGATGGTGTCTTCTCTTTCTCAATAACAAATGAGAAGACTTATGGATTGATTTCAGTAGATTGCTCCCCCTGAGATCTTGAATGGATCAGGAAATTTGGAGCACTGCTTCAGGGTGACAGGTCTTCAAAAGCTGATTGCCTTGCCCAGAGATTGCTTCAAAAACTTCTTTGACAGATAGAGTTATTGTTGTCCTTCTGAAGTTGTCCTGTAGGATTGAAGGAAGAAGACTCTTGATGGAGATTGTATGTTCTTCTTCTTCTTCTTGATGATGTTCTCTGACCTAGGCTGATTGCGGAAAGAACTTTTTGATTTCTGAAGAACTTTTTGAATGTAATGTCTGTCAGCAAGATTACTTTTTCTTTTCTTTGTGACTGACTGAAGAACACCTTCGAAATTTGAATGCTTGAGCAGTAAATGCATTTGGCCTGGGAAGGAAGCGACAATCAATGAATTCCCTAACTATCCCATGGAAAACGACATGTAATAATGCATGATCAATGCTTGTTCTAACGGTAACATCCCGAGAAGATTGAGCATTAATTACTCAGGAATCATCGCCAAGACAAGGGACGGAAAACTGGAGAAGACCTAATCTGGAATCGTCGAACTAAGAATAGAGATCGTCGAGCTGAGTTCACAGTTCGTCGAGCTGATCTGATGAGTTCGTTGACCAGACAATAGCAATTTGTCTTCAAGGGAATCTTGTCAATTCTGCTACACTCTTCGTCGAACTGACAATCTTCATTCGTCGAGCTGACAATCATCATTCGTCGAACTGAGATCCAAATTCGTCGACCGCGGAATGATTGTGGACTTAGAATGTGAGAAGTCTCTGGCTTAGAAGTATTCAAATCGTAGACCAGAAATCGTCGAGTAGAGTACTGAGTTCGTGGACCTGACAAGTTGTGAACTTGAGGTCCAAGTTCGTCGAGCTCAGAATCTTGTTCGTCGACCAAAGCCTAAAGTTGGACTTAGAAAAATCTGGAGTTACCCTGACATTAGTTTGTTGAAGTATCTCAGGTTTCGTCGAACAGAGAACGAAGATCGTCAAGCTCAGCACAGAGAAATATCTCAAGATCGTCGAGCTCAGAACGCCTTTCGTCAACCTGAGTTCGACGAACGTCGAACTCATTTTACTTGGTCTTGAAATCTTCTAAGTCTTCAGTCTCTAATGGTCTTGTTGATAGCTGGTCCATCTGACATTGACTCTAAGGACTTGGCCTAGACTTTAGGACACAAATTTGACTCTGGTTATACATGTTGGTTACATCCTAAGTTAGTGAACCTAGCCCAAATCAACTAGGGATCCAACAATCTCCCCCTATTTGGGTGAGGTCACTAATAGACTCAAAACAAAAACACACAGATAAACAAAGCAAGAAAAGAAATATATATGGCAGAGAATTACTAACACATGCAGCAGATATATATGTACATAGGTTTTGTTTAAATAAATTACATAGTTTGAAAGCAAATGCAGAAAGAAATGGAAACAAACTAAAGATTACTTCTTCTACTTCTTCTGCATAGACTTGTCTTCTTTTGTCTTCTCTCCTAGCTTTTTAAAGATAATTTCCCTATTTGGATTTAAAGCCTCTGTCTGTGTTATTGTCATATTCGCTGCCCCAATAATCTTCAGTGATGTAGCTCTAGGGACAACTGCTTCAGGATGGAGCTTCATGTAATCATCAACATTGAAGAGCTTGGTTGCTTTGTCAAACCTTTTTAATTCTTCCTTCCTGTATTTTGACATAAATGTGAATCCAGAAATGTCCTTACCTTCAGCTTTAGCTTTATTAATCAGGGACAGACCAATAAGTTCTTGGAACCTGGCCATTTTAGCAGTGTTGGCTGTTTCAGGATCTTCAAAAGGGATAGGAGGAGAATATGGCCTTTCGGGATTCTTAGCCTTCTGATCTTCAGAGATAGGTTGTTGTTGCTGCTGATGCTGCTGTTGATTTCCTGAGGAATGATGCCCTTGCTGACTACTTCTAGAGGATCTCCCTTGATGTCTCTGATAAGTTTGTATAGGGGCAGATCTCTGAGAGCTAGAGCCAGTGGCACCAGCTGCTGGAGGAGGTGGAGGAGGTGGATCTTTTCTGTATCTATGAACTGGTGGAGGAGAGTATCTCCTACTTCTTTTCCTTTCCTTTTGCCGATTCTTTGACATCCACATCCAAGCAGGCATTCCCTTATAAGGAGTAATATTATGCATTATGTAGTAGGGAGTGTCAGCTGTTGGATTGGACTTAGGAGCAGGAGGAGGAGGAGCCTTCCTTTTCTTTGACAACATTTGCTTCTTCTTCTTGGCAGCTTCTTCATCTGAATCATCTTCATCATCATCGTCATAATCTTCACTGCCAGAGCCCTGAGGGTTATCATATAAAGCATCCAATGCTTTCAAAGCTTTATCATCAATGACAGTCTTTTCTGTAGCAGAAACAGAAGTTTCAACAACTGGAGTTTCAAAAGTAGTTGAAGAAGAAACTATACAGGAATCAGAGATAATTGGGACAGAGCTTTCAGCTGCTGCCTTATTTTCTTCCTCAATATCAGCCAAGATTAACTCATCCAGATCTGGCATAGGTGAGTCATCCATAACAAAAATTGGTGCTGAGACAGCTTCTGGAGAAGATGGAATAGCTGCAGAGGTTAGAGCAAAACTTGAATTTCAAAATTGTCACAGAGTTGCTTAGCAACTGCTAGACTAACAGGAGAAGTATAAGGAACAATATCCAACTGTGGCTTAGTGGAAGGGATCTGTACATAAATTGTATCAAAATTTCTCAACAGAATAGTCAAATTAACTGTGGGATTTAAATGGAAATCACCAACAGTTTGTATCTGCTCTGGAACTGACATATCTAAGTCAATGTCAGTATCCATGAAATGAATCAATTCAATCAAAGAATCAAATTCTGGCAAAACTGCTACATCTGCATCTGAATCTGATGTAGAAGGAACTGCTGCTACATATACATCTGCTACTGTAGAAGGAACTGCTGCTACATCTGCATATGCTGTTATATCTGTTGCTGCTTCATCACAGAGCATCTCCCCCTGCCTGGGTTCAGGAGAACCTGGATCCAGGCCCATGAATGAAGAGGGGGCAGCAAAAAGGAGAGATACTTGGGCAGATAAAGAATTGATAGAATTCACAAGAGATGCAATGGCCTCTGTGATTAGGGATTTGATGAGGGGAGTGAGCAAGTATATGATTGTAGATACAGTGGAGGAGTCCAAAGATGGAGAGGTAGTTGGTGAGGGTAGAGAAGTAGATGAAGTAGAGGGAACAGATGGAGGAGATACATGAGGAATTGCATCTGCTATGGTAGTGTCTGGTGGAGGTGGAGAAGGGGATGGTATATGAAAATGTGGGATGTTAGATAGATGAGGTGGAGGAGGTGATGCTAGAGGATTCATAGCGGGGATGCATGAGGTGAGGGAGAAACATGAATGGGGGAAGTTGGAGGAATTTGAGGAATTGTTGAAGATGGAAGATGGATTGCTGGAAGAGGTTGTGGAGATGGGATAGCCTCTTCTACAGGGTGGGGAGTGGCCTTCACGGCCCTTGTGCTCTCAGAAGCTGTGATGGAAGAGGAGGAAGGCTTGGATGGCTTGGTGATCGTCCTCTCCCATCTGCCAAACAAAGTGCATGTGAGTCGCTTGCTGGCATTGATGAAGATGGTCGGGAAAACCATAAATTCACCTGCTTTCGCTTGAAGGAAAATCCCCAGGATTCTTCCAAAGCAAACCTCTTTCTTACTTTTTTCTTCTTGATCAACTCAAAGAAGATCTGGCCCCAATAAACGTGTCACTTGTTGACCACTGCGCACATGACAAGGAATAGGTGTCTTGTTATGCAATCTTGCACGGAGTGCTTGCCCATCAGCACTTTTCCCACAATATCCGCTAAGAACTGGGAGGCGGCAGAGAGCTGTTTCTTTAACAACTTGTTAGGGTTACTCCCAGTAGACCCCATCAATTTCAGCATAGAACTATACTCATCAGAATCTACATCCAAATCTTCATTTCCATTTACCAACTCAAAAAATTCAGAAAGAATGGCGGGGGATAAGGAAACAGCATTACCCCTGATATTCCCTGTCAAGATGTTGTCCTCAGAAGCAGACGAAGTATATACCCATTTTTAATCTCAGTTGCATGCAGTTTGATTCTCCGGGTCATAAAATCATTGAGACCCTGCTATTCTAGAAGTTCTAGAATGTAGAGAAATATAGGGTCAGAATGCTGGAATGAATCAAAGTCCATGTCAAATCCTGTATCGAATTTCATTGCAGCCAGGGTGCTCGCTGGAATCGCCATTGATGACCTGCAAGAGAAACAAACAGCGATCAAGTGCAACAGGAACTGAAAGCGCGGGACGGGGGTCGAAGAAAACCTAGATATAGGGTTTTCCTGAATATGAATCGACAAACTTCGTTCCACGAAAAAGAAAACAGTTCTCTAAACCGAGGTCGACGAAATAAATTATAGATAAATAATTCGTCAATCTCATCCTGAAGAAACGAAGACAGTTCGTCGAACTCCGTTTGACGGAATTTCTTCTGAATGAAAGTTTGTCGATCTCCAGTCGATGAAAAATTGTTTCCACACAGAGAATTCATTGATCTCCATTCGACGAACATCTCTCAAACTTTCCCTAATTCGTCGAACTTCGTTTGACAAACTCTGGAAAATTTGTCGATTGCAGACAAAAATTAATTTAACTCTTCTCCATTGATCATTCCCAGTTGATTTATAAAGAACAGATGATTTTTCTCATCCAAGGGTTTGGTGAAAATGTCTGCTCTCTGTAAATTAGTAGGAATATGGATTAGGTTAATTTTCTTTTTGTCTACATTATCTCTAATGAAATGATGCCTTATATCAATATGTTTAGTCCTACTATGGTGAACTGGATTTTGTGTTATAGCAATAACACTAGTATTATCACAAAATAATGTTGAATTATTTAAATTGATATCATAGTCTAGGAGTTGGTTTTGTATCCATAACATTCGTGAACAGCAGCTGCCAGCAGCCATATATTCTGGTTCTCCAGTTAATGTAGACACAGATGTTTGCTTTTTACAAAATCAAGAGACAAGCCTCATACCCAAGAACTGGCAAGTTCCAGAGGTACTCTTCCTATCCACTCTACATCTAGCATAGTCAGCATCTGAGTATCCAGTTAACTCAAACTCTGACTCTACATAATATCAGAGTCCTAGATTAGGACAATTCTTTATATATCTCAAAATTCTTTTTAAGAAAATAAGGTGAGATTCTTTGGGGTTCACTTGGAACCTAGCACAAAGGCATGTGGTAAACATGATATCAGGTCTGCTAGCTGTTAGGTATAATAGGGATCCAACAATTGCCCTATAATGCTTCTTATCTACAGGTTTCCCTGCTGCATCAGAATCCACAACAGCATTGGTATCCATAGGTGTTTTCATTCCTGAAGCATCACCCATCCCAAACTTCTTAATAAGCGCTTTGACATACTTAGCTTGGGAGAGGAAGATACCATCAGGGAGCTACTTCACTTGGAGACCAAGGAAGTAGGAAAACTCACCCATGCTACTCATCTCAAATTTGGAATGCATGAGGTCAGCAAACTTCTTGCATAATTTGGGATCAGTAGACCCAAAGATGATATCATCCACATATATTTACACTAACAATATTTGGTCCTTATGATGTCTATTGAAAAGGGTTTTATCTATGGTTTCTCTTGTAAATTTATGCTCTAAAAGAAAGCTTGCTAAGGTCTCATACCAAGCCCTTGGATCTTGCTTTAAACCATAGAGAGCTTTATGCAATTTAAATACAAAAGAGGGTTGAGTTAGAGAGATAAAACATGGAGGTTGTTCCACATAAACTCTTCTTTAAGCACTTCATTCAAAAATGCACTCTTGACATCCATTTGGAAAACTTTGAATCTCTTGTGAGCTGCATACACAAGGAATATTCTTATGGCCTCTAACCTTGCAACAGAGGCAAAGGTTTGGTCATAGTCAATTCCTTCCTCTTGCCTGTAGCCTTGAGCAACAAGCCTAGCCTTGTCTCTCACAATGTTTCCTTGAGCATCCAGCTTGTTTCTGTAGACACATTTGGTTCCAATAACTGGGTAGTTATGAGGTCTTGGAACCAAATCCCAAACTCTACATCACTCAAACTGATTTAGTTCCTCTTGCATTGTAATGATCCAATGGGGATCTAGCTCATCTTCATGGATGGAGAGAGGTTTAATCTGAGAGAGAAAACATGCATGCATCAAGTCTTGGTTGAGTTGATGCCTTGTCTGAACACCTGCTGAAATGTCTAAAAATCACTTGAGATCTGGGGTGATCTCTAAGTGTGACAAGATCAGTGGGTCGAGTTTGTTCAGCAATAGCTTCTATAATTAATTCCTCTTGAGGAATGTTATTAGCTGTTGAGGGAAGTTCAGCCACTTCCACTTGAATTTCTTCTTCACTGTCTTCAGTAACCTGTGGAGAGGGATGGGTTGACATCTCTTGGGTAAGGTTTAGTCAATCCATAGACTCAAACAGTTGTGGAACCTGCAAAGATCTTATGGTAGAAATCTCTTTCTCCTTATAAGACATGTTAGCTACATCAAAAGATACATGGACTGACTCTTCAATTTTAAGAGTGGATTTATTAAAAACCGTATAGGCCTTGCTTACTTGGGAGTATCCTAGAAAAATCCCTTCTTCAGCCTTAGCCTCAAACTTTCTAATGTATCTTTTGTTGTTTGTGTGAATATAACATATACAGCCAAAAACGTTAAAATATGTGATTTTAGGTTTCTTTCCTTTAAGTAATTCATAGGTGGTCTTATTTTTTAGCTTATGTATGAGGCTTCTATTCAGGACATAGTTAGCAGAATTTAAAGCATCTGCCCAAAAGGATAGAGACATGTAAGCATCTGCCAATAATGTGCCTGCAGCTTCAATGAGTGTCCTATTTTTCCTTTCAGCTATCCCATTTTGTTGGGGAGTTCTAGGAGCTGAGAAGCACTGTCTGATACTTTCCTTCTCACAGAACTCATGTATAATAAGAGACTCAAACTCTGTGCCATGATCACTTCTGATCAATGCAACATGAGTAGAGAAGTTAATCTGTATGGTCCTGACAAAATCTGTAAGAACTTTGAATGTATCTGACTTAGTTCTCAGAAAGGCCACCCAACTGAATCTGGAGAAGTCATTAACAATTACTAAAGTATAAGACTTCCCACCTAGGCTTTATACTGCAATGGATCCAAATAGTTCCACATGAAGCAAATACAAAATCCTAGGTGAATCGCTCTTATTAATAGATTTGAAACTAGTTTTAGTTTGCTTGCCTAATTGACAAACCCTGCATAAGTTTTCCTTAATATAGGGACCAGAAGACAAGCCTCTAACAAGGTTGTCTTTAGATAACCTAGCTATATTTTTAAGGATTACATGACCTAATCTTTTATGCCACAACTCATTTTGGTTACTAGTGATATTAAGTAAACAAACATCAGTTTTGGCAGAAATAAAATCTACTAGATATATGTTACCTTGTCTAATTACAATTAAAACTGTTTTGTTTTCATTATTAATAATAGAACAGGAGGTAGAGTTAAAGTGTATCTGATAAACTTCATCACATAATTGGCTTATGGATATTAGGTTATGTTTGAGTACTCTTACATATGTTACTCTCTTGAAAGTGACTGTTCCAATCTTTACTGCTCCATATCCTTCAGACTGGCCACTATTTGAATCACCAAAGATTACCTTTGGTCCTAGCTTGGACTTGTAATTAGATAGATTGTCCTTGTTGACTGTCATATGCTTGGAGCAACCACTGTCCAAGTACCAGGTCTGACTCACCCTTGGACAGCTCTTTACCTGAACTGAAAAACAAACTTTAAGTGTTCTTGACCCAGGTTACCTTGGGTCCTTTATTTTGTTGAAAAGAAAAACTGGATATAACTGACAAAGTAGGTTGAGGTTTATAACCTAAAAGGTGATATCTCCTATTTGGAATTACCCAATAAGCTACTGGATTGAATGGTTTATTAGATGGCTTAGAATTTCTGTAAGAGAAATGATTTATGTTTGGTCCTTCTGGGTTCGACGAATTCTTGTAAGTTCGTCGACCATAGTTCGACAAATAGGGCTGAGATCGTCGATCTCTGCTCAGAGAATGACAATAGTCATTTTCTGCACCCCATATTCGTCAACCTCTGCTCGACGAACCATACAAAGTTCGTCGATCGCAGTTAGACGAATTGTTATTACTGAAGTTTGCGTTCAGTGTTCGTCGATCTAGGTTAGACGAACGGGCCACATTTCGTCGATCTGGGTTCGACAAATGCTGCTGAACCTTGTTTTTATTAGCTATTTTCTGATTTCTATTTCTCTTGTCTATGGGTTTTGTATTGTTTTCAGACATTGGTTTGTTTATTATCTTTTCTTTTCCCTTGGCAGAAACAATTTTAATCGGTGTGGTAAGAATATTTTTCTTAATTATGGGGGGCAAACCTGATGATGCACCCAAGCTCACCTTGCCATTTAATCTGGCATTTACTGTGCTTGTTATGTCTATTAGCTTGAGACTTCTTCCATTGAGAGATTGTTCATGTTGTTTGGTCTCACATAAATCAGATTTTAATTTAATTATCTGCTCATTTGCTAAAGTTAGTTGATCTTTTAATTTAAGATTTTCTGAGTTAACAGATTCAAGGTTTCCTAGTTTTTCTCTAAGGGTTTTTATTTCTTTCTCTAAACTAATTAAATCTAAACACATAGCCTTGAATTCAATTTTAAAGGAATCAGAGTTAAAATTAAACTTGAAAGAACCTGATCTGCCTCAAACTCTGAGGCTGCCTTATCTTCAGATTCTCCTTCAGATCCTGAACTGCACCAGGAGGCATCAATTGCCATAAGGCAAACCTCCTTGGATCTTGCTTCTTTCTCTTATTCAATTGAGCTGGAAGAGGAAGATTCTTCTTTAGTATCACTCCATGTTTCAGCAACAAAGCCTTTGTCTCTCTTTTTGCACTTGCTGGAGGAGGGTCTGTGGTGTGTTTTCTCCTGGAGTCTTTTTCTCTGTTTTTCTCCTTCTTCTGGCTTTCTGTACATTCAGAGATGTAATGTCCAGACTTTCTACATCCAAATCACACAACCTCCTTAGTTGGTGTCTTGTCATATTTGGGCTTATCATCTTGCCTGGATGATTTCCTTCTGAAATCCTTTCTAGCCATCTTATAAAATCTTTTTGCAAAGAGGCTCATTAGTTCTTCATTGGATGTTGAGGTCTCACTTTCCTCTGATGCCTTGAAAGCTATATTGTGATCTTTTCTCACTAGAGTTGTTGATTTCTGTTCAGATGCTTCTCTTGATTTAATCAACTGCTCATAAGACTTTAGTTTGCCTAGCAGAGATTCAGTTGATATCTCATTTAGGCTTTTGACATCTTTGATAGGCCAGATTCTTGAATCACAAGAGCTAGGGAAGTACATCAAGATTTTGTCATTCACCTCTGTAAGGGTGATATCTTTATCCAAGGTTTTAAGCTCATTGATGATTGAGCTCAATCTATTGTACATTTCAGCCACTGATTCCGCCTCATCCTTCTTAAAATTCTCATACAGGGATATGATATTTGATCTCCTGTCTTTCCTTTCATCAGCTGAACCATCTACCATTTGGTTGAGGTAGTCCCAAATGGCCTTGGCTGAGGTACACTCAGCCACCTTCTGAAATATGTCATCTGACATAGTCTGAGACAAGATGTTCATTGTTTTTGCATCTGCAATTTTGGCTTTCCTGTAAGCATCATTATTATCTGGAGGAGGTACTGCAGTCATGTTTGTAGAAGATGCAGGTGCTGGAGGTACTCATGTCAAGATGGAAGAAAAAATATCTTCATCAATAGAATTCATGTACAGTTCGATTCTTGCCTTTCAGATGGCAAATCTGTTAAGATTGCATACTGGAGGTATGATGCTTGCCTAATCTTTGTTTTGAGCCATTTCTGTGAAGAAATAAATTTAATAAAAGAAACAAAACAATCAGATCTAACAAGAGGGATCTTTATGGTTCAGGTGTTAGCATGTGCAACCAACTAACCTCTTAAGGTGTGGTAGTTTAACCAACCTTGCTTTGATACCAATTGAAAGTGAAGGTTAGATCTGAAATACTCTAGAGGGGGGGTGAAGAGAGTATTGTGCTCTCTTAAAAACTTTTTAAAACTATTGCTGTAATCCTAGGTGAATAGATTAGTAATCAAAATAATAAATACAGCAACCGAAAAAATCACAGAATACAGCCAAAACAAAAGAAAGAGGGCAACAAGACGACACAAGAAATAATAGTAGTTCCCCAAGCAGGGTACATCCACTCTTCTACCACCCTGGTAGGAATCCACTCAGGTTTTTAATCAGGTGCCTGACACCAATGAACTTTTTTTCAGGTGCTCAAAAACCAAAACCTCAAGTCTTTTGGTAGGAGACTTGCAACCAGGAATAATTTTGAAGGAAATTAAAACCCTGTACAGAAGATGGAAAAGGGGTGATGGTGTCTTCTCTTTCTCAAAAATAACTGAGAAGACTTATGGATTGATTTCAGCAGATTGCTCCCCCTGAGATCTTGAATTGATCAGGAAATCTGGAGCACTGCTTCAGGGTGACAGGTCTTCAAAAGCTTGATTTCCTTGACCAGAGATTGCTTCAGGAACTTCTTTGACAGATAGAGTTATTGTTGTCCTTCTGAAGTTGTCCTGTAGGATTGAAGGAAGAAGACTCTTGATGGAGATTGTATGTTCTTCTTCTTCTTCTTGATGATGTTCTCTGACCTAGGCTGATTGCAGAAAGAACTTTTTGATTTCTGAAGAACTTCTTGATTGTAATGTCTGTCAGCAAGATTACTTTTTCTTTTCTGTGTGACTGACTGAAGAACACCTTCGAAATTTGAATGCTTGAGCAGTAAATGCAGTCGGCCTGGGAAGGAAGTGACAATCAATGAATTCCCTAAATGTCCCAAGGAAAAACGACATGTAATAATCCATGATCAATGCTCGTTCTAACGGTAACATCCCAAGAAGATTGATCATTAATTACTCAGGAATCATCGCCAAGAAAAGGGATGAAAAACTAGAGAAAACCTAATCTGGAATCGTCGAACGAGGAACAGAGATCGTCGAACTGAGTTCACAGTTCGTCGTGCAGAGCTGATGAGTTCGTCGACCAGACAATAGCAATTTGTCTTCAAGGGAATCTTGTCAATTCTGCTACACTCTTCGTCGAACTGACAATCTTCATTAGTCGAGCTAACAATCATCATTCGTCGAACTGAGATCCAAAATTCGTCGACCGAAGAATGATTATGGACTTAGAATCTGAGAAGTCTCTGGCTGAGAAGGATTCAAATCGTAGACCAGAAATCGTCGAGTAGAGTACTGAGTTCGTCGACCTGACAAGTTGTGAACTTGATGTCCAAGTTCGTCGAGCTCAGAATCTTATTCGTCGACCAAATCCTGAAGTTGGACTTAGAAAAATCTAGAGTTACCCTGACTTTAGTTTGTTGAAGTATCTCAGGTTTCATCGAACAGAGAATGAAGATCGTCGAGCTCAGCACAGAGAAATATCTCAAGATCGTCGAGCTCAGAACGCCTTTCGTCGACCTGAGTTCGACGAACGTCGAACACATTTTACTTGGTCTTGAAATCTTATAAGTCTGGAGTCTCTGATGGTCTTGTTGATAGCTGGTCCATCTGATATTGACTCTAAGGACTTGGCCTAAACTCTAGGACACAAATTTGACCCTGACTATACATGTTGGGTCGCATCCTAAGTTAGTGAACCTAGCCCAAATCAACTAGGGATCCAACATAAAATGTGGAGTTTTATATTTTGGACATTCAAGTGAGGAGTTCAAGTGCAGTGTTATAGGCTTCCCCTAAAATGCAATGTGTTAGGTGCGCTGCGCTACTCTGGTACCACTCCGTAGCTTCATCGTCTGTTTTGTGGTATATGCTGTGATGCACCGGACGGACCTTCTAGTATATATTATATGAACGGATGGGGTTGTAACATTTTTGGTATCAGTTGTCTTGGTATTTCCCTCTTGAAGTCGTGGTCGACTTCTTTTGTGGGGTGGCGAGCACGTGTCTGTGCAAACCACGGTAACACGTTTGAACTCCTGAATGTCTATGATAGGAATGCAAATTCTTGTGTTTGAGGGAACTGCGCGTTCCTATTTTGTGTTGTTTGCTTGTGTAAGGCCGCTAATGTGTGTGTCTTGTCCCCTTTAGGTGACTCGGAGTGGTGCGGGGAAATCGGAGCCCCAACGTTCGGATGAAAGTATGGCACCAACTGAGGTGCCTACACCTCCGCCATCTGCAGAAATCGTGCGACAAATTGCTGAGGCTTTGTTTTCCATGGTTCAAGGACAACTGATTCGACAGGCGTAAGGGCAGGAGGAGCCGGCCGTGAGGCCAGAACAGGTGGAGGCGAGGCGGGAACCTGTTGTGGTTATGAATCCTCGAGCCGCTAATATGGAGTTGACGCGGTTTATGAGTTTTCACCTGCTGACGTTCTTGGGAGTGGGAGCTGCTGCACAGGCTGAGGATTGGTTATCGTGCGTCAAGCGGATCATGCGGCGATTGGAATGGAGGAGCATCAGAAAGTCACCCTAGCTACCTTCCTTCTTGAAGGAGAGGCTAGATTGTGGTGGGACGAGATGGAGCTGCATCACTTGGTGGGTCGTCCCTTAACACAAGTATCGATGGAAGAATTCTCACAACTCTTCCTAGCGAAGCACCTTCCTGCGGCGCAACGAATTGCCATGGAGAATGAATTCCAAAGGCTGACGCAAGGTGATGGCATTGTGGAAGTTTACCTGCATGAGCTTACACGCTTAGGGCGGTATGCGGGTTCGATATTTGCTGATGAGCAGAGAAAGACAAATTGGTTCTACGAAGGATTGCGGGACGAGCTGAGGTTCCTGCTTTCTAGTTCTGTGAACCAAGGCTTCCGGCGTTGGTCGACACTGCAAGCGCGCTGGAAAAAGATATGAAGAGAGTGCAAGGTAAGAGGGAATTGGCTGTGTCACAGCCGGAGTTTAAAGTGCCCCGACCGACAAAGTCATTTTATAAGAAGAAATGGGGCAAGAGACCCAAGACGGCGGGACAAGATCCTTCTTCAGTTGCATCGGGAGCAACGTCGGGGGCCACCTCCAAGCCGGATACTCGTACGTGCTTCAATTTTGGACGTGTGGGGCATATAGCTCGAGATTGTCAGGTGCCGCTAAAGAGTGAAAAGAAGGCGGCAGTGTCATATGCGAAAAAAGGAAAGGCGGTGGTGGAATCCTCTGCCTCTCAGGCGCAGCCCCGGGTCTACAATCTTGGCCTGCAGGAGGCCATCAAGCAGAGTGACGTCGTCACAGGTACGAGTTTAGTGTTTGAGTATTATCTTGATTGTATGTTTTGCGTACTGCCTATGTGGATGCGGCTTGTGTGTATGTGACATGATTGTCACAGGTTTTGTGATGATTCGAGACACGCTGGCGCGAGCACTGTTTGATACAGGTGCATCGCATTCTTTTCTGTCTAGCGAGTTTTTAGCGCGACTTGGGATACCTAGTCGTGTTAAGAAAGATAGCGTCAGATTGGTGTTGCCGAATGGCTGTTGGATCTTTGCGGATCAAGCTTGCGATGTGGCGGTCCAAATAGGAAGTCTGGATTTCAGCTTGACTGCATCTGTACTGCCAATATCGGAATTCGACGTGATATTTGGTATGGATTGGCTTGCGGAGCAGCATGCCTTGATTGATTGCCAGTGCAAAGAAAGCACGTTGGGACAGAATACCGAAAGGAGACAAGGTTCGCGGGTATGCGAGGAGTGGGCGGGACGTTGTTGTATGCACTTCAAGTCTTGAAGGCTGTTCGGAAGGGTGCGGAGTGCTACTTCGCCTTAATTCAGGCTGTTCAGCCTAAGGCCAGTGTGGGTGATGTTCCGATTGTGTCGGAAATTGCAGATGTGTTTCCCAAGGATCTCCCTGGGCTACCACCCCAGCGTGAGATTGACTTCACGATCGAGTTGGTGCCAGGTGCGAAACCTGTGGCCCGCTCTCCAAATCTCGTCGTGCCAAAGGAAATGGCGGAGTTGAAAGTCCAACTGCAGGAATTGATGGATCAGGGTTATATACGCCCAAGCATGTCTCCTTAGAGCTCCCATGTGCTTTTTGTGAAGAAGAAAGACCGTGGCTTGCGGTTATGTATTGATTACCGCGAATTGAATAAGCTGACCGAGAAAAATAAATATCTGATTCCTCGAATTGATGAGCTATTTGATCAGCTAGTGGGATATATTGCCCATCTACTCGAAGTTGGACTTGAAATCCGGTTATTACCAATTGAGAATCCGGGAAGAAGACATTCCCAAAACTGCATTTGGAACACGGCACAGTCACTATGAGTTCACGGTCATACCGTTTGGGCTGTGCAATGCGCCCTCAGTATTTATGGACTTGATGCACCGAATTTTCCTCGAGTACCTGGATCTGTTCGTGATAGTGTTCATTGATGATATCGTGGTGTACATGAGATCGGAAGCCGATCATGAGAAGCATTTGTGGTTGGTGTTGCATACATTGAGGCAGAATTAGCTCGATGTTAAGTTCTCGAAGTGCGAGTTTGGCTATCGTCGGTGGCTTTTCTGGGCCATGTGGTGATTGGAGCGGGCATAGCTGTGGATCCAGCGAAGATAAGGGCCATACAAGAGTGGCCGGTGTTGTCTTCAGTGGCCGAGGTCAAGTGCTTCATTGGACTAGCAGGGTACTACCGAAGATTTGTTGAAAACTTCTCACGGATTGCTTTGTCGCTAACCACGTTGACGTAAAAAGAACAAAAGTTCGTTTGGTCGCAAGAGTGCGCACGAGCTTTTGAAGAGCCGAAGATTCGGTTGACCACGGCGCCTGTGTTGTCATCGCCATGTGGTACAGATGGATTTGTAATCTACTGTGATGCTTCAGGGAGCGGCTTAGGCTGCATACTTCTGCAAAATGGAAAGGTGATTGCTTATGACTCACGCCAGCTGAAAGTGCATGAGCGGAACTATCCCGTCCATGATCTTGAGTTGGCAGCGGTGATCTTTGCACTAAAATTATGGCGACACTATCTTTATGGTGTGAAGGTAGAGATCTATACAGATCACAAGAGCCTAAAGTACATTTTGGAGCAGAAGGATTTGAATATGCGACAACGAAGGTGGTTGGAGTTCCTCGGGGACTACACCTTTGAAATTCACTATACTCCCGGGAAGGGGAATGTTGTCGCGGAAGCCTTGAGTCGGCGGACTCCAGTAAGAGCAGCTTGGTAGCAAAGGCATGATGAACGTCTCATCCAGGAGCTGGAAGCGTTAGAGATTTCTTGTGTTGACAAGAATGCCGCTACCAATGCATTTTGAACTGGACGGAGGTGCAATGTGATCATGCAGACCGAGTTCAACGGGCAACGGAGATGGATGAAGATCTCCTATGCTATGCAAAAGCTGGGCCGAAGGAAAGTTCTCCTGGAATGACGGTCTTTTGCGGAAAGAGGGTCGTTTGTGCGTCCCAAATGTGGGTAAATTGAGGGAAGAACTGATGTATAAAGCGCATTATACGAAGTACTCAATCCACCCAGGGAGCACGAAGATGTTCGGAGATATGAAAAAACTATTTTGGTGGCCAGTGCTAAAGAAAGATGTTTCTCTTTTTTTGGCCAAATGCCAAACCTGTGCTATGGTGAAGGCGGAATGCCAGAAACCGGGCGGTTATTTGAAGTCATTGCCGATTCCAAAGTGGAAATTTGACGATATTTCTATGGATTTCGTGCACTGGTTGCCGAGATCTCAACGAGGGAACGATTCCATCTGGGTGATTATTGATCGGCTGACGAAAGTAGCACATTTCCTACCAAGCAAGCGAGATGATTAGGTCGAAAGTTTGGCAAAGCTATACGTGGAACATATTGTACGGCTTCACGGTGTTACTCGGAGCATCGTGAGTGATCGAGATGGGCGATTCACGTCAAAGGATTGGAGGCTAGTTCAACAGCTGTTTGGGCACGAAGTTGACTTTCAGTACGACCTTTCATCCCCAAACAGATGGCCAAACTGAATGAACAAACAGAACGATGGAGGACATGCTCCGAATGTGCGCCCTTGACTTTGGAAAGAGATGGGAGATCATCTCTACATGGTGGAGTTTGCTTATAATAACAGCTAGCAGACGAGCATCGGGATGGCACCATATGAAGCTCTATATTGAAGGAAGTGTCGTACTCCCTTGGCTTGGGTCGAAGCGGGCGAAGCTAGAGTTTATAATCTTAAGGAAGTTGATGAAGCAAACGCAACCATTCGTGCTATTCGGGAGAAGCTACTCATAGCCCAAGATCGTCAAGTGAAGTACTACAACGCGAAGCACCGGAACGTGGAGTTCGCCGTAGGCGATTGGGTCTACTTGAAGATCAAACACTTCAAAGGTGTATCCAGGATTCGACGTTTGAAAAAGTTGAGTCCAAGATAATTAGGACCATTTGCAGTTGTTGAGCGAATCGGAGAAGCTGCGTATCGGCTAGCTCTTTCGGCAGACTTGGGTGGACTACCTGATGTGTTTCACATCTCGGTGCTTCGGAAGTCCGTTAAAGATCCAGCTCAAGTGATCACGGATGATCGTGTGCCAGTGGAGTATGGGCTAACAACGAGAGTTAGACCCATTCAGATCGAGGATCGAGCCGAAAAACAGTTGCGGAAAAAGACGGTCGAGATGGTTAAAGTCCGATGGGATAATTGCGATCGTGCAGAGCTTACATGGGAGCGAGATCAGACCATGCGAGCGGAGTTTTGCCAGGCTATTTTTGTAGCAATTTCATAGTGCAAAGTTTGTTGTAACAAGATCTTTTGATGTTACAACTTTTTGATTGCTGGTTGCCTTCCTGTTTCCGAATTTCGAGGACGAAATTTCTTGTAGGAGGTGAGGGTTATAACAGTCCATTTTTCAGCAGGCACATTTTTGGGGTGACACGGCCTAGGACACGGGCCTTTCCCAGGGCGTGTCCTGCGTTCGACGAGTGTTCGGGAGGAACAGTCGACGAGTGGTCGACAAAATTTGGTCGACGATCGTCGAGTGCT
Source organism: Platanthera guangdongensis (assembly GCA_039583875.1). Classification (NCBI taxonomy): domain Eukaryota; kingdom Viridiplantae; phylum Streptophyta; class Magnoliopsida; order Asparagales; family Orchidaceae; genus Platanthera; species Platanthera guangdongensis. Next base: position 155,730,116 of record CM077158.1, read on the forward strand.
TAGGACACGGCCTATGATACGGGCGTGTCATAGGGCGTGTCAGCGCAGTCGACGAACTCAGCCCGATGAATTTGAGCTGGGGCGTGTTTAGTGCCATGTATGGGCACACGGCCTGAGACACGGGCGTGTCACAGGCCGTTTGAGTCTCGGGTGATTTTGAGATTTTTCAGGCTGATGAACACGACCACAGACATGGGCGTGTCGAGTGACACGACCCGTGACACGGGCGTGTCACTGGATTGGATAAGTCGGTTGAGTGCCGCTTGAGGCACACGGCCTAGGACACGGGCGTGTCATAGGCCGTGTCAGGCAAAATTGTGCTTTTGTGGCAAAATCGTGGCCGTCTGTTCTTTCAGCTATGATCCAATAGCTGAGCTGCCTCCCTGTTTCCTTAAGGCCATGGATGAGAAGGAAATCTCATTCTTCATTTGGTCTTCTTTTTCTACATTCCTAGTGAGAGAAAGGGAGAGGAAGAAGGAGGAGGAGGAAAGGGGCTGGTCACCGGTGCTGTTGCGGATTTCTGACGAGAGATCTGAGGCCGGCATTGCGGAGGAAAAGTTGTTGCGGATCTTCCTAGCCAATTAAGAGATCAGGGCACCGAAGAGGTCTTTAAGGGTAACGACCTTTCTTCCTAGCCATATGAAGGCTTCCTTTTGTCATATGTATGTGATTCCCCCACCAAAAGGTGGCTGATGTTCGGAGTCACCTATGTTGGCATATAGATCCGAAAATGGAGTACGGAATAGGCATGCTGTGTGAAGCCCATTTGGACAGGTTAGTCTGGATTGGTGATGTTGCATACGAACCGGAGAAGTCTTCGTGATAAACACGTAGTTTAGTAGTCAACGTGTTGGACCTGTGAAAGAATGTAGCAGGAAGTACTGGATTGGAATTTCAGGAGATACCCTTTGTAATGCTTAATTTTCATAGGGAGTCCACCTGTGAAGAGAGTAACGGGAAGTACTGGCATGGTAACCAGGAAAGACACCTGATATTTGTGATATTTGATGTGTCCACCTGTGAAGAGAGTAGCAGGAAGTACTGGTGTGCCCAGGAAAGACCCGCTAATATTGTGAGATGAATGGGTATAATAGAAATACCTAGGCTTGAATGCCAAAACAGGATCGTTGAGACCTACCCGTGCCTTTATTTAGCCGCGAGTACGCCGTACTCGGTGATGGCAAGGAAATTTGAGCAACGGGGGGTGGAGGATCCGACCTGCGTTATGTCCGTCCGACGTGGGACTAGAAGGTGCTATATGTTGGAGCGCATAGCAAGAGTTTTTGGCCTACATATTGTGATACTTTCGGGGGCTACGGGTCAATCCCGGTTCACTAAGACTATAAAACTTCGGCTGCACGCCATGGAGTAAATGCTCAAGTGAGTTGTCATTGGGCTGTGACCCTGATACGATGGTGGGCAACGGATTTGCCAGTACACCAAGAATGTGCTCTGAGTGCACGGACCGTTAGGCCGGGTGGCTGACGGTTGTGATGGCATGTGTGCGTGAAAGCACATTATATGAGACATATAGCCATGCTTGTGATATACTAAGTAGGGAACATTACCACTGCCCCGATAAATGGGTAGGTTCGTTATAATTTGGTCAGCTGAATGCTGACCGTTGACCCTGTTTGCCACCCTTGGGTGTAATGTCCCTGTGCAGGTGCTAGAGAACCGAGCGGGACACATAAGGGCTGAAGTCCCTACTGCTTTTGCTGCTACCGCTGCTAGCCCGCGAAGGCTAATGTGGATGTACATGTTATGTTTTCTTTTGATGTGCCCGGCCTGCGTGCCAATGTTTGGGCAACTGTTTGAAAGCCCTGTAAGGCCATAAGGCCAACTATTTTTATGTGTTGTAAGAGATTCCTATAATCTATAAAATGTGGAGTTTTATATGTTGGACATTCAAGTGAGGAGTTCAAGTGTAGTGTTATAGGCTTCCGCTAGAATGCAATGTGTTAGGTGCGCTGCGCTACTCTGGTACCACTCTGTAGCTTCATCTTCTGTTTTTTGGTATATGTTGTGGGGCCCCGGCCGGGACTTCTAGTATATATTATATGAATAGATGGGGTTGTTACACGTCGCATCTTCGGACCGCTTGATCTGCACATATATGAAAAAGAAAAGGGTCCTCCCAAAAGAAATTTTTCAAGTCAGAAAAAAATTTCTTTTTTTGTTGCCTCAAAAAGTCTTTTAGGAGCACCCGCGCAACTAAATAGTTCTCAAAATTTGCGAACCAAGGCTGGAAAGATGAAATAGTATTTATGGCAAGGAGGCGTTACTCGGGGAATTTGTCATTTATGTCAGTTTCGATGAACGCTTCCGCACATGGATTTTCTAAGCGGGAGAGGTGATTGGCGGCTAAATTTTCCACGCCCTTCTTATCCCGGATTGTCAAATCAAACTCTTACAGGAGGAGGATCCATTAAAGAAAGCGGGGCTTGGCGTCCGTTTTTGATAACAAATATTTTAGGGGGGACTGGTTGGTAAATACAATAAATTTAGATAGCATTATATACGAGCGAAACTTATCAAATGCAAAAACGACGGAAAAAGGTTACTTTTCCATTGTCGTGTAATTTCCTTGTGCGGAGGTGAGCGTCTTGCTAGCATAATAAAAAGGATGAAAATATTTCTTTATATGTTGCCCGAGAATGGCACCTACAGCAATATCACAAGCGTCGCACATAATCTCGAATAGAAGGTTCCAATTGGGCGCCACTAAAATGGGGGAATTGATAAGTTTTTGATTTATAAAATTAAAAGCGGACTCGCATTCGCAATTATAGACAAATTTGATTCATGTTCCAATAGGCGAGTAAGCGGCTTTGTTATTTTTGAAATATCATGAATGAAACGTCTATAAACGCACGCGTGGCCTAAGAAACTCCTAATAGATTTAGGCTTTATTTGTTTGGGCGTTTCGGTGCTCCGTTTTGGGCAAACGCCGCCGGAAGGCGGGTAAACAAATGAACCTCCGGCGGCGTTTGCTCCGTTTCCACCCGCCCGCCTTGAGAAACGCCCCAAAAATCTCCGTTTGGAGCAGCCACCTCCCCCCTCCGTTTCAAACACTCCGTTTCCACCCGCTGGATCGACCCGCCACCGCCGAAACAAATGAAGCCTTAATGTTTGAAGGAGGGGGAAGTTTTTTGATAATTTCAACTTTGGCCTTATCGACCTCCATCCCCTTAGACGAAATATTATGGAAGAGAACCAAACCTTCTCGAACCATAAAGTTACACTTTTCTCGATTTTAAACAAGATGTGTTTCCTCGAATCGTTGAAGGACACGATCTAAATTACGAAGAGAAGACGGAAAGAGCATCCGAAAACAGTGAAGTCATCCATAAAGACTTCCTTAATGTCTCCTACCAGCTCGCCAAAGATCACCAACATACATCTTTGGAATGTAGCTGACGCATTGCAGAGGCCAAATGGCATTCTTCGGCATGCAAAGGTGCCAAATGGGCAGGTAAAAGTTGTTTTCTCTTAGTCATCGGGGGAAATGGGGATTTGGAAAAACCCCGATATGCCATCAAGAATACAAAAGTATGGATGATCAGATAAACACTCCAGAATTTGGTCAAAAAACGTTAGAGGGAAATGGTCCTTATCGGGGGCATCATTTAGTTTTCGATAATCGATGCACACCCGCCAACTCATAACAGTACGTGTTGGGACGAGTTCATTATGTTCATTTTCCACAATGGTAAGACCGCCCTTCTTGGGCACGACATAATTCAGACTAACCCATGCACTATCCAATATAGGATAAATAATCCCCGCATTTAATAATTTTATAATTTTGGCCTTAATGATGTCTTTCATCTTTGGGTTAAGACGTCGCTGCGGCTGAATAGTTTTGCGGAAATTATCATTAAGGAAAATTTTATGGGTGCTGAAAGAGGGGTTAATCCCATTTAAATCAGAAATTTGCCACGCAATTTCTTGGCGATGTTTAAGCAAAACTTCTAATAAATCAGAACTCTCTGAATCGCTTAAATGTGAAGAAATGATAACGGGAAGGGTACAATCTTTTCCAAAAATGAGTTTTTTAGTGATTTGAGTAGGGGTTTGAGCACTAGGCAGTGTGATTCTTCTAATGAGGTTTTAATTTTAATTTCTTTTGATAAAAAAGTTTTGAAAGACAAATTTGTAGAGTCATCCTCTTCGCAGTTAAAGTTTTCGAGCGCAAAAATATGGTAATTTAAAAGCGTAGATTTGAAAACATGGGAAGAACAATTTCCAAAATAGGTATCTAAATTATAATAAAATTCATCGCTCGTTGACGAGTCTCCTATATAGTCATTAATAGAGAAAATAACTTTATCATATCCTACCGAAGGAGGAGACGATCGTTACTTACGTCAATTAATGCACGGGAGGTGGGGAGAATAGGGGGATCTAGTATAATTGGAACATCGGTGTCCTCCTCGATGTCTAAGATGACGAAGTCTACTGGAAAGATAAACTTATCAACTCGGACTAGAACGTCCTACACAACCCCAACAGGCAACTTAATCGAGCGATCCACTAGTTGGATTCGCATTTTAGTAGTGGTCGGAGTGCCCAAACCGAATTTTTGAAAGAGCGAAAATGACATCAAATTAATGCTCGCACCTAAAACTGTTAGAGCGTATTTTACTAATATACTGCCAAAAAGGCATAGGATGGGAAACTATCCCGGGTCATTTCGTTTTAGGGGTAATTTATTTGTAACAGCCGCTGAGCAGTCTGCGTTGAGAGAATTTTCCGAATTATTTTCTAAATTTTGTTTATTTTGAAGTTCTTTTAAATATTTCGCATACTTAGGCATCTGCGAGATCACCTCGTAGAAGGGAACATTAATATGAATTTGTTTTAATAATAAAATAAATTTTTTGTACTGCGCGTCTGTATGCTCACTATCTAACTTATGTGGATACGGCAATGACATTTTAAAAATAATTTTAAGATTAAAAATTTGTAAAGGCGGCGGAACCGAAGAAGGGGGAAGAGGGGTGGAGGTGAAATATGTACTTGCCCAGAGCGCGCGCTCAGACATCATCCGCACCAGCTGTCCAACCTGGAGATCTATGTTTTTTATCGACCCAGTGATGTTCCAGATGTTTAACTCGTTGGACCCAATGTATTTAGAAAAAAATTATCCATCGGGGGGGTTTTGGAAGAAGGGGAGGTGACGGAAATCCGAGCGCAAAAGAATGGGGCAGACATTGCGCATTGTTCGCATTGCTCCAAGAGAAGTTGTGGTTGTTCATCCAACCCGAATTATAGAGATTACTATATTGGTTGTTGTTGGGGTTGAAGGAACATCGCCCAGGATTTTTCACATAGTCTACGAACTCTTCGACAACACTAACGTTAGAGGGAATCGCCGAAGGTGGAGTGGATGAGGTAGCAGACATCTCCGCCAACACCTGCTTCGTCAGCCTTTCAACTTGAAGGGCTAAGTGGGTAGTGGATTCCACTTTGAAGAGGCCAGGCGCCTGCTTGGGACATCCACATAGGATGATCCAGTGGTAGGTGTTCATGACCATCTATTTCATAAGAGCTTGGGCAGCCTCAGGGGTCTTATTATTCAGGGTACCCCCGGCAGCCGCATCAATCATTTGACGCGTATGATAGTTAAGCCCATTGTAGAAAATTTGGATCTGCAAGTATGCAGGCACCGCGTGGTGCAGACACCTGCGTAAGTATTCCTTAAACCACTCTCAAGTCTCAAATAGAGAGACAGAATCGTTCTGCACAAACGAAGAAATGTTCGCCCTCAACTATGCAGTTTAGGCGGACGGAAAATAATTTGTTAAGAACTGCTCCGCAAGCTCGGCCAAGGTGTTGATTCATCCTTATGGGAGGGAATTGAACCATGCATACAATTTGGATCTTAAGGAAAAAGGAAAAAAATCTGCAAACGAATGGCGTCAACAATGACGTAATTAATCTTAAAAGTATCGCAGAATTCCAAAAAAACTAGACTAATGAACGTTGGGGTCATCATCTGGCTGTCCATCGAACTGCATAACATTTCAGATCATTTGGATAACGCTCGATTTTATTTCAAAATTATTGTTTTCCACCGTCGGGCGAATACAACAGGACCCAGTATCGTCCAAATTCGCCCCGGCATAAAAAGACATTGTACGCTCGGCGGCGGCATTCAGATTAGGGTCGGCCAAAGCAACGATAGAGGGTTCTGCGACGGATTCTTCGGGATCAAAAGAGGGATTTCAGCGTAGAGAACGAATACGCGCAAGTGAGCATTCGATCTCAGGATCGAAATCCAAATTTTCAGACTCTGAAGGTTGTCCATGGGTCATACACCCTAAAATATAAACTAAATAATTAACTCTTTTTTTGGATTTTTTTAAGTAGAGTTTTATGTCTTTTTAGTTAGTTTTTAGAAAAATAGGTAAAAAATAATAGTCTCTGGAATTTGAAATAACAAATCGAAGGTATCGCCGGCAACGGTGCTAAAAACTTGATGCGCGCGAAGCCCGGCTCTAAATTATCTATTGAGCACGGTGTGTCCGGATTTCGGGCTGTGAATTGTGGGCAAGTGCACCTATCACAAGTAATACAGGATATTCAGGGGAATATCGAGATCGTAAATTTCCTGGTAACAGGTTGATTATCTCTACTTCTCCCGGAAGGGCTGTTATCTTACCAAAAATTAAAGTTGTCGGATTTAACTAATTAAAGTGGTGATTAAGAAATTGTTGAAAATAGATTGAAGAAGATTGATGAAGAATTAACAATCGGTATCGAATTACGTTAGGACTAAAATAGATTTATATAACTAGAGATACTAGGTTTCAATTCAATTAAATGGGAAACTTGGCCGTGGAGGTTCCAAAAGAATGAGATCACCTATCTCTAGGACTATCGCTCACCTGAACATTAAAACTATTCGATCGGGCTCTCGTCCGACGAAGGATTCCTCTTAATGCCTTCTTTAAGCTAAGAACCCCGCTATTGGGAGGGGAAATCTGAAAGAATTAAGTGCAGCCTCTCTAGAGGGTTAGCGCGAGACTTTCTTTACCCAAGGGTGATTAGTCCATACGCACGGCCTCTCGTCTAGCTAGCATATGGATAACGGAAATAGAGCCCACACATCGATATGCGGTTTTACGCGTTGTAAACTCGGGGTAAACCTTAAGTTCCTAATTAAATAGAAAAACAAGACCTTTAATTATTTAAAAACATTTTGTCCCAATGATCTTCAATATCGAGGGCTAAGATTGATTAGCAACTTATCGTAATCGGGACGTCTTATGAGTTTCGTGAGGTGTGAGTTCTAAACTTAAACGCTGAAGGGTTACAAAAAGATAAGAATAAATGGAATAATCTAACATTATAAAAAGAAAAGCTACTATAAAAAAGGGAGATAAACTCACGCACTCAGCCAAACTCACAATAAAGGAAAAAAGGTTAAGTTACAAAAAAGGGAAAAATTACATAATTGAAATGACAACTCCTACTCAAACGAGTAGGCGGGAAATGACATGTCCTACTCAAACGAGTAGGCCGAAAATTAAAAAGGAATATTGCAAGTTCTACTTAAATGAGTAGGCGGGAAATGACAAGTCATACTCAAACGAGTAGGAAGGAAATGAAAGGAAAAAAAAATGACAAGTCCTACTCAAAGAGTAGGCATGAAATTACAAGTCCTACTCAAAGAGTAGGCATGAAATTACAAGTCCTACTCAAACGAGTAAGCGAGAAATTAAAGCAACAAAAGGCTAACTCATACACTCACACACTCTACTTGAAATAAGAAAGCAATGAAAACCTAACTTATACATTCACACACAAGCAAAGAGGAGAGAAGCAAAGTGATCGAAAAATTAAAACGTCTACATTTTTACCATTAGAAATTGCTGAAAATATATGAAAAGTAAAAATAAAAATTGTTGGAGCAAATGAGTTTTCAAATAAATGCAAAACACAAAGGGTTTGAAAAATTAAAATAATATCTAATCCTTTCATATAACTTTGTAAAAATATTTAAAAAGTGGAAGAAAGTGAAAAAGAAGCAAAAGTTTTACAGGCTAAAAAAGGGAAAATCTAAGTTAACGAGAAATAAAAACCACTTTAAAACCATTTTTACAAATCTTTAAGGATGAATAAAAAAGCACAAAAATCTGAAATCTAAACCAATCTAAGAGACAAGAAAAGGAAAACTATAATAACCACTAGAAAGTTTAAAAAAATCTAAAACTAAGCTAAGAAAGCTGATGATTAGAAAGCATAAACATGATAATGAGAACTCATACACACACACACACCCATATTAAAAAGGAAAACGAAGATACATAACATTGCTGAAAGACAGACACTCAGAGGCATTCCAGTACAATATAAGGATGACAAACTAACATATTTTATTAAGTAGAAAGTCTGAATACAAAAGCTAAGACAAATACAGAGAGGGGAGGGGGTGGGGGAAATATCCTTACATAGTACAAAAAAGATATCTTATCATCAGCCAAACAGAAAAGTGGATCAAAAAAAATTTGAACACTTGGTTCTTACAGAAAAGTTCTATTTATAGATAAACAAGAAAAGAGACGACATGTTGGTGTGTAGGGGAAGCCAAAATTCTGATGACTAGCCTGGTTCTAGAAGTAGCGGGTACGGGACACGTCATGGTAAGAAATCGTCCAGCGGTGATCGATGAATTGTCGAACGGGTTGAGTTCGACGAACGTCGAGAGGATGGCTGGCATCGAGTTGAGTTCAATGAACGTCGAACATTGAGCGGGTTGAGTTTTGATAATTCAGTCCAGTTCAAAGAACGTTGATTGTTGATCGATGAATCAGATGGCAAAGTGTCGAGTCTGGCATCAAATCGTCGTGCTCCATTCGACGAACAGTGAACGGAGATTGTTGATTGTTGATCGACGAACGTTGAATCAAAGCGTCGAACTGAGATCGATGAATGTCGAACGGCTGGGGTTACACAGTATTTTCTTTGTAGGAAGCAAATTTTTGCAGGAATTAAAGTAACACGGCACGGTCAAGGGTGTGACCAAATAGACAAGGGCGTGTACTATTGAAGTTTTGTGACTTTTTCTACAAAATTATAGAAAACAAAATAAACTTAAGTTAGAAGTGCATTTACAAAAAGAAACAAATTATTTAAGAAAAATATCTAAAAACTACAAAAATAACCTAAACCTACTTATATAAAGTACTGAAAAAAATATGAATATTTACAACTCATCAACGACAGTTGGCACGACAAGCACGCGAACTTACCATCGGGCGCTAGTCTTACCGCCGGTGGTATCGTATTTTCATGAAGTTGTATAAAAGGCAGCCATGGTTTCTACGGTTCGATCACTCTTTCTTGCGCTCCGTTCCACAAGTCTCCGTCGAAGAATAAAATAGTGATCTCCCTCCTAATTGTGATAAAAATACTCCGGCGATCCAAGATCTACATCGAATACGAAGAGCCGACCGATTGCCATCAAATGTAGATGTCGAGCACCGGCCGAGGATTGTTCTATGGAGAAGTCTTCAAGAGGAAGAACTTCATCTTTTTAAATATTTACATCTCTTATTCCTATAATTTTTTTGGTTTTTCTAAATCCTATTTTGAGGAAAATCAATCGGTATGGGTTGTCGGAATCCGAGTAGGACTCCTTGGGAAATCATCGTGGGGATAAGGACGTTTACATCTAGAGGATCTAGTGGTGCTCTAAGAGCCTTCCTTGTGTAAAGGTGAAGAGCCGGATCTAAGACTTTTCCTAGAGGGAAAACGAGTGAGCCAACCGGTCCGTGGAGTGGATCGGTATAGAAACCAAAAGTTTGTTTCTACTCATCGCCTCGATCCCCGGTGTCATGAAGTTCATCATTTTATACTCATCTAGAATTATTGTTATTTTGAAATCATACAATGAAATCGTTAATTTCTGTGTTGATCATTTATGGATGTTTGTAGTGACTGCTTAGAGAATTTGTGTGTTAGCAGGTGTTGGACTCAGATCTGCAAAAGGAAACGAGTTCATAGACTTACTGCCGAGTGTTAGCCATCTAACGCCCCGTTGTAGCTTCTAGAACTCGAATTCCTGGAAAGAAATATTTTTTAATTCCTCTTAATGCTCCAAACATTATTCACCCCTCCCCCCTCTCTAAGGTTTTCCAAAAGATCCAACATAATGATCTTACAAATGAAATATTGGTTGGTGTTGATGAATGATTGCAGAGAAACAATCTCTGAGTCTCCCTTTTCCCGAACTGAAGTGATTCAGTCCTTTCTTCTTCACAGCTCCAGGAATGGATCTTCAAGATTAGTTCTGCTTGAGTTATAAAGTGACTGCCGCAAAGGATAGCTGCGTTTGTTCTTCTACCTTAGAGAGAGAGCTCTCAGAACTAGTTGTTGAAGATGAGATTATCAATAACAAACTTTCTTGAGCTTCTTGTTTAACTAGAAGGAGCAAGTTCTTCAACTCTACATCTATGTCGAGAGGAAGAAGATGAAGTTCTGTAAATCACCCAAAAGTTTCCCTTCTTCCTTAATCTCTTCCTTTTCTATTCTGCAGTCCAATGAATCTTTGGATAGTGGGACCACTAGGAGTTGATAGCTGCAATATGTCTTTTGCATTCAATGCAGTACAATAGGTAAGCCGCATCATTTGACGTCTACGGTTCAGTTCCAGCAAAATTTTTAAATTTTAGCTCATGTCATCATGACACAACACCAGTGGACTAACTAAATTAAGAATTCTTCATAGGAGTTGAGTGAAGCCATGTCACTCAGTGCCAAAACACTTGGGCAGATTTCTGCCTCTTCAGGCGTTGTGTGATCTGTCATCACTCAATGAATATTGACTCATGTAGTCTAACTGAATAGGCGTTGAGTGAGCCTTCATCACTCAATGCATCTAGACTTAGTCAATTATCTATGTATGAAGGAATTGAGTGAGTTGACGTTACTCAATACGTTGTGCCTTTGCATGTTTTATTGAAGAGGCTTTGAGTTGACATCCTTCACTAAACTCTTTTATTCTTAGATAGTTTTTCTGTTAAATAGTAATTGAGTGAGTTGACATCAGTCAATGCTTCTATTCTTAGACAGAATTCTATATCAAATAGTACAATAGTTTTGACTGAACTACGATCTATCGATGCTTTATCTGCATTGCGTTGATTGAACTGCCTCCACTCAACATTTCTAGACTTAGCCAGATTTCTGCCTTGGCATTGCTGAGGCTTTGACTGTCTAGTATTTACTCAATGCTTAAGTCCATCTGGCATTGTGTGAATTGCCTTCGCTCAATTCATTTGGACTTAGAGAAATTTCAGCCTTGTCATCATCCCGTCTTTTATCCTTTTGTCATTATCTCTTTGATAACCTATCTAATCAAAGTAACAAAGAGCCCCCTACATACATAGAACTTATAACATGCATCAGATACAAACATGTGTATACCATTATCCTGTAGACCTTCTTCAAATATAGGACATTGTGATCAATAGACCCAACACTTTTGAAGTTCTTCAGAAAGAGACTCTCCTTATCTTCTTCGCTATCGTCTTCATCTTCTCTCATTGACTTGAGTACAATGACTTTCTTCTTTATCTTCTTGCTGTATTCTTCATTTTGAATTTTGATCTCAACCTTATGGGTTATTATGTTCCTAATAAAGTGGTGTCTACTAATCGTGAAGAGAATAAAAACCGAACTTGCAATCCAACGCGGCAAGTATACCTCTCGAATTATAGCTAGGGGACCCAAGTTTCGTATTAAGATCCAGAAACTATCGAGTAATCTTACTCACACGAAAACTATTATCTTATTGAAGGATTGTTTTAGGCTTTAAGAGAATGCTAATTGCGATTAAGAAAAGAAATATAGCGCTAAAAAGAGAACTACCTGTAGTTAAATAGAGAGCTACTAAAAGCGATTACAATGAGGGGTTGTGATAATGAAATAGAAAAGCACTCGATCGAGAATCACCTCGGCAAAAGTTGATTAAAAAAATGCGATAATAAACACTAACATAATAAGGTAGAGGACCTTGACAGTGGAGGTTCCTAAAGCATGAACACACTTCTCTCGAAGACGGGCCCAACCGAGTTTAGGAAGGTCCGACCGAACTCTCGTCCAAATCGGAGACCTAATGCTCACTTTACGCGGTGAAACCAATATTGGATTTCACTCCAATCTGGGAGATTTAACGTCTGCCTCACTCGAGAGGTGCGTGCAACTCTCTTTACTCTTGAGTGTTCACATCAAACTACGAGCCTCTCGGCTAGTTAAGAGTGAAAACAAATATGGAAAATATATATCGATGATATAACACCAAACAAGATTAATCAAGAGTAAATCAAGGCCTAAACCCTAAAAAGAAAAAGTAAACTTAAAGCATCATAACTTAATCAACTCGATCCTCGGATCATCAAGATCGTGTAAAAGGAGGATTAGTTAATCATGGCGAAGTGGAGGAAGCGAGTTGGGTAGAAGAACATTAAGAGAACAAAGACAAAAAAAACACTTTATATTAATACTAAAAGAGAGTTAAAACTTGGAAAAAAGGATTACAAGTGCAATGAAATAAAAAATATGCTAGCATTTACATTAATCTACTAAAGCAATTATAAAAACTATTACAAAAGGAGAACACTAAGCTAGGATTAAAAAGCTTAAAATGAGGAAGAGGGAGAGAAGCATGAAAAACTACAAGAAACAAAAGGGCAGCACCTCCCCTCTCACTCCAAAACTGGCTCTAGACACAAGGGGGGTCTGAATTTATAGAATATTTTTTGGGATGTTCAAGCACGACGACATGCCCAGGGAGGGCGTGTCCGAGGGGCGTGACAGGGACGAGATTGACCACAGGAGATGAATTCTGACGAAAATGATGTTTCTTCGGTACGTCGGTGGACACGCCCAAGGACACGCCCGTGTAGGGTGGGCGTGTAGGGAAGGTCAAGCTTCAATCATCGGTTGGAAATCCGTCAAACATCGGGAAGTGCGGTACACGCACGGTGACATGCCCGTGCAGGGGGCGTGTCAGTACTGTTGACGTCTAGTGACCGGAAATCTTTAAATGCAGCAGCAGGCTTTGGGAAGAGGGTGACACGCCTAGTGACATGCCCATAGAGGGTGTATCAGGGGGGCATGTCAGGTATTTTTCTCGGGATTTGGGTTCAGGCAGCAAGCTTCCTCGGGATCGAGTTACACGACCGACGACACGCCCATGGAGGGAGTGTAAGGGGTGTGTGTAAGGGCATTTTGGCCGAAAGCTGAGAAAACCTGCAAAAAGAAGAGAAAACATTAGTGGTAACAAAATATACAAAAGGAGGTCAATATATATGCTTACAAGACATGATTCATGTATTAAAAACCTAAATATACCCTAATAATTTCGACTACAAAATATACTATCAAATTCCCCCAAGTTTAAGCCTTGCTTTTCCCCAAGCAAAGATATAAAAACTAGCTAACATAAAAGTGACTAATCAGGAAAATTCTAATTATGCTAACACAAGTACAATGCAAAATTCTAGGTAGGGAGACGGTGAATCGTAAACCTAAAATAATTATTTAAACATGGTTTAACAATTTATAAAATTTACTAACGAAAATAGATCATCCAAAATTTTAAAGAAATTCTTTTAATAAATTTAAGTAGAGCAACGAAATGAAACAAATTCATTGAGTTGTTACTAGATCCAAGGGACACATTATAACTATATCGATAAAATAGCAAAAATCTAAATTTAAATCCAAAACTATACTATTTTCCCTTTCTTCTTTACTTAGATAATAAATAAAAATCAAAAGCATGAATCAAAAGAACTTATTAGGTCTGAAACGTTTGGTGTAGGCATATAATTAAGAATGGAATTCAAAGATAAAAATGATGACTTAAAATCACACTAAACCAAAATAAAAAGTTTAAAAAAATTTCATCATAAATAAACTATTTTTCGTTCTTTTTCTTTTTCATTTTCTATTCTTTTTTTTTATTTTTCTTTCTTTCTTCTTTTATTTCAAAACAAAATAAAGGCCATAAATAATTTTCTTTTCATTTTGAAATTGGCCAAAAAAAATTAAATACTTCTTTTCAGGATACATTTTTCAAAAAGTTCTCCAATCATATCACAAAAATATTTGTATCATACTCATGAAAATTTTTGATGAAACTCAAAAAGGCTATTGTGATACGATAGTTTGGAATATTTAAGCTTTGGTGAAAATGAAATGATAAGTGCAACTCTCAAATGGAATTGGAAAAACGCTCAAAAGCGGCAAACTAGTGAAAAAAATTAGGTTAGCAAGAAGGCTCAAATGAAAACAAAAATGGCCTAAATCATTTTCATGCTTATAAATTTATCTAAATCATAGTTTTGAAAAATTTCAAAAAGCAAGTCATAGATAATAAAAGAAGACTAATGAAATTATCTTGAAAATAGAAATAATAGGCGTCTTGGATCATTCACATATACAACGCTAATCAAAAGTTGACATTAAAAAATTATCGAAAAATGAAAAGGAAAATAGTGGATGAAATAATTTTAAGAAAGTAAAGAGAATAAAGAACAAAAAACTAAAATAGAAATTCGAGTTTTAGAAAAATGTTTCACGTTAACATGCTACCATGAATTAGAAACACAACATTGTCAACATTTTACTTGTGAAATATAATTAGAAATATCGATTAGAAAAATTATAATAGGCTATGTCATTTATATGGAATTTTGAGAAAAACAAAACAAAAGCGAGGGGTACTATTGAAATACCAAAATCAGTTTAAACTAAACAAATAACATATATATAGTTTATATATATTTTGAAATAATTTCATTTTTTTTTATTTTTAAGATATTCTCTTTTTTGGATTTTGAAGATATTCTCTTTTATTTTGTATTTTTAAGATATTTATAAAAAAGTTTTGATTTTGATTTTGACTTTTTACAGGAAACAAAATAAAGACAAGAGAAGGAGGAAATCCTCTCCCAAGCTTAAAATGGACATTGTCCTCAATGGAAAAAGGAGGGGAAGGAGAGAGAAATTTAAATAGAAACGAAAGTACAGAATTGAGAAAGAGGACTTCCCCGAATTTATGCGCCGCGAATGTTGAGTTATTCCGCTCCCCCATGCTGGCATTTTGGATCTTCATGAAATGTCTTCTTTGGACTTCATGATGGATTCAGCAGTGTAAGAGTACGCGATTGCAGAAGCTTCAGCTTATCGGAGCTGTCGATCGAAAAAAGTGTAAAATAATGAAAATAGAAAATTACTTGGGTTGCCTCCCAAGAGCGCCCTTTGTTTAAAAACGTCATTTGAGGTCGAAGCAACAAAATAATATTGTCCAAAAGATTATTGTCCAAAATAATATTTAAAGTTTTTTTTAACAAAAATAAAAAGTCTTAAACTAGTTAAAGTTCGAATCATGCAGAATAAAATAAATACCGTTAGGAATGACATCAGCACAGAAATAAAGTTTAAGATGCTTACCATTCACTTTGTACTCACCCTTATCAAGGTGTGAAATTAAAATCATGCCATACGGAAAGACTTCTCTAACAGCAAACGGCACAGACCATCGTGATTTTAACTTGCCCGGAAATAAACGTAAACGTGAATTATATAAAAGAACTTTGTCGCCCGACTTGAAGGTTTTTGGGTGCCTTAAGTGTTTGTCGTGAAAACGTTTCATCCGCTCTTTATAATATTTGTTATTTTCATATGCGTAAGAGCGCCACTCGTAGAGCTCGTTAAGTTGAAATTTTTTATGGTCGCCGACAGAGTGGGGATCGAAATTTTAAAACCTTAAGTCCCAAAAAGCACGGTGTTCTAATTCTACGGTTAAATGGCACGATTTTCCATAGACCAACCGATATAGCGTACAATTGATGGCGGTTTTGTACGTTGTATGGTAGGCTCATAGAGCATCGTCTAATTTGGTTGACCAGTCCTTTCTAGAGTTGGAAACAGTCTTTTCTAAAATTCTTTTAAGCTCTTTGTTCACTACTTTGACTTGTCCTTTAGTTTGGGGGTTGTATGCAGTTGAAAGCTTATGCGTAACATCGTATTTAATAAATATTTTAGAAAACTGTGCGTTACAAAAATGTGAACCCCTATCGCTAATGATGGCTCATGGCGTACCGAATCGAGAAAATAATTTTTTTAAAAACGTAAGTACGACTCGGGTGTCGTTAGTAGGAAGAGCTTGCGCTTTAGCCCATCGCAAAATATAATCTACAATAACTACAATGTATTTGTTCCTGAAGCTAGAAGGAAGAGGGCCAATAAAATCAAATCCCTAGAGGTCGAAAACTTCACACAAAAGGCAATAATTTTGCGGCATTTCAATTTTATTGGAAATAGTTTCCCACTGTTGGCAACTATCACACCTACTCACAAAGTCTTGCGTGTCTCTAAACAGGCTAGGCCAGTAAAAACCCGCGCAAAGCACTTTGTGGGCGGTGCGAGCAGCTTTATAGTGACCACCAGTCGGTCCTTCATGCAAATGTTTTAAAATATCTAATCATTCTTCAAAAGAGACACATCTCCTTATCACTTGGTCTCCATAGACTCGGAAAAGATGCGGGTCCTCCCAAAAATAGTTCTTCAACTATGAAAAGAATTTTTTCTTTTGCTGAGAGTAGAACTCTTTTGGGGGGACACGAGCCACTAAATAGTTGGCATTGTGGGCAAACCAAGGAGCGGGGGATGTATTAATTAAAAGCAGCTTCTCATCGGGGAAGAAATCATTAAAAGATTTTTCATCTAATTTTTCAATATAAGGATTATCTAATCATGAGAGATGGTTGGCGGACAAATTCTCGGCACCTTACTTCTTACAGATTTCTAAGTCAAACTCCTGGAGGAGTACACCCAGCGAATCAGGCGCGGCTTGTCATTCGTATTAGATAGGAGATACTTGAGGGCCGAGCGATCCGTAAAAATGATAATTTTGGAAAGCATAATATAATGACAAAATTTATCAAAAGCGAAAACAACAGCTAGGAGTTCCTTTTTAGTTGTGGTATAATTCTCTTGTGCGGATGAAAGTGTTTTAGCTGCATAATTGATGGGGTGGAAGTTTTTAGATATTCATTGTCCTAGTACGGCTCCCACCGCGAAACTACTCGCATCGCACATAATTTCAAAGGGAAGGTCCCACACCGGAGCAATCATAATAGGGGTATTAATTAACTTTCTTTTATTAATTCAAAGGCAGATAGACAAAGGTCATCAAAAATAAATGGGGTTTTTTTTCCAGAAGATGAGTAAGGGGTTTGGTGATTTTGGAGTCTTTTATGAAGCCTCGGTAGAAGCTAGCGTGTCCTAGGAAACTTCTTATAGCTTTGACATTCGTAGGCGGTTGTAGATTCTCAATAACTTCTATCTTAGCTATTTCTACCTCAATTCCTCTTGCAGAAATCTTATGACCCAAAACTAGCCCTTCCCTAACCATAAAATTGCATTTTTCCCAATTTAGGGCATGGTTAGTTTTTTCGCATTTTTCTAACACTTTTTTGAGGTTCTCTAAGCAACTATCAAAGGCATCGCCAAACACGGATAAATCATTCATAAACACCTCCATAATGCTTTCTACGTACTTGTCGAAGATAGCAAGCATACATTGCTGGAATGCAGTAGGCGCATTGCATAATCCAAACGACATTCTTTGTTTAGCGAAGGTGATGAGTCCGATATTTATATCGTTTTTCGGATTCATTTGGGCTGGTTTTCTCACTCGTGCACTGCATTTCAACCGGTTATCGGTTTTATTTGCATCGTTCGGTCATGGACAATTTTGTGCACTGTTTTGGCCCGAGGGTGTGCAATTGCGCATTCTGTTGTTGGGGGTATGCACATGGTGCTCCCCATGACACTTTCCATCTATTCTTTGCTTTATGTTTGGTACTAGGAGCTTTTGCTTCAGCTTTGGTTTTATTTTGCAGGTAGTGTGTTTCACCCAATGCAGGAATTCTGATTTGTGGAAAATGCACGGTCGTGCATTTCTTTCACAAAAGGTTTGTGCCCGATCGTGCGTTTTGTTGAGCTGGAGAAACGTCGAGTTGAGCTAGACGAATTTCGTCGAGATGAGCTCGACGATCTTCACTCATGGTTGACGCACGATTTCTTCATAACCATGTACAAAGGAAACACATGGTTTTCCTGTAGCTTTCTTATTTGTTCCATTCTGTGTTTAATTGTGTCATTTGTTCATGCACGGGCCACAGCACTCGTACATGAGTAAAACGCACGGTTCCCCTATATTGTCCTGAATTCCTGCTTTTTGTCGTTACCCATGCGATTTCCTTCACACACGGGCGGAAACTTCCGTGCATGAGTAAAATGTACGGGTCAACGCTTCTCCTTTAGCATGCATGTTCTGAAACTTAATATCACACGGTTTGCGCACAGTCATGCGCCAAACCCTGCATGCCTATTTTTCTGACCTGCTTCTATTTAAAGCGCATATTTCTTCTTCCTTAGGGAGTTCCATTCCAGTCCGACCCAGCCCACCTTTTCTGCCCCTTTAAGTGGGAAAACATCCCTCCAAGCGACATTTTGTCTCTCCTCCTTGGAGAGTTGATCCGACAAACTTTCTCCCTCCAAAAGCTTGCAATTGCTTCATCTCCGGCCACCATTTTCTTCTCCAAACTCCAAGCTCCGTTTCAAGCTCATAAGGTGTTGCATCCGTGGAGTTCTCTAGATAGATTCAGCACAACGACTATTCACGAATAAGATGGGTTATTGGAAGGAAGTGACAGCCCTTTTGGACCCCGGACATCTTCCGTAGACCAAGCTCGGACAAGGCCTGACAACCCTTGACTCCAGCAGTGAATCTCGGAAAGCATTCGTGCGTTTTGTTGTATTTCTCCACCTCCTCTTGTAGTTACTTTGTTTTGAACTTGTGGTTGTTTGACTGTTGCTTATGAACACTGTTTATTTTAAGTATTTCAGCATGTCTATTATTGATGCACAAAAAGAGAAAGGGGGGTCGAGCACCAGCAGCTAACAGTTCGAGCACAAGGGAAGAGAAAGGAGAGGAGAGACTGCGAGTAGCAATCAACTATCAGACGAGAGCCAGAAGAGCAGCAGGGCCGTGAGCCACGACAACAACAGACTTCGCCCATCGCGGCCTGATTGCCTCTCTTGCAACGGGCTTTTCCTTGATTGAGGAAAGGTTTGGTTACAAGTGAATGAAAAGGGAAGACAAGAGCTGAGCAAGCTGGAGTCCGCAAAGCGCAAGATTCGAGTCCGTAGCCTTTAACAAGTAGGCTCCTGGGCACGAGTCAGCGTGCTTTGGGTGCACCACCTCCCCGTATTTATAGGATGGGGGGCCTGCCAAAATGGGCAGGGCTAAAATGACCGACTGCCCGGGGTAAAGGAGAACCGGGCAGCGGTGACGGGAAGCAAAAAGAAAGAACACGCCAGTCCGCGCAGAAGGGGCGGACTGGGCTCGCGGGCTGGAGCTTCCACCAGCGGCTACTAGAAGCAATCCTGCTGGAGGACGGCGGCCTGGGCGGACGGGACACTGCGTCCGCAGACGTAGAGAATCCAGAGGTCCAAAGGAATGGCGGACTGGCGAACAGAGTGTTGAGTCCGCCGCTGGAGGATCATCTTTGTTGGCCGATTGCTGTTGCTTTGCCGGACTGGGCGGACTGCCTAATTGAGTCCGCGGTTAGTGAAGAGGATGTCTTGGCATCTTACAGGTGTTGCGGACTGAGGGGTTAACATAATCCCAGCACATTTTTAAGTTTCTGGAAAACTTCGAAAATGTTTTCTTAACTGCCGAGTCCGCAAGCCTCATTAATGCCGCCATCGCTATAAATATCGTTGGAGGGCCTGGAACTGTTTTAAAATCCCGATCGACATGGGGCGCTACTCACCACTTGCGGTCTCCACTTTGCAGTCCGACATGGCAAGGCTTTGTGCTTTCTTCACTAGCCTCACTGCAAAAAGTGAGAAGCCAATAACACCAATGAAAACTAAGAAATAAAAAGGGAACGACGAGAGGGGAGCATGTCCGCTCCACTGGAGAGAGCTCCCTTGGCCAGAAGCCTGCTGAGAAGTGAGAATTTACTAACTCTTCGGACACCGCCCCATCCCAGAAAACCGCGAATTCGGCGGACACCATTGGCGAACGCAATGAGGCGGAAATATCTTCCACCAACCTCTAGGAGCCCATCATTAATCTTGATAAAGATAGGCGGACTGAGGGAGAAGATGTTGCGCCTCCAAAGGCATTGATCGCTGCGAACCTTGAGATGGTCCGCGAGAGCCTGCCCGATTTAGGAAAGGCTGTCGCAGACTCTGCAGAGAAAAGAGCTTCTAGAAAGAAGAGGAAGAGGGATGGGTCGACCGTGGCCAAGCGGGTTGAAATGAAGTTGCGGGCAATGAAGGAGAAGAATATCTCCTAGCAGACTGGAGATGAGGACTTGCAGCACAGGCCGCGCAAGAAAGAAGTTCCCGACAGCGACTTGATTACACCGGAGGCTCAAATCCAGGGGGATAACTACCTTTCCACGGTCAGTTTATCCACGGATGAGATACTCGATTCCATAGATGTCTATCGACTTGATCTAATCAACGAATCCTTGCTGGTTGTACTGCAGCAATCTGAGGTGGAAGTCCTTGGGGATAAGGGCAGCGAACTCCCCTCTTTATCCGCTGCTGAGGAACAAGAGAGGGAGAGACTGAAAGAGAAGATAAAGGAGCAGAAGAAGCAGATCGCTGCTCATGTAGCTACTGTCGAGGTGGCTTCGAAGCAGGCCACGGCGGACAAGAATGTCGAGGATCTGCGGACTGCCGCAGAGCTGTTGCGGACAGGTAATCTTCAACCGGAGCCTAAGTATTTTAAGCGTCAGTGGCTTTACAGGTCGCCGAAGCGGAAGTCGAGGCCGTTCAAGATCATTACCGAAACTGACAACATTATCGTTTCAAAAAGTTCTGCTGTTGAACAAAGAGTCAAAGTCCATCGTGAGTGGAAGAAGCGGTTAAGCGTTTTTTACCCGAAGCTGGCAAGGCGGCCTATCATCTTCGATAGTCAGCAACTCGTTGCTGCTATATACAAATGTGATCTTTTATCCTTTCTTTGAGTCCGCTGTGGACTGTATTTGAATGTGAAATTAACCTTCTTTGTTGCAGGTAGAAAATCTCCACCAGGCTCTATCGAGAGTGGAGAGATTGTGGTCACGCCGAGTACTGGTGTTGATGCGGTCTCGCATGAGGAATCCGCAAGAGATGAGCAGCCCCTCCTGAGCGATATCAGGGAGTTAGAAAGGAAATTTCAAGCTGAAATTCAGAATATTAAAGCAGAGTTAAAGAAGGCGGAGGAGCGCGAGAAAGCTTCCGCGGAGCGCGAGAAAGATTTGAAGGACCAGATCGGCAGCATTTCAAGGGTGCTGGAGATGTCGGATAGGGAGAAGAAGAGGCTCGCTGATGATGTCCGCTTCTACAAGGGCAAGCACTTGGAGTCGGCACAGGAAGAAAAGGGGAAGCGGGCTGCTGAAGCTGCTGAGCAAAGACCGCGATTTCCATATTGCGCTGCTCCGGAGGTCGATGTACCGGCAGGTGGTGAATAGGCCGCGGATGAGGAGACGAGGTCAGCAATGGAGCCAATGGTTCCCCATAGCCGGGTAGACCGGGAGGCTGCCCATATGCACCGGACTATTAACATCATTCATCATCACATCTGCCCCCTATACAACGAAATTCTCCAAATTAGCGACCAAGCTGCGCACTTGTGTAGAGATCGGACGGAAAGGCCAATGCGGTCTGAAGCTAAAGACTGCTGAGTCCGCGTAACGAACTATTCAATTTGTTTTGATGTATAATTATGTGTGTTTTTAAACAATTCTCTATGCTGTGGACTGCAATGAACTGTGTTGCGATTTATGCAGACCGAATAATATATCAGCAAATTCTGTTGCTACTTTACGCTGTGATCTGCGACGAACTGTGCGGACTGAAGCCATGTCCGCTTCTCATAATTTAACTTGTGCAGGTGGGAAATGTCGCGGGCTGGGCGTACTGAAACTGTGTCCGCCTTATTTTGTGCTTCTGAACTTTGCTTGGCATGTGGATTTCTATTTGTATCGGCGTTATTTTTAACTTGCTGCGTGGATAATTGGTTTTTTGCGGACTATGCGGACTGGAAAAGCGAGCTGTGCGGCCTGGCCCAAAAAGTTGTCAGGCCCCACTAGTATAAATATTCCCATGTTGCTTCTTTTATATAGGAAAACAGTTGAAGCTGAGGACCCTGCGGCATGCCAAAATGGTATCCGCCAGGACTGATGCTGCAGTTGCTTTCCATGTGGCGAACCACCGAAAGTGCACTTTGACAGAGGGCGATCTTGAGGCATTTGTTGAGAATAAGATGGCAAACTCAAACCTTCTTGTCCGCCTCCCAGCTCATGAAGAAAGACAAAACTTTTCAACGGCGACTCAGATCGCCATACCTATAGATCATTTTGACAGCGGATTCAAGTTTCCGCTATTATGGGAGCTTGCCGAAATTTTTGAACATTATGGAATGGTGCCGGGCCAGCTCGCGCCCAACACTCTTGCTGCTATTTGTAGCTTCATCTCTTACTTGCGGTCTGAGAAGATTTCTTTTTCTATGAACATCTTCCGCAAGATGTTCTCAGTCCGCTCTATAACCTCATCCGGAGGCCGCCCATACAAGGGAGTAATATACTTTTACTGCAGAGGAATGAAGGTTGTGGGCCTTCCAAACAAGATCCACAACTGGACCTCCAGGTTCTTAATCTTCGAAGGTGACCTAGGGTTCGCGCACACTTATCCGCAAGTGCGCGCGAACTCTGATTTCAAGAGCGTCCCGCTAGACGTGATGGAGTTCGCCATCGTCAGATTCTTAGCCGGTGCCAGGCTCGATATAGAGTACTACGTTCCGCTGCTGGCGAGCTTGGTAGATGTTTCGCGTGAAGAAAGTAAACTTTTTGCGAACTCAAGTTTGTATCCGCAGCGACCGTTGTGTTTAACTCTTCTGTTTTTGCATCGACCTTGGCTGTACCCGCCAATCTGCCACAGACGCCAAGCGGATTTACTCCTACACAAAGAGAAAAGAAACAAGAGGTTGCAAGGAAGTGGAAAGAAGAAGGGGATCACGCGGCGGGGTACTCCTCCTCTGAAAGTTTTACAATGCAAGGCTTCGGAAACCGCCAGAAGGATCTTAGGGAAACCCGATGATCCACTGGCATAACAAGAACAAGCATGTCCGCTTGTCGACCGCTCTTCCTTCGTGGAAAAGCTCGAGAATAACTCGCCATGCTCATGTTGCGATTTCCTCCCTTTATGGAAAGCGCAACTTGAGCGATCTGAAGAAGGTGTCCGCTGCCGATCTCCCCCTGCTAGCATCCCAGGCTAGTGAGAATAGTGTGGTGACAAACCACTTTGTCTCTTCCCTGGCAAGAGACCTGCTTAGACAGAATGAGCAGCTTCAATAAGATAACACGGTGCTCAAGGAGAGAAATGCGCGGTTATTAAAGAAAGTCGCTCAGCAAAAGAAAGAGCTTGGGGTAAATTGAATTTGCAGCGGCCTTAATTTGTAGTCCGTCGCGAACTGATGTTTGCTCCTTTGTTTTGCGCAGGTCGCCTAAGCCTTGGAGAATAACACTTTCCAAGCCGCCATGCTCCCCTTTGTGAAGGAAACCGTTGAGGTCGCCATCGAGTGCTTTGTCCGCGACGGCTTCGCAAAGGAGGGAGTCGATGGAAATCCCTTCTTGGAGCTCTTCCCAGAGTTGACAGAGCAGGTCGCAGCTATGGAGTGGACTGCAAAGGGTAAATATGTTATCATCGAGGAGGAAGAGGAATTCGAAGTAGAAGAAGAAGAAGAAGGCGAAGAAGAACAAGGCGTCAAGGTAGCAACCGACGACACTGGCTCAAGCCAGCGAGGCGGAGATCAGTCCGCCGAGTCCGAAAACTCTGCATCCTCCTCTGCTGACAGGGGCTCGCATAGTTAGTCCGCGACAAGCACCGGATCAGATAGCAGCAGTGGAAGCGGCTCGGAGTGCTATTCTCCGGAGGTCAATATCGAAGGTCTAAGTCCTGCACCTCCTGCCAAAAAGAAACAGAAGACCCCTGAATATTAATGTATTTTTGTTTTTTTCTTTTGTAAATGGAGAGGACTTAAGTTGTAGTCCGCCGAGTAGATGAAAAGATGTAAAAAAACTTTTGATTAAATAGAAAGGATATTCTGGTATCAGTATGCTTCCCGCATTGTTCATTTTCTGCATTTAACGCGATTAAATTCGATCTCGATGTAGCAGCCTGCGTAATACAAAGATCATCCATGTTGTATGAGTTTTTGACTTGCCGATTAGGGAATTTCATTTATCAATCCGGCCACTATGCACCGTAAGAATGAGGATACTTGGCAAAAATATCAGGCAGACTCTGTCGAGTTCCCATAGCAGTCCGCAATACTCTTTAATTTTTTATTGAACTTGATAATATAAGCATTGCGGCCTTTTATATACTGGCAAAACGCGAGCTGAAAACCAACTGGGAAACAATTCGGCGGACTAGGCGGATATAATTTCACAGTTCGCTCATTTTTTTAATAGAAATGATCTATAGCTTGCGACCAGGTGGGCAGGTGCGGACGGCATTGCTTTTCTCACCGGGCCCCAAGCTATAAAATCAACCCAAGGAAAACCAGCGGACTGCGCTGATATAGAAAATCAGTCTGCACTAAATAGATGAAATGATCTATAACTTGCGACCAGGTGGGCAGGTGCGGTAGGCATTGCATTTCTCACCGGGCTACAAAATATAAAATCAACCCAAGGAAAGCTGGCGGACTGCGCGGATATAGAAAATCAGTCTGCACTAAATAGAAATGACCTATAGCTTGCGATCAGGTGGGCAAGTGCGAATGACATTGCTTTTCTCACCGGGCTACAAGCTATAAAATCAACCCAAGGAAAGCTGGCGGACTGCGCGGATATAGAAAATCAGTCCGCGCTAAATAGAAATGACCTATAGCTTGCGACCAGGTGGGCAGGTGCGGATGGCATTACTTTTCTCACCGGTCTACAAGCTATAAAATCAACCCAAGGAAAGCTGGCAGACTGCGCTGATATAGAAAATTAGTCCGCACTAGATAGAAATGACCTATAGCTTGCGACCAGGTGGGCAGGTGCGGATGACATTGCTTTTCTCACCGGGCTACAAGCTATAAAATCAACCCAAGGAAAGCTGGCGGACTGCGCAGATATAGAAAATCAGTCTGCACTAGATAGAAATGACCTATAGCTTTCCACCAGGTGGGCAGGTGCGGATGACATTGCTTTTCTCACCGGGCTACAAGCTATAAAATCAACCCAAGGAAAGATGGCGGACCGCACGGATACAGAAAATCAGTCCGCCCTAGATAGATTCCATGTGAAGAGCAAGATGCATACTTACCGGAACGGTCCTCTGCCCTCTTGCCTGGAGTACAGTCTAAGTTGATCTTTTTGGTAGTTTGCGGCCGGTGCGTCATAACTTTCCTCAAGATCAACCAAGTTGTGGGTCTCCTACAGGCACTGCTTGAGGGTACCATGGAGTGTTCGAGGGTTACAAACTAAGATGACCCGTGGGCAGGTGAGCCGAAGTGGCATAACTTTCCTCACGCGATCATCGAAGTTGTAACGATATCCCTAATGCGGTATGGTAGAGCTTAACTCCCACCCTGTCCCTCCATAATGCAGAGGTGGGGTCAGGTACTAGCCGGGATCCGAAATTCAGAATCCTACCTCACTAGAGCCTGCAAGCTCCCACTACACGGCGCGAAATCTCCCCGCAACACGTGGTCTTCGTGGTGTTATGCTAATGACAACAGCTCTAGGGGAGGTCTTGCTGAACTCGGCGATGTCTCCTGGTGTCAGGTAACCGTTATTGATGTTTGGGAGAGAGAGAAGAAACACTAGGAAAAGTGTCAGTATGGATCCTTTGATTAATGAAAGGCATTTGCAATGCTAGCATAAGAAAGAAGAGAAAGTTCAAGGACGGAACCGTTTTTGGAATCTTTCTTGCCTAGCATGCCAACTGTTATGCTTGAATAGAAAAAACACTTGAAGAAGCGTTAGCAAACAACTTTTTACTCATAATGATTCTTGAAGAGGATACATAGAATAGAAGAGAGAAGGTTAAGGAATAGGATCGTTTGAGATCATCCCCGCTCCATGTATGTGGCATATCCTCTCCCTCAGTATGTTTGCAAGCGGTAAGCACCGTTCTTTAACGCTTCTTTGACAATGAAGGGGCCAGCCCAGTTCGGATTAAGTTTTCCAACTGAACCAGCTCTTGCAGCAACGTCAACTTTCTTAAGAACTAGATCTCCCACTTGAAAGTGTTTGATCCTTACGTTTTGATCAAAATAACGGGCCATCCTCCTCTTGACCTCTTCCTACCTTATTGATTCTTTGTCTCTAATTTCCTCGATGTGTTCCAGGCTGAATCTCATCTCTTCATTATTCAGCTCAAGCCAGTCCTCAGTGTCTTGCCTTGCAAGCAGAACCCTGGGTGATGGGACTTCAAACTCAACTGGAATGAGGGCCTCTGAGCCATGAGAAAGTTTGAACGGAGTCTCGCCAGTTGCGGATGAAGGTGTTGTTCTAAGGGACCAGAGGACTGATGGAAGTTGATCAGCCCAGCTGCCCTTGAGATTCTGCACTTTCTTCCTGAGCAAATTAAGGATCTGCTTGTTGGCTGCTTCAACTTGGCTATTTCTCCTGGGATGATGGACTGATGCAAACCACAGTTTTGTTCTGATCTGCTTGCAAAAATCAATCATCTCTGAGTTGTTGAATAGCAGCCCATTGTTAGTGATTATAGCCATAGGTATTCCATGCCGGCAGACAATCTCTCCCCAAATGAAATTTTTGATGACCTGAGTTGTCTTTGCCAATGCCTTTGCTTCAATCCACTTGCTGAAGTAGTTGTTCATCACGATGATGAAACGTCATTGTCCGCTTGCCATGTGAAAAGGACCAATGAGATCCATCCCCCAAACTGCAAAGGGCCAAGGAGTTACAATTGATCTGACTGACTGAGCTGCCAGGTGTTAAAGTGGAGCAAACTTCTGGCATCGAACACACTTTCTAGCGTAAGCCTCAGAGTCTCTCTTTATAGTGGGCCAGAAATATCCCTGCCGCAGGATCCGTCTTTTTAGAGTTCTTGCTCCCGAGTGACTTCCACACTCTCCTGAATGAACTTCTTGCAAAATAATAGGAGCTTCTTCTTCTGAAACACATCTGGCCATGGTAGAGAGGAATGTTCTTCTGTAGAGGATTCCTGCCACTAAGTAATAATGAGCTGCTTTTATTCTGAACTTTTTATGGTCTTTGATTGAATGGTGAAAATCTCCTGTTGACAGATAAAGGATGAATGGGTCCATCCAGGAGGAACGTTGATCAACGTGCATCAATTCTCCTTCCTCCACTGCCGGGCGGAAGAGCTCGGAAGTTGTTCCTCCTGATGGCAGCCCATACTTAGCAAGAACATCTGCCTCCTCATTTTCGGTTCTAGAGATGTGTTCAATGGTAAAGCTCTTGAACTTGCCGATCTCTATTTTCACAAGAGCAAGATACTTCTTCAAGATCGCTTCTCTTATTTCAAAGTTGCCAAGAACTTGCGACACCATCACCAGAGAATCAGTTTTGATATGAACATGATCGATCCCGAGTTCCCTTGCAAGTCTCAAGCTTGCTAGCAAAGCTTCATACTCGGCTTGGTTATTAGTTACTGGAAAGTAAAACTTGATGGCCTGCTCCAGTTTGACGACGTTTGGGTAGATCAGAACCACTCCTGCTCCAGAAGAACTTCTACCTGAGGCATCATCAACATAGATGGTCCAAGCCAAAGGTGACCCTTCTGCTTGATCAGAACTGGACTCTGCTATGTCGATCAGGAAGTCTGCTAGAACTTGAGCTATGATGGCTGTCTTGGGAACATAAGAAATTTCAAATTCGCTTAATTCTATCGCCCATTTTGCTAGTCTGCCTGAATGCTCTGGTTTCTCCAACACACTTTTCAAAGGTTGATCAGTAACAACTTGAATCGAGTGAGCCTGGAAATACGGACGGAGTCTGCGAGCTGACATGACTAGTGCCAGGGCTAACTTCTCCAGAATCGGGTACCGTGTCTCGACACTTTTCAGAATATGGCTAACATAGTAGACCGGGAACTATTTCCTGCTTTCTTCTTGAAGAAGAACAGAGCTGACAGCCTCAGGGCCAACTCCTAAGTATAAGAAAAGCACCTCCCCTGGCCGGGGGCTCTGAAGCAGAGGTGTTGAAGTTAATTGCTTCTTCATCTGTTCAAAGGCCTGGGAACATTCTTCTGTCCATTCGAACTTAGATGCTCCTCGAAGAGTTTTAAAGAATGGAGCACTTTTATTTCCAACCCGAGAGAGGAACCTTGCAAGACCTGCTAGCTCCCCCCTAGCTGCTAAACTTCCTTAGGTGTACGAGGGGTAGGCATATCAAGAATGGCTCTCACTTTATCCGAATTGGGGGCAAGTCCCTCTAGAGTAAGGAGATGACCAAGGAACTTCCCTTTGCTCGCCCTAAAGGTGCACTTCAGTGGGTTGAGCTTCATTTTATATCTACGCAGAGTAGCGAACGTCTTTGCTAGATCTTGCAAGTGCAGCGAAAACGACTTACTTTTGATCAAGAGGTCGTCTACATACACTTCTAAGTTTCTCCCCTTCTGTTGTTTAAACCCGCGATTCATCATGCGTTGATAAGTTGCACCAGCATTTTTAAGCCCAAAGGGCATCACAAGATAGTCGTAGCAACCATCATTGGTAATGAACGATGTATGAGGAACGTCAGGTTTATGCATTCTTATCTGGTGATAGCTAGAAAATACATCTAAGAAACTCATGCAAGAGTACTCTACCGTGGAATCAACTAAAGAATCTATCTGAGGCAAGGGGTAACAATCTTTGGGGCATGCTTTATTAAGTTTTGTAAAGTCTACACACATGCGCCATTTTCCTCCTGGTTTTTTAACCATTACAACATTAGATATCCAGGTTGGGTATTGAATTTCTCTAATGAAATTGTCCTTGAGGAGCTTCGCGACCTCCTCTCTTATTGGCTCAGCAAGCTTCGTTGTTATATCCCTTTTATTCTGTTGCACAGGCTTGAATTGGGATCAACATTAAGGTGGTGGCATGCAACATCTGGATCCATACCTGGCATGTCTTCTGCTGACCAGGCGAAGACAACCAAGTTCCTCAATAGGCAGGAGATCAGCTCGGCTTTTTGATCTTCAGGAAACTCCGAGTTGATGGAGAGCATTCTCTCCTCACCCTCAGCAATGGGGACTCCTTGCGTCACCTGGGCAGGTTCCAGGTGAGCTCCTTTTCAGTAGCAATTTCTGAGTTTGGAGAGGCTTCCGCAGCTGCTGCTGGTGTAAGGGAAGGGCTGACATCAACCATATTGACATTAGGTTCTTCATTAGGTTAATTACTTGCCTAATTTTTTGGGACGGTTGGGGAAACATATTAAAGAAATATTCTTCAATCGTATTTCATTCTCCAGGGCAATCAACATTCAATGTAATGGAATTCAAAATTCAAAGGAGAATTTGACTGATAATATAAAAGACAATTTCTTTTCAGAACGACGCAACAAGAGGACAAGAACAAGATACACAGAGAAGATTTGCAGAAACATACTCAAGATCATCTCCTTCTTCGCTGTACAGAAAACATTTTGTTTTCTCCTTGACCTTACTGAAGAAGAAGAAGAACAACAAATACAAATCAAGAGTCTTCTTCATTTCCACTCCAGGAGCTTTCAAGGACAACAATCACCATCAGTCAGAAGTTCCTGGGTTACTACAAGTCAAGGCTGAAGACCTACAACACCATGTGCAAGGCTTCAAGTGATTTATGGAGAAGCCTTGACAACAGCAATCCGCTTGTCTTCTCAGTTGTTTGAGAAAGAAAAGACACCATCAATCTCTCTTCCCCCTCCTGTATAAAGGATTTATTAAATCCCTTCAAAAGTTTATTTTGGTTTTTGAGCACCTGATCAAAAGCTCAAAGGTGGCAGTCACCTGATCAAAACTTGCTAGTGGATTCCTACCAGGGTGGTAGAAGAGTGGATGTACCAAGGTTGGGAAACCACTATAAAATTTCTTGTGTTGTCTGGTTGCCCCTTTTTCTTAATGTTCTTATTGTGGCTGTGATAGGCTAGTTGTGCTGTGGTAGTTTAGTTTAGATCATTTTCTTTTTATCTATTACTACTACTGGTATCATTCTTTACTCTGATAATTTTAAAAACAACTAAATAGTTTTAATATACTCTATTCACCCTCCCCCTCTAGAGTAATCAGGTTTATCCCCCATCTTTAAATTGGTATCAGAGGGCTGTTCCTTTTATTGTACAAGCTAACCCTTGAACCAAAAGATCCTTTGATAGATCTGATCTTAAGTTTAGATTATTTCACAGCATGGTACAGAACAAAGACTATGCAAGCACCAGACATCCAATCTGTAATTCGAATAAATTTGCAATCTGGAAGGCAAGAATTAGGCTGTATATGAATTCCATTGATGAAGACATCTATAATTCTATTTTGACAGGTCCTCCTCAACCAACAGCTACTACATCTACTTCAACTTCAAGCACTCATGTTGTTCCAACACTTGAGTGGACAGATGCACAGAAAAAGGCAAAGATTACAGATGTTAAAGCCATGAACATATTAGCACAAACTATGTCAGATGACATATTTCAAAAAGTGGCTGAAAGCACTTCTGCAAAAGCAATCTGGGACTCTCTAAACCAGATGGTTGCTGACTCAGCTGATGAAAGAAAGGATAGAAGATCAACTCTCATCTCCCAGTATGAGAACTTCAAGAAGGAAGAGACAGAATCTGTTGGTGACATGTACAACAGGTTAAGTGCAATCATCAATGAACTGAAAACCTTGGACAAAGACATCTCTCTCACTGAGATCAATGATAAGATCCTCATGTGCTTCCCAAGCTCATGGAATTCCAGGATATGACCAATTAATAAGGCCAGAAGTTTGAATGAGATTTCCACAGAATCTCTCCTAGTAAAGCTCAAATCTTATGTACAGTTGATCAAGTCCAGAGAAGCTGCAGAACAAAGGACTCCTCCACCAGCAAGAAAGGAGCAGAATATAGCTTTTAAAGATGCTAAAGAAACTGAAGCTCCAACATCAAATGAAGAACTTATGAGTCTCTTAGCCAAGAGATTTTACAAAATGTCAAAGGACTTTAGGAGAAAGTCATCTAGGCCTGATGATAAACCCAGGTATGACAAAACACCCACTAAAGAAATTGTGTTTTGGATGCAGGAAGCCAGGACAATTTATTTCTGAATGTTCTAAAAACCAAAAGAAAGAGAAAAGGAGAGAAAAAGACCTCAGGAAGCACAACTACAACAAGCCTTCATGCAGCAAGCACAAAAGAAAAGAAAAGGGCTTTGTGGCTGAGACCCGGAGTGATATTGAAGAGGAATCTTTATCTTCTTGCTCTAGTGAAGATGAAGAAGAAGCAATGGCAAGGGAAGTTTGCCTCATGGCCATCAATGCCTCTAGCAGCCCATCAGATGCTGAAGAACAAGTAGAACATTCAGATGATGAAGAATCTGAATCAGAAGCTGATCAGGTATTATCATCTTCTGATTATAATTCAAAAAATTTTAAAACTGAATTTAAATCCATGTGTATAGATTTAATAAATTCTTAAAAGGAAATTAAATCACTTAGGGAAAAGTTAATTGATCAAGAAAACTTTGTTTCAAAAAACATAAAATTAAAAGATGAATTGACTTTAGCAAATGAACAAATTATATCACTTAAATATGAATTAGTTGAGGTTGGGTGTAACAACCCCATCCGTTTACATAGTATATACTAGAAGGTCCGGCCGGGGCCCCATAGCATATACCCCAAAACAGGCGGTGAAGTTACGGTATGATACCAGAGTAGCGCAGTGCACCCCAACACATGGCATTCTAGCGGAAGTCTAAACACTAAACTTGAACTCCACACCTGAATGTCCAACATATAGAAACTTCATATAACATAAGAATGTTTTACAAACACAAACAGTTGGACTTATGGCCTTACAGGGCTTTCACAACAGTGGCCTCAACATTGGCGCGCAGGCCGGCCACGTATAAATAAAACACAGCAGTTTAAAAGTTTAGCCTTCGAGGGCTAGCAGCAGCAGCAAATGCAGCAGGGACTTCAGTATATACTTGAAGGTCCGGCCGGGGCCCCACAGCATATACCACAAAATAGGCGGTGAAGCTACGGTATGATACCAGAGTAGCGGAGTGCACCCTAACACATGGCATTCTAGTTGAAGTCTAAACACTAAACTTGAACTCCACACCTGAATGTCCAACATATAGAAACTCCATATAACATAGGAATGTTTTGCATCCACAAACAGTTGGCCTTATGGCCTTACAGAGCTTTCACAACAGTGGCCTCAACATTGGCGCGTAGGCCGGCCACGTAGAAATAAAACACAGCATTTAAAAGTTTAGCCTTTGAGGGCTAGTAGCAGCAGCAGCAAAGGCAGCAGGGACTTCAGCCCTTATGTGTCCCGCTCAGCTCTCCAATACCTACACAGGGACATCCCACCCAATGGTGGAAAATAGAGGGAACGGTCAGCATTCAGCTTACCAAATTATAATGTCCCTACCCCTTTCTCAAGGCAGTGGTATTCTTCCCTGTAGGCATAGCATGTCACAAGCATATATATATCTCATATAATGTGCTTTCACGCGCACATTCCATCACAACCGTCAGCCACTCCGCCTGACGATCCATGCACTCAGGGCACATTCTTGGTGTACCGATGAACCAGGGTCCCACCACTGTATCAGGGTCACAACCCAACGGTAAAACATTGAGCATTTCACTCCATGGCGTGCAGCCGGAGTTCTAGTCATAATGCACCGGGATTGGCCCATATCCCCCCATTGTGTTATGGTGCGTAGGCCTACGACTCTTGTTATGCCTCCAACAGATCACACTTTTAGGTCTCACGTCGGACGGACATAGCGCAGGTCAGATCATCCACCCCCCGTTGCTCAAATCGCCTTGCCATCACCGAGCATAGCATACTCGCGGCTATATCAAAGGCGCGGGTCGGTTTCACCGATCCTGTTCTGGTTATCAAGCCTGGGTGCTTTCCTGGGTGCACCAGTACTTACTATTACACCCATTTCATCTCACACATCAGCGGGTCTTTAATGGGCACACCAGTACTTCCTGTTACTCTCTTCACAGGTATGACCCCGCAATTATCACTAATGTCAAGGGTATTTCCATAGCTTACCATGTCAGTACTTCCTGCTACTTTCCTTCACAGGTCCACCCATGAACATCAAGCATTATTAAGGGTATTTCCTGGACCTCCAATCCAGTACTTCCTGCTACTTCCCTTCGCAGGTACAACCCAATAGCACAGGCATCACAAGCATCACAAGGGTATTTTCCTATACTACCACTCCAGTACCTCCTGCTACTGCCTTTCACAGGGTTAACGCATCAACTCCTAAACTACACGTTTATCACGGAGTCTTCTCTGGTTCGTATATGAAACATCACCAATCCAGACCAACCTGTCCAGATGGGCTTCACACAGCATGCCTATTCCGTACTCCATTTCCGGATCTATATGCCAAATTGGGGATTCCATGAATCAACCCAAAAGACTCCCACAATAAGCCACCCTCTTGTGGGGGAATCAGATGCACATGACAAAAAGGAAGCCTTCACATGGCTAGGAAAAAAGGTCGTTACCCTTGAAGACCGCTTCGGTGCCATGAGCTCCTAGCTGGCTAGAAAGAACCGCAACAGCTTTTCCTCCGCAAAGATGGCCTCGGATCTCAGCTTGACACTCTCAAGCTCCACCAGCGATCAGCTCCACTTCCTCCTCCTCCTTCTTCCACTCCCTTTCTCTTTCTAAGTTTTAGAAAGATGAAGGCATAAACATAATGAGAATTCTTTCTCAGTTTTCGGCCTTAAGGAAGCAGTGAGGACTCTCAGCTGTTAGATCCCAGCTGAAGAAAATGGACGGCCACGAAAAAGCCTAAAAATCACTTCTCGGGTCTAACACGCCCGTATCACAGGCTGTGTACTCTAAGAGATGCACAAACTGCCTTATCCCGAAACAGGTCATTGCCAGGGTACATGCCCGTGTCAGCCCAGATATTCCCTTATCGTAGGGCGTGTTATTTCACTCGACGATCGTCGAGTTCATTTCGTCGACCAAAAGGGGGGACACGCCCTCCGACACGCCCATATCGGATGGTACACACCCGTGTAGTATGGCATGTTCCCTCTGTCGACCACGTTCGTCGACCAAAGCACTCGAGTATCGACCTGGGGGGACACGCCCTAGGTCACGCCCGTGTCACAGGGCGTGTACCTCCCGAACACTTCGTCGAATGCATTTTCGTCGAACTCGCGACGTCTACGCACCCAAGCAGGACAGGCCCTGGGACACGCCCGTGTCCAAGGCCGTGTCACCCAAAATTTTCCCAGTCTGAAATTTGGGCTGTTACACTAGGAAACTTGAAGAATCCCTAAATGGGAGAAGCATCAAGTTGATGGACATCACAAGCACAGTTAATGCCAGGCTCAATAGCAAGCTGGGCTTAGGTGCTTCATCAAGAAAACCTCCACTAATTCAGAAAAATATATTAACTACGCATATAAACTTTGTATCAGAAAAAGGAAAAGAAAAAATAGATAATAATAATAATACTAAATAAACTGAATTAAAACCAAAAAATAAGAAAAAGAAACAAAATAAGAAAAATCCCAATAATAATAATGTTCAACAGATTTCGTCGAACTCCGATCGACGAAATGTGTGCAGTTCGTCGAACTCCAGTCGACGAACTCCGAACGTAGATTTCTATCATAATTATTCATTGAACTACGATCGACGAAACAGTATGGTTCGTCGACCAGAGATCGGCGATTTTGGGGCCCAAAAAAAAACTACTTTCATTCTCTGAGTGGAGTTCAACAAACTTACCCCCATTCGTCGAACTTAGGTCGACGAACTCACTTGAATTTGTCAAACGCAGTTCAATATAACAGAAACTTAAATTCTTATAAAAACTATAATCAACCAAGATATTCTAATAATCAATTCAATCAATGGATCATACCACCTATAAAATAGCACCCTTTAGGATATAAATGCCAACCTGAATACTCTTACATTTCCAGTTTCAGTTATGTGAAGAAAGAAGAACCCCAGGTAATCTGGGTCAAAAATAGCTAATTTGTTTTATTGCAGGTGAAAGACTATCCTATCACAGAGCAACAGTGGTATCTAGATAGTGGCTGTTCTAAACATATGACTGGAAACAAGGACAACCTAACTCATTACAAGTCAAAGCTAGGACCCAAGGTAATATTTGGTGACTCCAATTATCACCAAACTGAAGGCTATGGACAAGTCAAGATTGGAGCTATCACCTTCAGGAAGGTAGCATATGTAAGTGGACTCAAGCATAACCTTATCTCCATAAGTCAATTATGTGATGAAAGATTTCAGGTATCATTCACTAAAATTTCCTATATTATTACTTCTCTTGATAACCATGTAGTTTTGACTGGCACTAGAGTAGGAAATATTTATATTGTTAACTTTAAATCTACCAAAACAGAAATATGCTTATTTAATTCAACTAGTAATAACAATGACCTTTGGCATAAGAGATTAGGTCATGTAAACTTGAAAAACATTGCCAAATTATCTAGGGATAACCTTGTTAGAGGATTGCCCTCTTGCCCCTACAAGAAGGAAAGCCTCTGCAGGGCTTGTCAATTAGGCAAGCAAACTAAAAATAGATTTAAATCAGTAAATAAAAGTGACTCACCTAGATCATTGTACTTACTACATATGGACCTTTTTGGCCCTATAGCAGTACAAAGTCTAGGAGGGAAATCTTATATTTTAGTAACTGTAGATGACTTCTCTAGATTCACTTGGGTATTCTTTCTGAGATCTAAGTCTGATAACTTCAAGGTTCTTACAGATTTTCTCAAGAACATACAGATTGAGTACTCTACTCCAATTATATTGATCAGAAGTTATCATGGTACTGAGTTTGAGTCTCTTCTTATGCAAGAGTTCTGTGAGAAGGAAGGTATCAGGCACTGCTTCTCAGCTCCTATTATAGATTTTCTCAAGAACATATAGATTGAGTACTCTACTCCAGTTACATTGATCAGAAGTTATCATGGTAATAAGTTTGAGTCTCTTCTTATGTAAGAGTTCTGTGAGAAGGAAGGTATCAGGCACTGCTTCTCAGCTCCTAGAACACCTCAACAAAATGGGGTTGGTGAAAGAAAGAATAGAACTCTAATTGAATCAACAGGCACATTGTTTGCAGATGCTCATTTGCCCCTATCCTTTTGGGCAGAGGCTGTGAGCACAGCAAATTATGTACTGAATAGAAGTCTTATACACAAACTTAAGAATAAGACTCCTTTTGAGCTACTTAAAGGGAAGAAACCTAAAGTAGATTATTTTAAAATTCTTTGTTGCTTATGTTACATACACAACAACAATAAGAAACACATTAGAAAATTTGAGGTCAAGGCTGAAATGGGAATTTTTCTTGGATATTCCCAAGTAAGCAAGGTTTATAGGGTCTTTAATAAATCCACCATAAAATTTGAAGAATCTGTACATATTACATTTGATGAAACTAACATGTTTTACAAGGAGCAGAATCCTTCTACTAATAATTCTTTGTAGGAACCAAACTTGTGTGCGAAGTTAAATGAATTGACCCTCACCAATAAGGTTGTTAGTCATCCTTCTTCACAAATTGCTGAAGACAATGAAGCTGAAGAAAGTGAAGATGAAGATAGTGGAATCAGTGAAGCACCTCCAACAGCTAATATAATTCCACAAGAGGAATTTATTCCCCAAGCTGTTGTACAACCAACTCCACCTACTGAATTTGTCATACTTAGAGATCATCTTATATCTCAAGTGATTGGAGATATTTCAGTTGGTGTGCAGACCAGGCATCAACTCAACCAAGACTTGATGCATGCATGTTTCGTATCTCAAATTGAGACCCAATCCATTAAAGATGCAGAGCAAGATCCCCACTGGATTATCGCAATACAAGAGAAGCTCAATCAATATGAGAGATGTAGAGTTTGGGATTTAG
Source organism: Platanthera guangdongensis (assembly GCA_039583875.1). Lineage (NCBI taxonomy): Eukaryota > Viridiplantae > Streptophyta > Magnoliopsida > Asparagales > Orchidaceae > Platanthera > Platanthera guangdongensis. Next base: position 155,767,309 of record CM077158.1, read on the forward strand.
TTCCAAGACCAAGTGACTACCCAGTCATTGGAACCAAATGGGGATTCAGGAACAAGCTTGATGCCCAAGGTGTCATAATAAGGAACAAGGCCAGGCTAGTTGCTCAAGGCTATAGGCAAGAGGAATGGATTGATTATGACCAGACTTTTGCACCTGTTGCAAGGTTGGAAGCAATCTGGATTTTCCTTGCATATGCTGCATACAAGAAATTTAAGGTTTACCAAATGGATGTCAAGAGTGCATTCCTGAATGGTGAACTTAAATAAGAGGTTTATGTTGAACAACCTTCAGATTTTATTTCTCCTACTTATCCCTCTTACGTTTTTAAATTGCATAAGGCTCTCTATAGTTTAAAGCAAGCTCCAAGAGCTTGGTATGAAACCTTAGCTAGCTTTCTTATAGAGCATAAGTTTTCTATGGGCATTGTAGATAGGACATTATTCACTAGACACCATAAGGATCAAATTTTGTTAGTACAAATCTATATAGATGATATTATTTTTGGATCTATAGATTCCAAACTATATAAGAGGTTCTCTGGCCTCATGCATTCAAAGTTTGAAATGAGTAGCATGGGTGAGCTCTCCTACTTCCTTGGTCTCCAAGTGAAGCAGCTACCTGATGGCATCTTTATATCCTAATCTAAGTATACTAAAGAGCTTATCAAAAAGTTTGGGATGTCAAATGCCTCAGCTAAGAAAACACCTATGGCTACAAATGTTGTAATTGACTCTGATGAACACGAGAAACCTGTTGATTAGAAATTATATAGGGTAATTATTGGGTCCCTATTATACCTTACAGCAAGTACACCTGACATCATGTTTGCTACATGTCTTTGTGCTAGGTTCCAAGTGAACCCCAAAGAATCTCATCTTACTTTCTTAAAAAGGATTTTAAGATATATAAAGAGTTATCCTAGTGTAGGACTCTGGTATCCAACTGAGTCAGAGTTTGAGTTAACTGGATACTCAGATGCTGAATTTATTGGATGTAGAGTAGACAGAAAATGTACCTCAGGGACATGCCAGTTCCTTGGTATGAGATTATTGTTTTGATTTTGCATGAAGCAGTCATCTGTGTCTACATCAACTGCTGAAGCAAAATATATAGTAGCTGGCAGTTGTTGTTCCCAGATGCTGTGGATTCAGAACCAACTCCTGGATTATGGGTTCAACTTAAATAATTCAACTATACTATGTGACAACACAAGTGCAATTTCTATCGTACAAAATCCAGTCCATCACAGTAGAACTAAGCATATAGACATTAGGCATCATTTCATTAGCGAGTGTGTGGACAAAAATAAAAGTAAGCTTGTCTACATATACACTGATTTGCAAAGAGCAGATATCTTCACAAAGCCCATGGATGAGAGAAATTATCTACTCTTTATAAATCAGCTTGGTATTATCAATGAAGAAGCCTTAATTTAATTTATGTCTATGGTCGACGAATTTTTCAAAGTTCGTCAAACGGAGATCGACGATCTGAGAAAAGTTCTAGAGAAATTCGTCGAACGGAGATCGACGAACTCTCTGGGAGTGAAGCTATCTTCGTCGAATGGAGATCGACGAATTTGCTTCAGAAACTTTTCGTCGAATGGAGCTCGACGAAATGTTTTCACTTCTTTTGACTGAGATCGACGAATTCTTTTGACTATAAAATATTTCGTCGACCCCAGATCGAAGAATTTTTATTTTTCGTTGGACGGAGTCTGCCACTTCATATTCTGAAAACCTTATATCTATGTTTTCTTCGAGCTCCGTCTCGCGCTTTCAGTTCTCTTGCACTTGATCTCTGTTTTTTCCTTTGCAGGCGAACTAATGGCGATTTCGGCGAACACTCTTTCTGCAATGAAATTTGACATGGGCTTTGATATCGACTTCAAATCAATCCAGCATTCTGATCATATTTTTGTGGAAATTCTGAAACTGTTTGAAGAACAAAATCTGAAGAAGTTCATGACTCAACGAATAAATATAGCAATGACTGAGATTAAGGAATTAGTTTTTACATCTACAACATCAGAGGAAGATACACTGACGGGAACCTTATCTGGTAATCAAGTTGCCCTTTCCCCCACTATACTAACCGAAGTTTTCGGTCTATTAAATGGAAATGAAGAAATAGAGATGGACAGTGATGAGTATAAGAATATGTTGATCAAGATGGGTCACTCTGGCAAAAACACGAACAAACTACTGAAGAAGAACTTATCTTCTGAATACAAGTTCTTAGCTGATGTAGTTGGCAAAGTGCTACTGGTTAAACATACCACCCACGACTACATCACCAGGCACCAGTTCTTGGTGATGGGTGCTCTAGTTGAGAAGAGAGCAGTAAACTGGGGAAAACTGCTATTTGATTTAATCAAGAAGAAAAATAATAAGAATGAAGTTTGCTTTGGACGGATTCTGGGAATCGTCCTTCATGAAAAGGCTCCTGAACATCTGGTCTCCACGACAGTATTCATAAATGCCTCCAAAAGGCTTACATCTGCCCTCTTTGGCAGATGGGAGAGGAAAATCACCAAGCCATCCAAGGATTCATCCTCTACAAGGAATTCTAAGAGCACTAGGGCCATAACAGCCGCTCCTCCACCCCAGAAGAAGTTCCTTCCTCCACCAACATTCCTTCTCCTTCTCCTCCGCAACCTCAACCACAACAACAACAACATCTACCCACACCAGCTCCATCACCAGTTCAATCTCTAGTACATACTACACCACCTCTATCTCCACCTCCACATTCTCCACCTCCTCCACTTGATATATCTCAAATTAATATCTTTGAAATTCCCTCTACCTCCCAACCATCTTTCAACCTACTACCTCCTCAACCATCTCCAAATAGTTCTCCACTTCATGAACCCAATTCCTCCCCCACAACCACAGTTCCCCTCTCTATTATTGGAATTCCCTCTATTCTCATCCCTCCACTCACCCAAACTGACATTCCCACTACTGCTCCTGACTACACACATACAGATATGTCCAGTGCCTTCTCTGTATGTTCCAATTGTGTGCATCACACTTCTTACTCCTCCACTGCTCCAGAATCTCTTTATCTCAACTTCTCTGATATAGCTAAAGACCTTCTAGCATTCATTTCTCCCACCCTTAACAAGCTCATAACTGATGTTATAGCTCCTCTCTCTGCCTCCATCACTACTCTTTCATCCAAAATTATTGCTTTGTCCTCTGTCCCTTCTTCTAGAGGACTGGCTTCAGGGGCCCCTGCAACTAGTCAGGGGGAGATGCTCTATGAAGAAGCTCCAATATTGACAGCAGCAGCAGCAGAAGCAGCAGCAGATTCAGTGATGTCAGATTCTTCAGAAGGAGCAGCCATTCCAGCTGAAATAATTGAGTTATATACAAATTCTGATATAGATATGGATGAGTCAGTTATGCCAGAAATAAATACTGTTGGTGATTATTTTATAAATCCCACAGTTAATTTGAATTCTTTCCTAGATTCTTTCAATTTTGTCTACAAAGATTTTCTCCCTAGTTCTTCTCATCAGCCTTCTATGGTTATTATACCATACTCTTCACCAATAAGCCCACAGTTGCTAAGCAACATAAGGCTAGTTTATAGTTACAGAGATTCCAATAGTATCAGCTCCCAAGGATATTTCCTCTCTAGAGGCTATCGCAGCTCCCACTTACAAGATGGATGACAGTCCCCTCCCTGACTTAGATGAAATCATTATGGCATATATTGAAGAGAAAATAAGTTAATGTCTGAAAAAGTTGCTGAATTTGTTGCTCCAGAGATTGAAATTGTAGAATCTCCAGTATAGCCTCAAGCAGAAAAGTAAATATCAAAAGATCTTCTAAAGGCACTGGATGATCTATATGACAATCCTCAGGGATCTTCTGATGAAGATGAGGATGATGATTCTGATGATGATGGCTCTGCTGCCAAGAAGAAAGTCTCTAAGATGAGAAAGGTTGTTCCCATTGTTGCTCCCAAACCAAACCTACTCATGATACACCATATTATATCTTATAGAAGATCACTCCATATCTTAGGATGCCAGCATGGATGTGGCTTTCAAAAAATGAACAAAAAGCCAGAAAGAAAAGCAGGAGGTACTCTCCTCCTCCCCCTTAAAGGAATAGGAGAGGTCCTCCTCCTCCTCCTCCACCTGTTGTTGGTGCTTCAGGAAGCAGTTCTCAGAGGTCCACCTCCTATGCTCAAACTTATCAAAGACATCAAGGTAGATCCTCAAGATATCAAGAAAGTAGTCAGAACAAGTATTCCAGCAGACAGCAATATCAACAACAATATCAACAACAACAACAACAGCAGCAACAACAAGCTTCTGAAACAGAAAAAGCTGAAAGCCCAAAAAGGACTAAATCTCCACCTATTCCATTTGTGGATCTTGAAACTGAAAACACTTCAAGAATGGCCAGATTCCAGGAGCTTGTTGGATTATCAATGATCAATAAAGCTAAATTTGAAGGGAGAGATCCATCTCAATACTCAACAATGTCATCATACAAAAAGGAAGAATTGAAAAGGTATGATAAGGCTAACAGATTTTTCAATGTTGATGCTTACATGAATCTGCATCCAGAGGCTGTTGTTCCCAGAGCCACTTCTCTCAACATTATTGGAACTGCTGATATGACCATGTCTAAGAGAGAAGCAGCTAAACCAAATAGAGAAATCAAATTTACACAGCCCTCTATGAAAGACAAAGATGATAAGCAAAAGAAGAAGAAGAAATGATATATTCTGTTTAGTTTTCATTTGTCTGAACTTTATTTGATTACACTTGTCACAAAGCTACTGATTATGTACATATCTGCTGAATCATTTAAATTTCTGTCAGATATATTTACTTTGCTTTGTGATCATTTTCTTTTTGTATTATTAATAGCCTCACCCAAATAGGGGTAGATTGTTGGATCCTTATTTGGATTTGGGTTAGGCTCACTAACTAGGATGTCTGACCCATAATGTATCGACAGGGTCATGTGTTTTGAGTCCTAGAGTCTAGGCTAAGTATTTAGGTTCAACCATACATGGACCAGTCGGTAGAAGGCTCAAGACTTAGAAGAAAATCATGTTCAGAAAGTGAGTTCGACGTTTGTCAAACTTAGCTCGATGATAGTCGTGCTCCACTCGACGAACTCAGAGTTAATTCTCTGAGTTGAGCTTAATGATATTCGAGCTCAGGTCGACGAAGTCTGGAAGTTCAACTTCAACATATTCTGTCCATAATACTTTCTCTGAACTCAGGTCGACGAAGTCAGTTTATCAGCTCAACGAACTTGGACCATAGAATTGGCAAGTTATTCACAGAATGTAGTTCGCTGAGCTCTGGTCGACGAACTTCGATCTCAGGACGACGAACAAGTTTTCTTATGTCGACGAACAGGATTTCTCTCGTCGACGAACTTTGATCTCTGGTTGACGAAATCTGTTATATGGTCGATGATTTCTGTTGTAGTTCTAGACATAGAATTTCTCTTAATCTCTGTCCTTATTCCATATTATTTAGCAGTAATTCGTGAGTAATTAATGCATATATTCTCTGAATATAGCCATTGTAATGACTCCATCCGTTCATATAGCATATAATAGAAGGTCGTGCTAGGGTCCCACACCATATGCTACAAAACAGGTCGGGAAGTCACGGGTTGATATCAGAGTTGCACATCCTAAGTTATAGCATTCTAGCGGAAGCTTTTAACATAAAACTGAACCCCAACCATGAATGTCCACTAATATAAACACCCACATTTATATAGGAATGTATCAATATAATGTCATTTGGCCTTAGGGCCTTACACTTGCTCTTTACAAAAGTGGCTTCCAAACATCGGCGCGCAGGCCGGCCACACATGAAAAAAACATACTATCTTTCATTTTAACCTTCAAGGGCTAGTAGTAGTAGCAGCAGCAGCAGCAGCAACAGGGACTTCAGCCTTTCTATGTCCCGCTCGGCTCTCCAGCACCTGTACAAGGACAGTTCACCCAACGGTGGCAAACAAGGCAACGGTCAGCATTCAGCTGACCAATTTATAACGACCTTACCCCTTACCCGGGGCAGTGGTATTCCTTCCCTGCAGGCATAGTAAATCATATGTAGATATACATATATCACACATTGTTCTCTCACGCACAAGCAATCCATCACAACCATTAGCCACGCTGCCCGAAAATCCGTGCGCTCCAGGCACATTCTTGGTATACCGGATAAACCAGTTGCCCACCGCCTTTCAAGGCCCGAAGCCCAACAACAAACTTGAGCATTTTTCTCTATGGCGTGCAGCCGGAGACTTTAGTCTTAATGACCCAGGATTGGCCCATAGCCCCCAAGGTGTTGTGGCGCGTAAGCCTAAGACTCTCACTATGCGCTCCAACAAACCGCACTTTCAGGTCTTCACGTCGGACAGACATAACGCAGGTCGGATCAACCACCCACCATTTCTCAAGTCGTCTTGTCATCACCGAGTACAGCGTACTCGCGGCTAAGAAAAAGGCGCGGGTCGGTACTTGGGAGCCATCGAATGCTAGCCAACTGGAAAGCACCGCAGCGGCCTTGCCTCCACAACGCTAGCCTCGGATCTTGAATCGGAACTCCGAGCTCCACCGGTGGCCGGCTCCCCTCTCCTCCTCCTTCTTCCTCTCTCTTTCTCTCTCTAGTTCTTAGAAAGAGGATGACCAAGATACAAATGAGATTTTCCTTCTCATTCTCGGCTTTAAAGCAGGGGAAGAAGTCTGGGCCATCAGATCCCAGCTGAAGAAAATAGATGGCCATGATTTTGCCACAAAAGTCTGAATTTTGGCTGACACGGCCTGTGACACGCCCTTATCACAGGCCGTGTACCTTAAGCGGTACAAAACCGACTCATCCAGACCAATACACGGCCATGTGACACGCCCGTGTCACAGGCCGTGTGACCTGACACGCCTTCAGACACGCCCGTGTCTGTGGCCGTGTACCTCATGTGGTACACACCCATCTCAACCCGAGCAAGACACAGTCCTGTGATATGCCTGTGTGATAGGCCGTGTACCCAGAGACACACCCGTGTACTGCCCGTGTTCACCAGGTCGCACACCCTGGCCAAATCCAGAAAAGGACACGGCCTGTGACATGCCCGTATCACAGGTCGTGTTCCCTTACACGACTGCAGACACGCCTCTGCCAGGTTTTTCGTCGAGCAAAGTTCGTTGAGCAGAGGAGGACACGCCCCCTGACATGCCCATGTCGTAGGGTGTGTTCTCTCTTGAGAACTAGTCGAGTGCAGTTCATCGACCACTCGACGGATTGCTCAACTATATCGAACAGGACACGCCGTGGGACACGCCTATGTCCCAGGCCGTGTCACCCAACTTGGGATTTTGGGGTGTTACAACCCTCCCCTCCTTACAATAAATTTCATCCCGAAATTTTCACAGAGTAAGGAAACCAGAAATAAGATGTTATAACTTCACCAAAGTTTAATACACCTTGACACGCACTGCATAACAGTTTATACAAACAATTCGGGAAATTCCGCTCGCATGGTCTGCTCTCGCTCCCATATTAGCTCCTCACGGCCACAATTGTCCCACCGGACTTTGACCATCCAGATTGTCTTGTTCCACAACTATTTATCGGCGCGATCCTCGATCCGAATGGGCCTAACTTTCGTTGTTAGCCCATACTCCACCGGCACATGATCATTCTCGATCACTTGAGTTGGATCTTTGACGGCTTTCTGAAGCACAGAGATATGAAACACATCATGTAATCCACCCACGTCTGCCGAAAGAGCTCGCTGATATGCAGCTTCTCCAATTCGCACTACCAGTCCAAACGAACCAAGATAACTCGGACTTACCTTTTTCAAGCGAACTCCACGTTCTGGTGCTTGGCATTGTAGTATTTTGCTTGTCGATCGTGGGCTATCAGTAGCCGTTCCCGGATAGTGTGTATCGTCAAGTTCGCTTCATCGACTTCGTTACGCCTATACACTTTGGATTCGCCTGCTTCTGCCCAATCTAACGGTGTACGGCATTTCCTACCATACAGAGCTTCAAATGGTGCCACACTGATGCTCGCTTGGTAGCTATTGTTGTAGGCAAACTCCACCATATAGAGATGATTCAGGGCGCACATTCAGAGTATATCCTTCGTGGTCCTATTGGTCCTCTCCGTCTGGCCATCCGTTTGGGGATGAAAGGTCATACTGAACGTCAATTTAGTGCCCAACAGCTGATGGACTAGCCTCCAATCATTTGATATAAAGAGCCCATCACAATTGCTCACAATGCTACGAGGAACACCTTGTAGCCGTACGATCTGCTCCACATAGAGCTTTGCCAAACTTTCTACTAAATCGTCCCATTTGTTCGGAAGGAAGCGCGCCACTTTCGTCAACCGGTCTACGATCACCCAGATTGAATCATTCCTGCGTTGAGATCCCGGCAAACCCATGCACGAAATCCATTGAAATATCATCGAACTTCCATTCCGGAATCGACAATGACTTCAAGAAGCCGCCAGGTTTCTGGCATTCCGCCTTCACCAAAGCATAAGTTTGACATTTAGCCACATAATGAGCGATATCATTCTTTAGTCCTGGCCACCAGAACAGCTTCTTCATGTCCCTAAACATTTTGTGCTCCTAGGGTGAATTGAGTACTTGGTAAAGTGAGCTTCGTACATCAACTGTTCTAGCAATTTACCCATACTCAGGACGCACAACCGGCCCTCTTTCCGCAAATGGCGGTCTTCCCAGGAGAATTTGCCCTCTGGCCCGTGCTTTGCATAGCATTGGAGACTTTCATCCAACTCCGTTGCTCATCAAATCCTGTCCGCAGGGTCACATTGCACCTCCGTCCAGGTCAGACATGCATTAGCTGTGGAATTTTTGTCAACACAAGAAATCTCTAACACTTCCCACTCCTAGATTAGACGTTCATCGTGCCTCTGCAACTAATTTGCCCTTTCCGGAGCCCTCCGACGCAAGGCATCAGCGACCACATTTCCCTTCTCGGGAGTATAATGAATCACAAAGGTCTAGTCCCAAGGAACTCCAGCCACGTTTATTGTCGCATATTCAAGTCCTTCTCCAACGAGTACTTTAGGCTCGTATGGTCTATAAAGATACTGCCTCCATAACTTCAGTGCAAAGATCACCGCCACTAATTCTACGTCGTGGACGGGATAATTTTGTTTATGCACTTTCAACTGGCATGAGCCAGAAGTAATCACTATCCCAAATTGCAGAAGAACGCAGCTTAACCCACTCTTGAACCATCACTATAAATCGCATATCCGTCAGTACCACATGGCGATGTCAACAAAGGCGTCATGGTTAACTGATTCTTCAGCTCTTCAAAAGCTCGTGCGCACTCCGGCGTCCAAACGAACTTCTGATCCTTTTGTGTTGGTGTGGTCTGCGGCAAAGCTATCCACGAGAAGTTTTCTACAAACCGTCGATAGTAGCCTGCCAGTCCAAGGAAGCTCCTGACTTCGGCCACCATAGACAATATCGGCCACTCATATATGGATCTGATCTTTGACGGATCCACCGCTATGCCCTCTCCACTCCCCAAATGGCCAAGAAAAGCCACTGACGACAGCCAAAACTTGCACTTCGAGAACTTGGCATAAAGCTTATTCCTTCTCAAGGTGTGCAACGCCAACCGCAAGTGGTTTGCGTGATCAACTTCAGATTGAGAGTACACCAAGAGATCATCAATGAATACAATCACGAAGAAGTCCAAGTACTCTCGGAACGTTCGGTGCGTCAGGTCCATGAACACCGATGCACATTGCAGGGTCCAAATGGCATTACCATGAGCTCATAGTGACTGTAGCATGTTCCAAATGCGATCTTGGGAATGTCACCTTCCCGCATCCTCAAATGATCATATCCAGATTTCAAATCCAATATGGAATAGACGGTTGATCCCACCAGCTGCTCTAATAATTCATCCATCCAAGGAATTAGGAACTTATTTTTCTCTGTCAATTTATTCAGTTCACGGTACTCAATACATAACCGCAAACTACCATCTTTATTTTTCCCAAACAGAACAAGTGCGCTCGAAGGTGACATGCTTGGGCGTATATATCCCTGCTCTACTAACTCTTCTGATTAGATTTTCAATTTAACCACTTCCTTTAGTGCAACACGATATGTCGAGCGGGCCACAAGTGTCACACCTGGCACCAACTCAATTGTGAATTCGATCTTTCACTAGGGTGGTAGCCCAGAAAGATCCTCAGGAAACACATCCACAAACTCCGATACAACCGGAACAGTAGTCACATTGGCTTTTGGCTCAACAGCCTGAATTAACGTGAAGTATAACTCTGCGCCCTTCCGAACAGTCGTGATAACTTGGAGTGCAGACAGCAAGGTCCCGCCCACTCCTCGCCTACCAGCGAACTTCGTCTCATGCTCGGTATTCTGGCCCAGTGTGACCTCTTTGGCATTACAATCAATAAAGACATGCTGCTCCGCGAGCCAGTCCATACCAAAGATCACATCAAATTCTAATATCGGTAATACAGATGCAGTCAAATAGAAATCCTGACTTTCAATTTGAACCGCCACATCGCAAGTCCTATCCGTCAGCATCAAACAACCATTTGGTAATAACAAAGCCTGTGGCGCACACATCACTCAGAATCTACATACAAAGTATGCACTATGAAATGCAAGCAACGATGTAATCGCGCACTTGTGACATCACTGTGTTTAATGGCCTCTTACTGGCCAAAATTGCGCCTGGGATGCAGAGGACTCCACCACTGCCTTCAACAAATGACGTAATTACGAGCGAAAATGTCCCCAGGTAAAAGAACACAACTTTCTATTCGTGTCCACGCCTACAGTGCAAACACGTGTAAGCACCCATATGATCACAAACGACACAGTGGAAACTGCCATTCAACTTGATTATTGTACATACATACAACACATGCATAGTCCACGAATACACGAGTAGCATAGTTATTTATGTACATAAAGTCGGCATTTCCTTCTTGTGTATTGTCCTCTAAGGGCCAACTCGTCAATTGCGATCTTTATGTCCTTCTTGACCACATGAGTAGCACTTGTATTGCTTCTTTGGCTTCTGGGCACCACCCCAACAGTCTCTGGCAATATGCCCTTTCTTGCCAAAAGTGTAACAAGAACGAATCTCGCGTTTTCGCCCCCTGCGGTGAGCAGGCTTTCTAACCCTTAGAGAACTCACTTCCTTGATCGTAGGCATTTGCTGGGCTTGTGTCAAGTCCATCTCCAATAGTCTAGCTGACTCCACCAATGTTTGGAATCCCAATAACTTAGGACCCATCTACAGAAAATGTAGTTCCTGATATAGCCCATCGTTAAACCTATTGATCTTAGTCTCCTCGGTTTCAAACACAAACTCTGGTTGTTGTCTCAGCGCAACAAATACATGAAAGTATTCCTCAACTGTGTCCGCACCTTGGCTCAAGCACATATTGAACGACGAAGTTGATGGGCTTCCCCTTGCCATCTGCTCAAGTACACTGACCGACATGGGACGCATGACCGGATCAGAGGGTTGAACCTGTCCATCATGGTGAGCATTGAGCATTGCAAAAACCAAATCAGCAATAAATCAAACCATCTCTACTGAGGGAGGAGATGTTGGTACCAAAGTTGATGTCATGCTTCCCATCGAATGTTGGGGTTCCTGCCGCCATGCAGTCACGCTAGTCACCTACAGTTATAAAACACACAAGTAAGCAACAAACATATTACCAAAAGCAATAACAGGAACACACAGGTTCGCCAAACAAGTGTATTTGCATTCCTAAGTGGACATTCAAGAGTTCATTAATGTTAACGCGGTTCGCACATACACGTGCTCGCCACCCCACAAAAGAATTCGACCACGAATTCGTAAGGGAAAAACCGAGACAACTGATACCAAAAATGTAACGACTCCATCTATTCGTATAGCATATAATAGAAGGTCTGGCCGGGGCCCACACCATATGCTACAAAACAGGCAGGGAAGCCACAGGTTAATATCAGAGTTGCGCATCCTAACTCATAGCATTCTAGCGGAAGCTTTTAACATAAAACTGAACCCCAACCATGAATTTCCACTAATATAAACACCCACATTTATATAGGAATGTATCAATACAATGTCATTTGGCCTTAGGGCCTTACAGTTGCTCTTTAAAAAAGTGTCTTCCAAACATCGGCGCGCAGGCCGGCCACACATGAACAAAACATACTATCTTTCATTTTAGCCTTCAAGGGCTAGTAATAGCAGCAGCAGGGACTTCAGCCTTTCTATTTACCTCTCGGCTCTCTAGCACTTGTACAAGGACAGTCCACCCAATGGTGGCAAATAAGGCAATGGTCAGGATTCAGCTGACCAATTTATAACGACCATACCCCTTACTCGGGGCAGTGGTATTCCTTCCCTGCAGGCATAATAAATCATATATAGATATACATATATCACACATTATACTCTCACAAACAAGCAATCCATCATAACCGTCAGCCACGCGGCCCGACGATCCGTGCACTCAGGGCACATTCTTGGTGTATCGGATAAACTAGTTGCCCACCGTCGTCAAAGGCCCGAAGCCAAACGACAAACTTGAGCATTTTTCTCCATGGCGTGCAGTCGGAGATTTTAGTCTTAATGACTCGGTATTGGCCCGTAGCCCCCCATGGTGTCGTGGCGCGCAGGCCTAAGACTCTCGCTACGCGCTCCAACAGACCGCACTTTTAGGTCTTCACGTCAGCCGGACATAATGCAGGTCAGATCAACCCCCCCCCCCCCCCCCCCCCTCGTTGCTCAAGTTGCCTTGCCATCACCGAGTATAGCGTAGTCGCGGCTAAGAAAAAGACGCGGGACAGTTTCACCTTACCTGTTTGGCATAAAGCCGTGAGAGCTCATCAAGCTCACACATAGCCAGACCGTCCTCACGGGACTGGCTTTACATCGTACATTCATAGCATACACTTGAGGGTATTTTCCTGAACTGCTAAACCAGTACTTCCTGCTACTGCCCTTCACAGGCACAACCCATCAAACATCATAAGAATCAGAGGGTCTTTTCCTGGACTTCCGCACCAGTACTTCCTGCTACTGCCCTTTATAGGTCCAACCCATTGAGCATCACAAGCATCACAAGTATCATAAGGGTCTTTTCCTGGACTACCACTCCAGTACTTCCTGCTACTGCCCTTCACAGGTCCAACCCATCGACTCCATAGACTACTCGTTTCATCACAGAGTCTTATCTGGTGTGTATATGCAATATCACCAATCCAGACCAACCTGTCCATATGGTCTTCACACAACATGCCTATTCCGTACTCCATTTCTGGATCTATATGCCAAGCTATTGGGGATTCCAAGAATCAACCCAAGGGAATCCCTTCATGATCCACCCTCTAGTGGGGTAATCACATGCACATGCCAAAAAGGAAGCCTTCACATGGCCAAGAAGGAAGATCGTTACCCTTGAAGATCACTTGGGATCCATCGAATGTTAGCCGGCTAGAAAGCACCGCAGCGGCCATGCCTCCACAACGCTAGCCTCGGATCTTGAATCGGAACTCCACAGCTCCACCGGTGGCCGGCTCCCCTCTCCTCCTCCTTCTTCCTCTCTCTTTCTCTCTCTAGTTCTTAGAAAGAGGATGACCAAGATACAAATGAGATTTTCCTTCTCTTTCTTGGCTTTAAAGCAGGGGGAAGAAGTCTGGGCCATCATACCCCAGCTGAAGAAAATGTACGGCCACGATTTTGCCACAAAAGTTTGAATTTTGGCTGACATGGCCTGTGACATGCCCGTGTCACAGGCCGTGTACCTTAAGCGGCACACAACCGACTCATCCAGACCAGTACAAGGCCAAGTGACATGCCCATATCACAGGCCGTGTGACCTGACACGCCTTCAGACATGCCCGTGTCTGTGGTCGTGTACCTCATGTGGTACACACCCATCTCAACGCGAGCAAGACACGTCCCTGTGACGTGCCCGTGTCATAGGCCGTGTACCCAGAGACACACCCGTGTCTTGTTAGTGTTCACCAGGCCGCACTCCCTGGCCAAATCCAGAAAAGGACATGGCCTGCGACATGCCCATGTCATAGGCCGTGTGCCCTTATACGGCTGCAGACATGCCTCTGCCGGGTTTTTCGTCGAGCAGAGGAAGACACGCCCCCTGACACTCCCTTGTCCCAATGCGTGTTCTCTCTTGAGAACTCATCGAGTGTCGTTCATCGACCACTTGACGGACTGCTCAACTATACCGAACAGGACACGCCCTGGGACACGCCCGTGTGTCAGGCCGTGTCACCCAACTTGAACCCAACTTAGGATTTTGGGGTATTACAGCCGTTACTTTAAAGCATTAATTATTGTCTTCATCAGGTTAATTACTTGCCTAATTTATTGGGACAGTTGGGGAAACACATTAAAGAAATATTCTCCAGCCGTATTTCATTTTCCATGGCATTCAGCATTCAATGTAATGGAATTCAAAATTCAAAGGAGAATTTGAATGATAATATAAAAGACATTTTCATTTCAGAACGACACAACAATAGGACAAGAACAAGATACACAGAGAAGATTTACATAAACATACTCAAGATCATCTCCTTCTTCCCTGTAAAGAAAACATTTTGTTTTCTCCTTGACCTTACTGAAGAAGAAGAACAACAACAAATACAAATCAAGAGTCTTCTTCAACTTCAACTCCAGGAGCTTTCAAGGACAACAATCACCATTAGTCAGAAGTTCCTGGGTTACTATAAGTCAAGGCCGAAGACCTATTACACCCCGTGCAAGGCTTCAAGTTATTTCTGGAGAAGCCTTGAAAATAGTAATCCACTTGTCTTCTCAGTTGTTTGCGAAAGGGAAGACACCATCAATCTCTCTTCCCCCTCCTGTATAAAGGGTTTATTAACTCCCTTCAAAAGTTTATTTTTGTTTTTCAGCACCTGATCAAAAGCTCAAAGGTGGTAGTTACCTGATCAAAACCTGCTAGTGGATTCCTACCAGGCTGGTAGAAGAGTGGATGTACCCAGGTTGGGAACCACTATAAATTTTCGTGTGTTGTCTGGTTGCCCCTTTTTCTTATTGTTCTTGATGTGGCTGTGATAGGCTAGTTGTGTTGTGGTAGTTTAGTTTACATCATTTTCTTTTTATCTATTACTACTACTGGTATCATTCTTTACTATGCTAATTTTAAAAACAGCTAAATAGTTTTAATATACTCTATTCACCACCCCACCCCCCTCTAGAGTAATCAGGTCTATCCCCCCATCTTTCATAGTTCAAAAGATTTCTTGTCCTAATTTTGCAGAAAAGTTAATAAATGCAAATGTAATTAGGAAAATTACAAGTTTCTGTATTTTGTCCAATTATGTCATGATAGACCCCTTGTATTGATTCTAGGGCTATTGGAAAAATATTTGAAGGGGGTCACTCCTCATGCTCATCATATAGCTTAGGTTAATAACCATATAGTAAAACAGCAGAATCGTGATAACATGTGGGATGGTCATAGGAAGTTGGATTAATAGTATGCAGATTTGGTAAGGTGAAACAGAGAGCTTCATTAGGAGACATGATGAAGAGGGTGTGGGTTTGGCTAGTGTTAAGTGGTGCTCGGGATCGACGAAAGATCGTCTTTCCTAGGGACAGAGAGAGTCAAAATATATTAGGGTTAGATTTAGTATAACATTAAATGGGATTAGGACCTGGGTAGATACCAATAATAGTAAGTGCCTTGCGAAAGGGAGCTTTGAGCTTCAGCCTATCATAGTTCAAAGTGCCCCCGAGATCCCTTCACGGGGAATTCCCTGGGTATTCCGAGGTTAATCTAAATTGTAAGACTAAAATGAATACAAGAGTAATTAGCAATAAACTAGGACCTCACTTTCACTCACCCCGATACTTCGGGAGGTTAGTTTGGCTAGGTTGGCCGAGCGGTAGGCTCGGTGGTTGTGGAAACGGATAGGTTAGTTCGGGGAGCCGACAGCTCGGAAACTCATGGTTTCATGTGCATAAAAGTGGTGTTTCTTCGGCATTTGATGGTCATTCACACCGACGTCAGTACACTAACTCAGCGGGTGTGGTGGACACTTAGCTATGGGAAATCAGACGGTGGGTTAGCATAGTACGCAGATACACTGGTTGTGTCCTTCAGGGGCGTACATAAGGGATAGGCCTGTAGTGTGAATACCCATCTAGGAGTGGGGTGGCCCGACCCACTGTCTCCATTTTCCATAACGGAGGCTCCTGGGAGTGATGCTAGCTTCCAAATAGGGGTAACTAAAGGTCTGTGCTCATAGAGTTGTGTGTGTGTTGCATTTGAATGAATAATGGCATAAAACTTCACTTCACTCATACGTGCATACAGCATGACACCCCCATCATATAAATTGGTATGAGACTTTTTATACAATGGGAGCCTTACAAAAGACCCCTTAACTTATATGTTTGTATGGGCACTCATATAAGTTAAGGTTACTTATATCTTAGCTTAATCTTCATATACTTACTGCTCTGTTTTACTTGATTACTCTATTGTTTGTCTTAGTATAAAATTTTTAGCTTGCTTTATTTTCACAGCTCTATAGATTCCTTGTATGCCTACTAGATTAGGTCCACCGTCATCTTCTTTTGATCACTCTCCACCTTCATAACTTTCCTACCATTCCTCCCGCACGGTGCCTAGGATCCATTGGGGTAAGGGAGGGGAAAATCAGGCTTAGTCTTTTGACTAACGGTCGGTGGACCAAACATTTCAGGGGCTCCGGATGCGAGACAGGGACCAGTAGCAGGAGATGCAACACCAGTGGAACATGGTGCACATGGAGGTGGGCCAGTCTAGTACGGGAGCACCTGTCTCCAGCTCCGTGGGTGATAGTTTTTCCTTAGCTTCCACGAGAGGGTTGTAGTGAGGATTTGTTGTACCGGGCATAAGACCGTTTATATTTCGTACCTTTATTATCATTTGAACATTACTGTGAATTTTATTGTATTTTTTATATGATTGTGGACTTTACTTAATCTGGTTGCACTTCTACTTCTTGATGATCTTCGTTGCCGGCTGAATTGGCATTTTGTAGTGGCGACCTTCCTGTGTGTCGGTGTCACCACAAAGCGGTGGTTATGGGTGTAAGAGCCGGTAGCATAGAAAAAAGGGTCTTACATGCAAGGACACTCATGGTCCCAAGATACTCCTATGTAGATAACTTCTTAACGCAGTCCGATTAGGACATTCGACCACGAAAACTCACCTTGGACACTAACCTCCCTCTGATACCAAATTGTAACACCTCCCCTGTAATGAACATATAATATGGGTCTGGTCGGGGCCCCACAACATACAGATATCACAGCTTAAGCATTAAAAGATGAAATAAACTACTCAACTCAAAACTCAGACTAAACATAGCGGAAACAAAAGATCAAAACCAGAAGTTATCCAATAATATATAAGTATCAATATAGCATTATGGCCTTATAACATTTGAGAGTCCAAAACTCAACCATAACATCAAGAGTCACTATGCATAAGCACTCCTAGGCTACCTTGGCGTGCAAGCCGGAAACATAGAACATGGAGTACCACATTCCATAAAACAGAGTTATAACACATCTTGTAGCACTTCATGAGGCTTAGGCCTTTTTGGCCGGCGAGCTTGCTCCCTCTTGCGGTCCTTTCCCTAGTAAAAATTTCATTGTAACGTGGGTCAGCAAAGGCTGACCTCAACTGTGTAACCAACACATCTCCTCTCAGCCATCCCTAGCGGACCTCGGGGCACTCCATCACCCTGCAGGTCAGCACTTCGTATGCAAAAATACAAGTACATTTAAAGTAGTAAAATAGGTTTGGATGTCTCATACAGCAAACACATTTTTATGTTGACCATATAATAAAAGGGGGCCTACAATGCAGCATGTATGCAAACCTGGGCTTCACACAAGACACCCTAAAGCGTATGCTTTTAACACATCATCAATCAGGTACATCCAATTTCCCCATCGGCGTTCAAGCCGCAAACACAAGGGTACTTCCAATTTCCACAAACGGCATACAAGCCGCCTCACGGAACTCTTGCCTTGGCCCCATCCGCTCGTGGGTCTTAAACCATGGGCTTGCTTGCAAGATCTGACTTCTTACGTTAGGATTCTGTCACAAAAACCAACCTATACTATGTACCCTTGCTAGACACCACCTGTTCGCGACGACCCAGGCCCGGATCCAATATCGGGACCAAGTCCACTGAAGGAGACCCAGCAGGACCCAGCCGGGATCGTTCCGGCATGTCTAAAGCTTGGTGTTCTCATCAATTCAATAGAAGGGGACTTGTCTTGACGGGACACTCTCCACACATGACTTTACAATGTCACGGGCTAGCCAGCCAACCATAGACACAAACCATGCCTTAGCACATCACAATCCCAAGCCTTTCCCACCCTAATCCACCATTCGTACCGTACTATCCCTATGCCCCCACGTGTACTCTAATTTCCACCCGGTCTGGTTCTGGTCACACGTACTCATATGAAATAGGGGGAAAACATCATCACAAACGACGTCTTGTCCCTAACGGATTTCTACAAAATCCTTAAGTCTCGCTATGCAACATCACCGAATTGGAATAATGGTCGCGAATACGGCTTCACCCACAATGCCTAATCCACTAATGGAGTGGATTTCTAATGCAATATCATGTTGGGGATAGACACAATCGACCCGATGGCTCCTCTTGAACCATGGAAACCTGAATCCCTCTTATTTGAGAGATCCGGTGCCTAAAATGCTTGAAAGAAAATATGAAAATAGTAGATGTCATGCACGCATCCTAAAACTTAGAGGAGAAGTGTCATTACCTTATGACTCCTCTTCCTAGCCATGAAACTCATGTCTTATATGGATGAAAACGAGCGCCTCCACGTGTTATTCACGGATCTGGCCTCGGAACGATGATCGGAGGTCTAAAGCTCCGTCAATGGCGGAAGAAAGTTTCATCTTCCTCCCCCACCTTTCTTATCCAAACCCTAACCTTCACTCCAAAAGGGAAGAAAATGAAAGTGAAATTCCATTCAGCCCTATATAAGCACTATGGAGGAGAGTCTTGGGCCTTAGGATCAAATCCTAAAAGAAATCCAACCGCCAGAAAGCTAAATGATGGAATTACTTCCGTCCGCTACCGTCGGGTGCTAACGCTAATGTCGGGTGATAGATTCCCGAGCCGCAAGTCAGAAAATAATGTCGTGCTAATGCCGCCGATAAGGCTAACGCTACGCGGTAGCATCTTTTTCGAGAACTCACCCCTTTCTCGAGAACTCAATGCTCTCGACGCAAACCTAGAGTTACCGCTGCACGGTAAGGCTAACACAGCGTAGTATCCACTTTCTCGAAAACTCAACACTGGACGAACGGAGCTTTCATTCATCATTATCTACCCAACGAAGCAAGGCTATCGTCGGGGGGTAGCTACTATCGTCGGCTGGTAGCTACCAGAAATCATTTTGGAAAACCCTGTGTGTTACATGGGCTTCCTAGGGTTTTGTCATGACCTAGTTGTTAACCAAGAAATCAGCAATCCCTCCCTAAGATAGCCAGCTTGCAAGTCGCTCCCATCTCTAGGTTCCCCCAGAGGTCACGTCCTGTCAAACCTCTTTGGGTCTGGCGGGCAGACTCTTCTCTGTCCTCTCTGGCTGCATGGCTAGGGCGGTCTCCCCGGTCTGACCGCCCAAGTCGCGCAATAGTCGTTCGTTATACAGAGGTAGCGGACTGCTTCCTCAGTCCGCCCCTGCAGGCCGAGCGGTTGGGTCGACCAATCGTACAATGGTTCCCTGAGTTCCAACAGGTGCATACTACCCAACTAGGTGGCGGACCCGCATTACTATTCGCCCAGACCGCTCGGTAATCGCATGCTCAGTAGGAGGCACGGTCTGCTCCTCAGCCCGCTACTCCAGGTCGCCCAACAGTACGCGACAACTTCAGGTCGCCAGGCAGGCGACAACTCCTCAGGTCACCCACCAGTGGGGGAGACCTACTCCACCTGTCCACCAACAGTTCGCAGACTCGGTCTCAGTCTGCCTGAGGAAGATCCTCTCTGGGATGCCTTGGAGCAATCGCGACGGGAATCCGCCCAACAATTTCAGGCAATCAACCGTACTCTAGCAACTATCACGTAGCAATTAGAGATGTAATCTGCAGCATCACCAGTTCCTCCAGTCAATCCAACACTAATATTGGAGAATCCACAAACTTATGCTCCAGCCTATCTGTCGATATATCCTCCTGTTTACTCGCCAACCTTTCTGCAAGGGCCTGCAACCCCTTTGCGGTCTCAAAATGATGAGTTTGCTACTCGTCAAAACTTCTTTCGGGAGGCTGCCTGAGGAAGTCCAGCAAGATTTCTAAATTTTCTGGGAAGTCATCCCTACTATTCAGTTTCTATCTTTGCTCCTCCCACGTCAGCTTTTCTCTTCTATCCTACTACTCCTTTTACAGCTGCAGGTTATGCTCCCTTCTTTCCATATGTTGTAGGACAGCAGGAAGAGCCATCAACATTTTCAGAGAATGTTCGACATGAACCAACTCCAGCTAACTTTAGAGAACCGCGATTGCCAATTTACACTAGAGAGACTGATCCAATGAAGCATCTTCAAGCTTTTTAATCAGTCGTAGATCTCAAGATCCTTTCAGATGCTACCAAATGCAAACTCTTTATAACATCCTTTGATGGACAAGTGATGGATTGGTTCTATGGACTGCGTCCTCAGCCCATCTCTTCTTTTGCTGATTTACAAAGAGAGTTTCTGCTCAGGTTTTCTACCTCTACAAAGAGAAAGGGCGGTCCAGAAGTCCTCTTTGAGATCAGGAAATAAGAGAATGAGACTTGGTCTTATTTTGTGGATCGATTCCAGAAAGAGATTTTAGACATTGAGATCGTCGATCAAGAAATGTATCGGGTGGCTCTAATACATGGTCTATGTGAAGGACCGCTCAAGTTTGAGGCTAATGTCTGAGCACCAAGGACATATCAAGAGTTCATTGGCTTAGCCAACTCATACATTCGAGGTGAGAAGAGCAATCCCATCTTCTTCTCTAGGCTTGTAGTAGAAAACAACTCTTCTCCTTCTTATAAGCAACCTCCGAGGTCTCCTCGGAAAGCTTTTTCATCCCACTCAAGGAAGGGAAGAAGATTCTAATGTCATCGACACCCCTTCTCGGGCTAAGATCGTTCCGAGATTAATTGTTACTATTACCAACCCCAGCTCCACAAGCAGCTTCGGTTCATCAGCAACAAGATGATTACTTACTAGAGTCTGAACTGGATGAGGCCATGCAAGAAGTAAGACAAGTCATGAAGGGTAAGGCTAATTACAAAAGGACTTACCATCCGGCAACCAAAGATCCAAAGATTCAGATCTTTTTTGTGAGTATCACAAAGAAAGCAGACATTCAACTAAAAACTGTTAAGCGCTTCGTCAACTGGTGCAGAAGATGCAAAGGCATGGTAAGATGTGCAACCTGTTCCCGAAGGATGCCCACTCTGATCCATCTACTTCAAAAGGCAAAGAAGTAGTAGATATTCCTTGCTGCTCAAAGGGAGTGAGTCAAATCAATAATTACCCTAGCCTCATTATTGATGAGACCATTTATCACGATGACGAGGGCTCCCTTGGAAGACTATTCTGAAGTGAAAAGGACATCGCAGTTCCAAAAGCTCCTCATGATCCTTGACCGGTTGTTTCTGCTTTACATTCTTCAAACAATTTCTCTTTAAAGCATTTCTAAGTGTTCTTTCATTTCAATAAATTTTACGTCAGAGATCCCATACTGACACATTTCCCGTTTTGGAGTGCTTCCTCCTTTATTTTCTCTTTGCCAAAGAGATCACTGAACCACAAAGATATCACCGAGTCTTGTTTCGTCCCCCTTGAGGTTGGACACTGGCGTGGGACCACAATGACAACATATAGTGGGGAGTGTCCCCGTATGTGTAGTGGGCGCTGTCCAACTCTCGTGTGGAGGATTATAGGACTTTGAATCCTGGCTAGTATCTGACACAAAGTGTGCATCAAGGGAGTTCCCATGTGTTAGCTCTACTGTGCTCTGCTAGGGATACTTTACAATTACGATGATCTTTGCTTGACAAGCAATGGCGATCAAGTGTTGCCTTTTCTCTTCGATCATCTCATGACTGTAATAGTCGAATACTCTCTGGTACTCTCAATCCGTGCTTTCGTGGGGCCCACAACTTCGCTGATCTTTCCAAAGACAAGCAATGTTATAGACCACTTGGCGCACCTAGGCTAACTAATCAGCGATGCTTGTAACCCGAGGCATGAGAGTTGTGCATCTATCGTTCCTTTTCAGGATTCTGTACATTTTTATCTTTTGTGCCCTTCTAAGGGAACGTGGCTATCCCGCTCTAGGCAGTACTGCGCTCTTGATGACCTTTCATGGGCATGCGATGCTTAAGGCCCCCCGACAAACTCCTATGGCAGCATCCGACCTTTTTTGGTCATCTTTGGGTATAGCCTTCCTTTTTCATTCTGCCTTCTTACAGGTTAACAAGTCAAGTCCAACCTATCAAAAGGATTTGCAACATCTTTTTTTCTTATACTCATCTTGTATACTCGTCTTGCATGAAACTCTATCAGATGATGATTAACAAGCTCTCTATTACTCTTATTGAATGTTACTGGCACCAATCATTAATCAAAGTATCTAGTTCTCTTTGATTAACAAGTCATGATATTGAAGTCTAATTAAGATGGTTTCATCTTACTGATATGGATTTTATATTAAAGATATCATATCTGATCTCGCGAAAAGATCATTATCGTGGTCTGATCTTTATTCAGTTAATAGCAGAGTTTGACGGACATTTCTTCTGCTATCTGATTATATCTTCCTTATCGTCTCAACGGTTAGCATTCGCAAGTTCCATCCAGGTACTTGCAACTTAGTTTTCTTTCATATCTGCTGCTTATTCTTCCTTTTGTAGAGATCAACAAATATTCTCAAGTTCCATCTAGGTGCTTGCAACTTAGTTTTCTTTCATATCTGCCGCTTACTCTTGTTTTTGCAGAGATTAGCAGATATTTGCAAGTTCCATCCAGGTACTTGCAACTTTGTTTTCTTTCATATCTGCCGCTTACTATTCCTTTTGCGGAGATTAGCAGATATTTGCAAGTTCCCTTTAGGTACTTGCAACATACTCTTCTTTCATACATGCTACTTATTCTTGTAGAGGTTAACAGGTGCTTGCGAGTTTCCTTCAGGTACTTGCAAGTTATTTTCCTTCTATACTTCCTCTCACCATTGTTTTGCAGAGCTCCATGGAAGACATTCAAATCTTCTTCATTTTGCAAAAGCAATTTAGGTACACACAAGATGTACCACTTTTCGCCTACATTAACTTTTCCTTTGTAGGGAAAAAGATAGGCATGGGCAAACCTTTTCTGAGGAGAGACATCAAATTCTATCTCTCCTTTCCCCTTACTTTTCTGAGGGGAGGATCACGATTTTCGTGGGTGTCCTACTTTTTTAATTTCCCTTCGGACTTAAAAAAGTGCAGGGATTATGTTAACCTAGAAATTGGCGATCCCTCCCTAAGATATCCAGCTTGAAAGTCGCGGTCTGCTCCAGGTTCCCCCAGAGGTCGTTGTAACGCCCCTGATTTTCTGAAAATATTATTTGAATTGATGTCATCATATTTATAACGTCAGGGCGTTACCCTTTTTGCGTTTTGGTTGACGGCGCTGCACAGTTTGTGCATTTTGCATCTGTTAGGTTTGTTTGACCGGATTTTGGGATTTTGAATAGATTGAATGCTTTCCTTGGTCTAAAGGAATGAGTTTTGAGGTTTTGATCTTGTCCAATTTTATTGTGACCCGATCATTTTGGAGTCTCGGCGTGTGTTTGGATATTTGTGATGATTTCTGCTTGTGTGGACATTTGTTGATATTGTCTCAAGAATGGTACGTTAGATTCTAGGGTTGTCTCCCCTACTAAATTCTTAGAGTTAGCATTTTATCCCAGAATTTAAGACAATCTGAATTCTCGAATTCCATCTTGCTCAGTTCTCGAGTAGAGATGAAGTTTTCGAGAAAGCCCTTATTGATCTCGAGATGTCTGGTTTTAGATCTCGGGATGTTCCCTCCTTGTTCTCGAGTGGTCCAGTAGTACTCGAGAAACCCTCCTCTTGTTCTCGAGAATCCTTGTAGTTCTCGAGAAGTTTTTCTATAGCTCTTGAGGAATGTCTTTGGTGTACTCGAGGAGGTCCTTCTGTTGTTCTAGTGAAGAGTTGTTGTACTCGAGAAGTTCTTGTCTTCTAGTACTCGAGTAGTCTTCTAGTACTCGAGTACTCTCCTTTTGCACTCGAGAAGTGTCTTAGCTCTCGAGTAATTCTTCCTTCTAGTATTCGAGTAATTTTTCCCTAGTACTCGAGTAGTCTTGCCTTCATTTCCAAGTCGTCTTCTAGTGCTCGAGAAAATCCATCTCCATTACTCGAGTAATCCTCCCCTAGCACTCGAGTAGTTTTGCCTTCAGTACTCGAGTAACTTTCTAGTACTCGAGTACTCTCTTTCTGTACTCGAGAGGATTTTTCCTTTAGTTCTCGAGTAACTTATTAGTACTCGAGTACTCCAAGTCTTCATCCCGGAAAGCGGTTCAGCCGACCCTGGTTCATTCTTCTAAGTGTAAAGGTTTTTATAATATATTTATCATATATATATATATATAAATATAAATACCCTACTTCTTCTTCCTCCTTTTATTAGACCGAACTTATGTTCTCTTTCCCGAACCAGAGTGGCGAGAGCAAGAGAGAGAAAGTCTTTTTCGTGATTCTTCCGGCGGCCGCCGACGGTGCTCCGGTGCTCGAAATTTCCAACCGATCATAGATCTGAAAAGCTTTCAGTGAGAGTTTCGTCATCGTGGTAAAATCTTCCCCATTTCTTGATTTTTTTTCTCGTTAGGGTCTTTGGCCCTAACTTCTATCTTGGTTATTTCTTGTTAGATTTTGACTCCCCTCATCTTCTTTAGCCCCGATCTACGTCAAGGAGCGATTTTAAAGAGTTTTTCCGGCAAAACCAAGGCAAGTGGTGGTTTTCCCTTTGCCCTCTTCTTTCCAATCTTGATGATAACTGGTAATCTCATTGTTCTTCAATCTTTCTACACTAATGTCCTTTACATTTGTAGATATATTTAATTTTCCTTTGAATCCACTTGTGTTATTAGTTTCGTCTTGATAATTTAATCTTGTAAGTGTTGTAGAAATTCGATGAAAATGTTCAATCGATGGCTTTATTCATTCCTAACTATTATGTAGGATGTGTTAAGAGTTGTTTAGGACGTGAAATCTTTCCTAAAGGTTGATCAACCGCTTCAATTCTAGAATTGTTTAGTAGAATCCGACGTGTCATTGTTGACCTGAGATGTCTAACATGGTTTTTCATCTTGGCGATGTCGTGGGGCGAGAAAAGCCACCAGGCCCCAATTGGGTTGTGGTGTGCTTATGAGCTCTAAACTCGGATCGTTATGGGGTTTTCCTTCCGGGTTTTTCTTTGTTGCGGGTGTTATTAGTGGGTGAATCCACGGCCACGATGTTTGATCTCCCTATTAGCACTTTGTGGGGCTCTACCGGGTTTTTTGGGGAATTTGTGGTGTTTGGTGGATTGTTTAGTCTCCCCTGCATTTAAACAGATAATTATCTTTGGGGTTGTGTCCAGCTGAGTTGACCACCCTGCCCATTTTGAATTGCTTGGTGGATTTCACCACATGTGGCTAATGGGGGTTTGTTTCTCTTCCTGATTGTTTAATCTTGATTTTTCCCCTTATAGCCTTGTGTGTATGGGTTATTTTTGTTGTACGGGACGCTTCACGTAAGTTTTTCTCTCTTTACTTATATACCTTACTGTTGTACTTCTTTATGTACTTTTCTTTGGTCTTGGGTTGGTACCCCTTGACTTTTGTACTCGTGGTTTATTTCTTTTGCGATCACTTGTACTTTCTTACTGAGGTGTTCTGTCTTTGAAATGTCTCACGTTCAGAGCTATAGTTGATTCTTCGGCGCTGGTTTTGGAGTACTTCTGCGGCAATGTTGGCCATTATTGTTGCCTCGGCATAGTGAGGTAGTTTGTTGTTTATCTTGTTTCACTGGTTCAGACATACTTTTCTTTTGTGGGTTCGTGTCAGTTTGTTGACGCCCACATGATTGTTATTTTTGGATACTTGCTAGCTGCTTCATTTTCTTTCTGTGGATGTGGATTACTTGCTCTCTGGGATGTTTTATGTCAAATTGCATGGTAGTTATTTTCAAGTATAAAAGAAAAATTACTATTATTACCGCATGCATTGCACAATTTAAAATGTTAAATCACTATATTTAATGACCGTACAAATCCACTTTTATTACTATTATAAATTTAGAACTTGCATATCTTGAGGTGTCCTATTGGAACCTCTAAGCTCTTGTAGGATGCCTAATCCGATAAATGAAGTATTTTTCGCCACGCATAATTACTTTTCTTGT
Organism: Platanthera guangdongensis; assembly: GCA_039583875.1. Taxonomy (NCBI): domain Eukaryota; kingdom Viridiplantae; phylum Streptophyta; class Magnoliopsida; order Asparagales; family Orchidaceae; genus Platanthera; species Platanthera guangdongensis. Next base: position 155,793,855 of record CM077158.1, read on the forward strand.
GGACTAGATGAGCCACTCAGTCGAGGGATACGGCTAACTACTATACTTAAATTGACTTTAACTCTAAATAGCTTAAAGAATCTTTCTTCATGATTAAGTAGAAATTTTGCCTCAGTGTCCGCAGCTATCCCCTGCTGACGTGGTATCATGAAGTGCATTTTCCCTTACTCTGATATACCTTTTTTTGGCACTGAAAAATGTGGGTCGTGACAGTTGGTATCAGAGCCAGTTTGCTTGACAATTGGTCGGGCAACCTTCCCTCGCTAGTATTAGTTACTTAGTCACATTTCATACACACACTGATGTGTCATCAGTACATCTTAATTGAAGCATAGTCACTACACTCATGGCATGATAAGAAGTATACGGGCATATTATGTAGTATGGGATGCATAATATGTGTTTATATATGCATCCACCATAGGTGGCAACATGTAATAGTTATGTACTATGGGATGCATAACCACCATCACATGGGTACCCATTAGCATGTTTTACGTTCTCGTGGCATGCGATGTTATGTAGTATGGGATGCATAATATTTCATGTGTATGCCGCTCATAACATGCATTAAAGCCTTTTTAGGATGCATAACACTGCATACATATCATATCACCACATAAACACGCTTGCTAAGTTAAGGTTTACATGATGACACATGTACACATATGATTTTAAATAAGAGTAAAGAATCCATGCATTCATATCATAGGCACAAGAGTCAATAGTATGAGAGGATATCATCCTAAGTAGGACATATCATCATTATAAAATCCCAGAGCAAGTTGCAGCATAAGCAAGTGTCTTTTAAGTATTGTTTGCCTTTTAGAAATACCGCCAAAGCATATTGCGACGAGGTTCACTCCCCAGTCAGAGGGAGAGTCGTCAGGAGCGCAAAGAGATGCGATTGTCGAGGGTCTGCGTCAGAGTAATGAGGCTCTATCAAGACAATTAGTTGTGATGCAGTCGCAAATTCAGTCTTTGTTTTCTGCCGCTCTGGCGCAGCAACCTTTAGTGTAAGATCCTGCCATGGGCCAAGCCGTGGCTGATACCCCTGCTCATCTGGTGCCCCCGATGGCGATACCACCAAAAATTAATTTCATATCACACTTCCAACGGTTAGGACCTCCCACCTACGACGGGAGTGCCAACTTTATGATTTTGGATGATTGGATCATCTCCATCGAGGAGGTGTTTTCGTATTCAGGGATTCTAGAAGACCAGAAGGTAATGATTGCAGCCTATCAGCTAAAAGGTCTGGCAAAGAGTTGGTGGATTTGGGAAAGGGAGAGTCTCAAGGAAAGCTGTTCCTGGGAATCTTTTAAGAAGATGATGCTTAAAAATTTTCTACCCTCGATCGAGCAGGACCGTCTGATGAATAACTTCCTAAATCCGAAGTAGAGACAGCTCACAGTGAGCGAATATGAGATTAAGTTTAGTAAATTGAGCAGGTTTGCTCCTGATTTAGTAGCTTCTGAGGAGGGTAGAGTGAAACGTTTCCTTGGAGGACTAAGAAGCGATGTCCAGCAGTGGGCATGCACTTATAGAGCTGACAGTTACGCTGTGGCAGTGGAAGCTGCACTGAAAGTGGAGGCGATTGAAAATGCCAAGAACCGCGGTGCTATGGCGAGGAAAGAGAAGAGGAAAGGTGTTGAGGACGGTAGCTCTAGGGCATCCGACCCACCATCGAAAAAAAAGGTGGTGAAATTTATAGCTTATGTGGTCGATCCGGCAATCCTTACGAAAGGTGTTTCAAGAGGGCCGCCACCTTAAAGCAGCAACAGGTGCTCGCCATCCAAGGCACACCCAAGGGAGAGCTGGTGTGCTCATTATGTTCAAAGAAGGGTCATGATGTGAGTCGTTGCTGGATAAAAGAAAGGACTTGTTTCTAGTGCGGGCAGAAGGGACACCAGAAGTCCCCACTGCATCCTGCCCCACTTCGAGCTCTGTCGCCGCCACCAAATCAGGACAAAGGAAAAGGAAAGCTAAATGTGGTGATTAGAGAGGATGCCCAGACCTCTACCCAAGTGATATCAGGTTAGATTCTAGCTTAACTTTTACTCTCGATTGTTTGTTATAGTTTTTATTCGTTTAGTTACATATTCTATGGTTATAGGGGAGTTTAAGGTGCAGAATAGGTGGGCGAGCGTGCTTTACGATTCAGGTGCAACCCATTCCTTTGTGGCGTGGAGTTTTGTAGATAGACATTGTTTGGACGTGGTTCAGTTAGTGGATTCCTTCAACGTCAAGCTTCCCTCCGGAAATCTGGTTATATCAAATCAGGGAATTCAAAGATGCCCTATTTGTCTAGGCGACTTGTTAGTCTTTTCAGATCTGATGGTGTTAGATCTGGCAGATTTTGATGTGATTTTGGGCATGGACTGGTTATCCAAGCACGATGCAGTCATATAGTGCTAGGCAAAGCGATTGGATTTCGAGATGGACAATGGCCAACCTATGAGTGTCTATGGTTTTCAGGACAAGGGTTCCCTCCATATTTCTGGGGTACGTGCTTGTCGAGGTATAGAGTCTGGTTGCGAGGCGTATCTTATTTCTATGTCAGCTTTGGAAACAGCTTTTGTTACACTACGTCTTGAGGATGTCTCGGTGGTGCGAGAGTTTCCAGATGTCTTTCCTGATAGCCTTCCAGGACTTCCTCCTGAGAGAGAGGTGGAGTTTGTGATAGACCTCGAGCCAGGTACTCGCCCGATTGCTAAGGCACCATATCGTATGGCTTCGCGTGAGTTAGAGGAGTTGCGCACTCAGCTGGATGAGTTGTTGTAGTGTGGTTTTATTATGTCGAGTTCTTCCCCAAGGGGTGCCCTTGTTCTATTTGTTAAGAAGAAAGACGGTTCTATGAGGCTCTGCATAGATTATCGAGAGTTAAATAAGGTAACCATCAAGAACCGATATCTGTTGCCTCGGATTGATGATCTATTTGATCAGTTGTGGGGATGCGCTGTGTTTTCAAAGATTGACCTTCATTCAAGCTACCACCTGTTGAGAGTCTGTGAGGCTGATATACCACAGACGGCTTTTCATTCCCGGCACATGCATTTTGAGTTCTTTGTGATGTCCTTTGGTTTGCCAAATGCACCCTCTACGTTCATGGACTTAATGAATAGAGTGTTCAAAGATTTCTTTGACCATTTTATAATTGTGTTCATAGATGACGTCCTTGTGTATTCCTGCAGTGTTGAGGAGCATACTCAACACTTGCGTTTAGTTTTGTCAACCCTGAGGGAGCACAAGCTCTATGCTAAGTTGAGTAAGTATGAATTCTGGCTACCCCAGGTGTCCTTTTTGGGCCATGTTGTGAGCAAGAATGGTATTTCCGTAGACCCGACCAAGATTTCTGCTGTGATGGAATGGAAGAGACCTTCTACTCCTATGGAGATTAGGAGCTTCTTAGGTCTGGCCGGTTATTATAAAAGGTTCGTGGAAGGGTTCTCTGTGCTATCTGCTCCGCTAACTAGACTTACACAGAAGAACACATCATTCATTTGGAGCGATAATTGTGAAGAAGCCTTCCAAGAGTTGAAGAAGAGAATGTGTACTTGATGTCGCTGCCCCTCCGCCACTACTTGATGACGATCCAGTTGCCAAGGCTCTACAACATAAAGACCTTCGGAGCCGTGATGACGCTAACGGACGACGCCGCTACAACCTCTGCCCGCGGCGTGCTACCCTCACTTGAAGACTATTTTAATTAATTTCTCATGCTTTATTATTTTATGTGCGAATATAAAATTATTTCAATCTTGGTTAATAATTTTATATTCATTTGTGACTTGTAATCTTTATTTATTTCCTGCAAACATTTTGGTGTGTATTTAGCCTTCCGGATGGATGAGATTTCATCTCCATGTTGGATGGCTAGATGTGTGTTGTAACTCCTATATAAGGAGATCCTTTTGAGAATGAAGTTAGAGAGAATTAAAAAAGAACCCTAACCCTCATTTGAGAGAGTTCGGCCAAGGAGGTTCCTCCCTAGCCGTCGGCCAAGGTGTGAAGCCGCCCCCCCCCCCCCCCCTTGCTTCCTCCCCTACTTCGGTGCGACGCCGGCGTGGCTTCCTTTCGGTGTGACTCCAAGGAAGAAGGTTGCAGCCCATTCGGTGTGAAGCCGGTGGATCCGTGGAGAGAGTGATTCTCCCACCTTATCTTGTGTGATTGTTGTTCTTGGTTGGGTAACTTCTTCCCCTTAGAGATTCTTACTTTATATTTTGTGGAGGTTTTTTGCAAACCGTTTCTTCCGTGATTTTTAAATACGTCGCTTGCAAATTCCGATTTCGATTTTATTGTTATTGAACCTCTTGTGATCCGGATCGGGTAGATCCGTTGCGAGAGCGAGACTTGGCCTAGCCTTGACTTGCCCTCCAAGATTGGCACATTGTGGTGTTAACAAGGGAGTTAATCACAACTCGAATTCGACCGCCTATTGAAGTTTTCCGCCGCTCCGAAAATAAATTATTGCTGCGTTGAAACGGCTCAAGTTGGTACAATAGATGCTTGTGTAGGTGCGGTGAGTTGTGTGCTTGTTGGAGAGGTAGGTCTTAAGGACGTTGTATCGAGTCCGGCTTGCGGTGAGTTGTGTGCTTGTTGGAGAGGTAGGTCCTAAGGACGTTGTATCGAGTCCGGCAATTTTCTCTTTCGGATTTGGGAGCAAACCCGACCCCTTTTCGTTCGCTTTTGGTCGGAGCCCTCCCCTTTGGTTTTATGTCTTGTGACAATATTTTCCGTTAGCGTACTCGGGCACAAATCACGGTCACCCCTACATCAATTTTGTATCAGAGGCGGTCGTTTCAACTCCCACGTTGCAAACATTCTCTCTACGTTTCTTGTTGGTCGATCGGATCTTAGAAAAATCAAAAAAATTATTTTCTGTGGTCTGCCAATAGCGGGCTGAAATCTTTATTTTTCATCAAAATTTAAAAAAAAAAAATTTTAACGATCCACGTGTTCCTCACATCGGGAAACTATAAAAATATCTTATTTTTAGTATAGCTACAGCCCTAGGAAAAATCACCTTTCCAAAATTTTCTAGACCTGAATGCGCACTAGGCACGGATCGGAGTACGCGACACCGTCTACGTCTAGGATGGCTGCCAACGAGCATGGGGATCCCAACACCGAGGCCATAGCAGGGCTACGTAACGAAATGACGGAGCTTAGAAACATGTTGGCACAAATCCTGCAAGATCAAGCAAGGCCACCCCCGCCACCCATTAATGTTGAACAGCCCAACCAGCGCCAACAACCTCCTGAGTTGGATTCCGATGAGGACTCTCCCCGAGTGCCCCCTCGAGAACACCGCCACGATCGTGCTTACGATATCACTAGGGCCATTAAGATCGACGCCCCCACTTATGATAGCATGGGAGATCCCCAGATCTTCCTTACTTGGGTGGTGGATATGGAGTGCTACTTCGATTGGCACACCCTTACGGACCATCAAAAGGTCCAAGTTGCTAGGATGAAGCTAACGGGGCGTGCCAAAACTTATTGGCTGAATGAAGATCGTAGGCTAGGAACCGGGAATGGGGTCCCACTTATTGGATGGGCCATGATGAAGAACTTGTTGACCGATCAGTACGTTCCCGCGTAACATCGGACACAGATGTTCGACGAGCTTGCCACTCTACGGCAGGGCTCCAATTCGGTAGCTGAGTATATGGGAGAACTGAAGGACCGTATGGTGCGTTGTGATTTGAGGGAGATCCCCGAGGTCACCCTATCCAGATTTCGTAAGGGGCTTCATCCCGATATTCAGCGGAAGCTCTTACGATATGGTCATACAGATCTGAACACGACTTTTAATGCCGCCCTCGACATCGAAAAGCACTTAGCCTCTAAGGCCCACTCCCGGTATTCCCATGTGAAGGGAAAGTCCACAGTTGGAGCCTCTTCCTCCACATATCAGGATAAAGGGAAGTTTCGGTCTGCCGAGTCAAAGTCTGTCGTGATTACTGCTAGGAACGGCAAGAATCCTGCGAGTGAGTGTGTCCCTATAGGGAAGGTTAGCAAGGCTAACACCACTTGTTACTCTTGCGGCATTCAAGGCCACTATGTCTTTGAATGCCCAACGAAGACTAAAGCCATAGCCCTACTAGAGTCGACTGCCGACCTTGCTGATTTCGTCTATGAGGCGGCTGAGGAGAGTGACCCAGAAGGGGTCCCAAGCGATTTAGAGGACGAGCACCACGTTATGGTGATGCGTTGTATCTTGACCACCCCTCGTCCGTTAGATGACTGGAAAAGGACTAGTATATTTTCCCTGATCTTTAAGAGTGGCGAGAAGTTGTGCAAGTTGATCATTGATAGTGGCAGTTGTGTAAACGTCATCTCTGAGAATGCCGTTACACGTATGTCCTTGACTACGCAGCCCTACCCGGCTCCCTATCAGGTAGCTTGGATTAAAAAGGTTACCGTCCCAGTCACCAAGTGTTGCCTTGTACCTCTCTCGATCAAATCCTATACTGATGAGGTGTGGTGCGATGTCCTTCCAATGGACGCTTGTCACGTGTTATTGGGCCGCCCTTGGCTTTATGACCGTGACGTGACACACTTTGGAAGGGCCAACACATATGAGTTTAAATTCAATGGCAAGGTCATTACGTTGAGACCGACCGTCCCGAAAGAGCCAGTAGCTTTGGCTAAGGACACCACTGTTCCAGTCGAGAGGAAAACGTTGAGTCTCGTGGGAAGAAAAGAATTTGTGAAGGATCCCTTTCTTGACGGGATGATGTACGCTCTAGTTCTTATGAGTGCGAAAGGGGATACGAGAGCATTGGATGAGTTGCCTAGAGAGTTACGGAAATTGTTGGATGAGTATAAGGACGTGTACCCGGATGAGCTGCCTTCCGTATTACCACCGCTTAGGAATATACAACATGCTATAGACCTTATCCCTGGTTCCTGCTTACCGAACCAGCCCCACTATAGGCTTCACCCCGCCGCCCATAAGGAGTTACAGACCCAGATCGAGGATTTGATGAAAAAGTGGTTCATTAGGACTAGCATGAGTCCATGTGCGGTACCTGCCCTTCTTGCCCCCAAGAAGGATGGTACGTGGAGAATGTGTGTTGATAGCCGTGCCATCAACAAGATTACCATCAAATATAGATTTCCTATTCCGCGATTAGATGACCTCCTAGATGTCTTATCTGGCGCCACCACTTTTTCAAAGTTAGATTTGCGGAGTGGCTATCACCAGATCAGGATCCGTGAGGGGGACGAGTGGAAGACAGCATTTAAGTCCAAGGATGGTTTATACGAGTGGCTTGTGATGCCCTTTGGGCTATCCAACGCCCCCAGTACCTTCTCCCGGATGATGACCCATGTCTTTCAGCCTTACATGGGGAAGTTTGTGGTCGTCTATTTTGATGACATTTTAGTCTTTAGTACCACCACTGTTGAGCACGTCTGCCACATGAGGTCGGTTCTTTCCACCCTGCGGAAGGAAACCTTATTCCTTAATCTCAAGAAATGCACATTCCATGTCACTGAAGTGGAATTCTTAGGCTATATAGTCGGTTCGGCAGGCATTAGAGTTGACCCTAATAAGGTTAAAGTCATTAGGGTTGGCCCGAACCGACCACATTACGAGAGGTGCGAAGTTTTCATGGGTTAGCTACTTTTTACCGTCGTTTTATTAGAGACTTTAGTAGCATTATGGCCCCATTAGTGATTGCATGAAGAAAGGTGAGTTCACCTGGAAAAGGTCCGCCGCTATTGCTTTCCAACGCATTAAGGAACTTATGACTGAGGCACCTGTCCTACATCTACCTGACTTCATTAAGGTCTTTGAGCTTACGTGTGACGCTTCTGGCGTAGGAATAGGAGGTGTCTTGAGTCAGGAAGGGCACCCTGTGAGTTATTTTAGTGAGAAGTTAGTGGGTGCCAAATTGAATTACTCGAATTACGATAGGGAGTTTTATGCCGTCATTAGATGTCTGCACCATTGGAGGCACTATCTCCTCTCTAAGGAGTTTGTGATCCTCTCCGATCACGAGGCACTGCGGTTCATCAATGGCCAACATAAAATCAGCCCGCGACACGCTAAGTGGGTATCTTTCCTACAGGGTTACACTTTTAACCTCAAACACCTTAAAGGAGTTGACAATCGAGTCGCGGATGCTCTTAGTCGCCTGACCCTGTTACTCACCACTATGGAGGTTAACGTGGTAGGATTCGAGCGAATCATGGACGAGTACGCCACATGTCCTGACTTTCAGGATGCATATTTGTCTGCCCAAGATAGCTCCCCACGATTATATCTGCGTTCATCATTAAGGATGGCTACCTATTTAGACATGGGAATTTATGTATCCCGCAGTCATCGTTACGCCTTCATATCATCTGGTAATTGCATAGTGGAGGGTTGAGTGGTCATTTCGGTAGGGATAAGACCATTACGTTAGTTGAGGAGAAATTCTATTGGCCAAAACTTAAGGCGATGGTGGGAAGGGTAGTTAGTAGTTGTCGTACCTGTCAGGTATCCAAGGGCACCAAGACCAATGTAGGATTATATACGCCCCTGCCTATCCCCTCCACGCTATGGGAAGACGTGAGTATGGATTTTGTTGTAGGCCTACCCACCACCTTACGCCGTCACGATTCTATTTTTGTAGTGATGGATAGATTCTCTAAAATGGCATATTTTATTCCCTGCGCTAGAACCAACGACGCATCTCCCATTGCCAAATTATATTTTAAGGAAGTAGTTAGTCACCGGGGAGTGCCGAAGACAATAGTCTCGGATAGAGATGTTAAGTATACGAGCTATTTTTGGAAAACACTTTGGGTCTTGATGGATACCAAGTTATTGTTTTCCTCAGCCTATCACCCTCAGACCGATGGGCAAACAGAGGTAGTCAATCGGAGCCTAGGAAGCCTTCTTCGATGCCTAGTGAGCGATCACAAAGGTACGTGGGATCTTCTTCTTCCCCACGCCCAGTTGGCCTATAATAATTCCAAAAACCGGTCCACTGGTCTGTCTCCAAATGAGATTGTTCACGGGTACAAGGCCCCTGTGCCTCTTGACTTGGTTCCTTTGCCCCCCACATACAAGACAAGTCAATTTGCACAATCCTTCGCCCAACATATTCATGACCTACATGCACGTATACGAGCTACCTTGACTGCTCAATACGAGTCTTATCAGACGCATGCTAATCTACATACGAGGGTGTCGCACTTCAACGTCGGCGATTTGGTCCTAGTCCGGTTAGTTCCCGAACGCTTGCCATCTGGCACCGTTAAAAAGTTGGCACCAAAGCGCGCCGGACCTTTTCGAATTATCAAGAAACTAGGTGACAACGCTTTCGTGTTGCATTTGCCAGCTGATTGGGGTATCTCCCCTATTTTTAATGTCTCGGATTTGACGTCGTTTGTTTCTCCTCCACCTGAGTTGAATTCTATGTTGTCTTCTCCCTCCACTAAAATTTCTAGTGGGTTGGGGAGTGGTAGTTCGGATGATCTCTCTCTTTCGGTCCCCGCATGTATAACATCGGATGGTACGTTGCCTTCTTTTTTCCCTACTGCTGACATGTTTCCCAGGTTTTCGAAGACATTTCTCACTCCAGATATGATACTTGATGCTGAGCCACTTACCACTCCTGATGGTGCTACCTACCGCTTCCTCATCCGTTGGCGTGACCGCCCCCCTTCAGATGATTCATGGGTACTTGCGACAGAGCTTCAACGTTTGGATGTCGAGCCTCTCCGCCGCTATCTCTCGGACCACGCATTGGAGATACGTGATTTTGAGTGGGGGAGGATTGATGCCGCTGCCCCTCCGCCACTACTTGATGACGATCCAGTTGCCGAGGCTTTACAACATAAAGACCTTCGGAGCTGTGATGATGCTAACGGACGACGCCGCTACAACCTCCGCCCGCGGCGTGCTACCCTCACTTGAAGACTATTTTAATTAATTTCTCATGCTTTATTATTTTATGTGCGAATATAAAATTATTCCAATCTTGGTTAATAATTTTATATTCATTTGTGACTTGTAATCTTTATTTATTTCCTGCAAACATTTTGGTGTGTATTTAGCCTTCCGGATGGATGAGATTTCATCTCCATGTTGGATGGCTAGATGTGTGTTGTAACTCCTATATAAGGAGATCCTTTTGAGAATGAAGTTAGAGAGAATTAAAAAAGAACCCTAACCCTCATTTGAGAGAGTTCGGCCAAGGAGGTTCCTTCCTAACCGCCGGCCAAGGTGTGAAGCGCCGCCGCCCCCCTTGCTTCCTCCCCTACTTCGGTGCGACGCCGGCGTGGCTTCCTTTCGGTGTGACTCCAAGGAAGAAGGTTGCAGCCCATTCGGTGTGAAGCCGGTGGATTCGTGGAGAGAGTGATTCTCCCACCTTATCTTGTGTGATTGTTGTTCTTGGTTGGGTAACTTCTTCCCTTAGAGATTCTTGCTTTAGATTTTGTGGAGGTTTTTTGCATACCGTTTCTTCCGTGATTTTTAAATATGTCGTTTGCAAATTCCGATTTCGATTTTGTTGTTATTGAACCTCTTGTGATCCGGATCGGGTAGATCCGTTGCGAGAGCGAGACTTGGCCTAGCCTTGACTTGCCCTCCAAGATTGGCACATTGTGGTGTTAACAAGGGAGTTAATCACAACTCGAATTCGACCGCCTATTGAAGTTTTCCGCCGCTCCGAAAATAAATTATTGCTGTGTTGAAACGGCTCAAGTTGGTACAATAGATGCTTGTGTAGGTGCGGTGAGTTGTGTGCTTGTTGGAGAGGTAGGTCTTAAGGACGTTGTATCGAGTCCGGCTTGCGGTGAGTTGTGTGCTTGTTGGAGAGGTAGGTCCTAAGGACGTTGTATCGAGTCCGACAATTTTCTCTTTCGGATTTGGGAGCAAACCCGACCCTTTTCGCTCGCTTTTGGTCGGAGCCCTCCCCTTTGGTTTTTGTCTTGTGACAATATTTTCCGTTAGCGTACTCGGGCATGAATCACGGTCACCCCTACATCAGTACTGCTCTAGTTTTAACCTTACGTACTGAAGGACTTGAGTACGCGGTATATGTGGAGGCATCACATATTTGACTTGGTTGTGTTTTGATGCAAGAGGGAAATTTGATCGCGTACGGATCAAGACAATTAAAGATTTATGAAAGAAATTATCCTACACATGATTTAGAGTTTGCTGTTGTTATTTATGCATTGAAGCTTTGGAGACATTTAATGTATGATACACTGTGCAAGATCTACACAGACCATAAGAGTTTGAAGTATGTCTTCACTCAAAAGGACCTAAATCTGCGCCAGCATAGGTGGTTAGAGTATGTGGCTGATTATGATGTAGAGATCCTGTATCACCCAAGAAAGGGCTAACGTAGTAGACGATGTTTTGAGTAGGAAGACCGCCGAAATCTTTAATCTGTCGGTGTAGTCTCTGGTGGAAGAATTCTTGTTGATGGACATTGAAGTTGGGAGTAGCATTGTGCCTGCTAGTTTGGAAGCAGAAGAGCCCTCTTGGATTTCCCTCACCAGAGTGCACCAGAAGGATGATCTTGATTTATTGCATCTCCGGAATATAACTGAAAAGGGAGAGTTACCTGATTTCTCTTTGGACGAGTTAGATACTCTGAAATATTGAGGTAGATTTTTGTATCCCCGCCTTTGATGACATTCGGGCTAAGATCTGTGTTGAAGCTCATAACTCCAGTGTGGCCTACCATCCTGGTTCCACTAAATGTATATGGATCTAAAGCAAATTGTTTGGTGGTCCGGAATGAAGAATGATATCGTGAAGTTTGTGTCAGAATGTCTTATGTGTTAGTGTGCTAAGGCTGACCATAGAAGTCCTGGAGGTAAATTGACAGCACTTGATATTCTCAGTTGGAAGTGAGAGAGTATTTCGATGGATTTTATTACCGGTCTACCGAAATCTCCCGTGGGCATGACTTCGTTTGGGTGATAGTCCATAGATTGACTAAATGTGCTCACTTCATCCCTTTTAAGATTGGATATTCTATGAAGAAGATAGTTGAATTATACTTGAAAAAGGTTATCAGGTTGCATGGAGTTCCTGTCAGTATCATATCGGGCTGATACTCTAGAATTACGTCTCGTTTTTAGAAGAGCTTACAGGAGGGGTTGGGTACCGATTTAAGGTATTCCACCTCCTATCATCCGCAGGCGAACAGTCACATGGAAAGAGTAAATCAGATAGTGAAAGATATGATCAGATGTTATATTTTGGATCACAGTGGCGCTTCGGATGAGCGTCTCAGACTCATGGAGTTTGCGTACCATAATAGTTATCAAGAGAGTCTGCAGACGGCCCCGTTTGAGACCTTATATGGGAGGCATTGTAGAACTCCTTTATTTTGGGCTGAAGTTGGTGAGAGACCATTGCTAGGTCCAGAATCCCTTGAAGAGATGAATTGTGTCGTGACTCATATTCGAGAAAAGCTCCGTGTAGCACAAGAACGCTATGAGAAATATGTTAATCAACGAAGGGTTGATCTGGAGTTCACTGTTGGTGACTTTATTTTTCTGAAAGTTTCTCCGATGTTGGTGTTAAAAGGTTTGGAAGGAAGCACAAGTTAGACCCCGGTACGTGGGACCTTTTCAGATTCTTGAACACATCGGAGTTTCAGCATATAGGCTGGAGTTTCCTGCTACCTTCCCTGGTGTCCATGATGTGTTCCACGTGAGCTAGTTGCGGAAGTGTATTCATTATGATCGTCAAGTCCTCGACTCGGTGCCCCAGATTCAGCCCAACCTTACGTATGTGGAAGATCTGTCCGTGTGTTTTGGAATCGTAAGAGCGTGTGTGTAGAGGAAGACCATCCCCAAGGTTATGATTCTTTGGAGAAATCAAGACGTCGAGAGCGCGACGTGGGAATTGGAATCGGCGATGAGGGAATCTCATCTGCATCTCTTCTTAGTCCTGGTATGTCTCTATGCTTTTGGTAGTGTTGGATTTTTCTTGTTTTGGTTTGATTTTGGTGTTGTGATAAGTTTCGGTACGAAATTTCTTTTTAGGGGGAGTGACTGTAACGCCCAGATTTCTGAAAATATTATTTGAATTGATTTCGTCATATTTATGACGTCATGGCATTACCCTTTTTGCGTTTTGGTTGACGGCGCTGACCGTTTGTGCGTTTTGCGTCTGTTAGGTTTGTTTGACCGGAGTTTGGGTTTTGATTAGATTGAATGCTTTCTTTGGTCTAAAGGAATGAGTTTTGAGGTTTTGATCTTGTCCAGTTTTATTGCAACTCGAGCATTTTGGAGTCTCGGCGTGTTTTGGATCTTTATGATGATTTCTACTTGTGTGGGCATTTGTTGATATTGCTCAAGAATGGTGCGTCGGATTCTCGGGTTGTCTCCCTTGCTAATTCTTAGAGTTAGCATTTTTCCCAGAATTTAAGATAATCTGAATTCTCGAATTCCATCTGCAGTTCCGAG